>QCXZ01000003.1:39739825-39865692 GCA_025024175.1 Rhyzopertha dominica | reverse complement strand
TGGTTTTATTTTGTTATTTCCAATAACTGGCGAAGACGTCATACGTGGGTTTTCATTCTTTCCAGGTTCTTTTTACTGTCAAAATTTCTTTCCAAATTCTCCTTTCATGTGTAGAACTTTTTCTTCGAATTTATTGCAAAGTTTTTCCTCTACTTTGTTGACCTTTTCTTCGACAAGCTCCACTTTCTCTTCGACTGCATTCTGTGTAACTTTAAGCTCTTCTGTTACAACTGTCCGATCCGTTCTTCAATTTATTTTGGCTCTGTTCTGATTTCCCTCTATTTCGGTTTTAAGTTGTTCTTGCACAGCCATTATTATTTTCTTCTTAATTTCTTCCTGTCCGATTTTGAATTTCTGCCTTCATTTCTTCTTGTCCGGTTTCATGTCCTCTTGACAGGCTTTTATCTGCTCTGTCATGTTTTCTTGCATTTTCTGCATCATTTGCATTAACTGTTCTAGTTGTGCTTCATATTGGCCGATTGTCTTCTTGTTACTGGCATAAACTAGAATTTTCTAAAACTTCTCCAAACACTGTCTATCCGGTCCGTAGAACACTCCAGAAATCCAAAATTCCGCTTTCTGACACCAATTGTTACGGAATTCGGGTTCGAAAATTCTGGATTTCTGATTTAAAACACTTTATTTAACAGTTCTAAAACACTAACAAGCACTATTCACAATTACTTTAACAATTAACAAACTTTACTCAACTATACACTACTTTTAAAAACACTACAGTTTACTTATATCACTTTACAACACTTAAATCTCACTTTCCGTCACTTTCAAAACTCGCGCGTTCATAGACTGTCTAACTCCCTCTCACTTCCGTCTCTGGCCGCTTATATATCCGCAGACTCCCCACTTACTTGGCGTGTCTGGCACATTCGCGAAGGCTCTCGATTTCGAACCTTCCTAGACTTTACTAGAGCCTTTCGCATCGATTAATCTCGAACACTCTAGCACGTCGGGTTGCCTGCCCACAGGCGTTGAGCGGGCCGTGATACCACTGACTCTCCGTTGCAGTACTTTAAATCCGGCAATACTCCAATTGTCCATCAACTCTGGTCCAGCCACAAAACAAAGGAAACAATCACCGCTAAGAATTAACGAACTAAAACATTCCAGCACTCCACTAATACTAATGTCGCTCTGCTCTGGTAAGGGTCTCGCCCAGAAGTTTCTTTCTTGTAAACAAACCATAACTCATCTGAACTCCCGGTTCATTCTCGACTAAATAAAACACATAGTCGAAATAATCTTATAATCGAGCTTTTAAATCAATGCGTATACAAACCAATAACAAAAATTAAAAACAAACGGATATTAGTAAAACTAATCCTATTTATTACAACAAATCAAGTGAAAAAAAAGTATTTCGCCTTTCAATTATTAACTTCATAACCTACTAATAGGATCTAATAGTATGAGATTAAAAATATAGCTTCAATACTTTTGTTTGATACGTTTTTCAACTAACATTTTGCGAAACACAACAATTCTTTCATTTTAAAAGTAGAAAACAGTACATATTTGCAGAAAAACGCACATATTTTGCCTGCCATCTGAGTATTTTGCCCGTAAATCTTTTAACCTGATTGTGTCGTCGTACCGGATGTTTACAGAAAACATCTAAATTTTTTTTTGCTAAAACCAGGGTTTATTTGTTTAAACCGTGTATCTCCAATTGCATTTAATAAGGGTACATTTTCGACAGAAAAAAAGAAAAAAAAACAATTCCAGATGATCAAAAACCTTGTGTTTTTGCTAACCCTGTTTCGCCGCTCCGTCAATTTTCTTTATCTGATGCTGTATAGGATAGGTTTTCTAGAATTAATGCCGTTGTTTCTTCTGTATTATTATTATTAGATATTTGAAAGTATAGTTAATAGGTATTATTGTATCGCGAAAAAAATTTTCAAAATTTTTTATTTGGTCATTCGCTTAAAAATGGTCGATAACGCAAAAAACAAATTTCTTATCTGTGTGTCTGGTTTTGTTTGTGGACACGATAACTTTCGAAAGACTTAATATATGAACTTGAAATTTGGCAAACGTATAAATCTCAGCTACCCAAAGAGACCTATTGTTTGTGGGGAAAGGAGGGTATCGGGAAGGGGGCGAAATTGGGGGTAACTACCCTTTTTGCAAATTTTAATTTTTTTTTCGTTTTAGTATGTGACTAGTAGTATAACTGCGAGTATTATTCGTTCTTATAAATTTACGGTGCAGCAAACTGTTTAGAAGATATTAGCAAAAAAGCGTCACTTAAAGAAAACGTTTTTTTCTAAATATCTCCGAATATATTTAATATATTCAAAAAATGAAAATTCCATCAGATAGGAAATAAAATTTTTCACAAAAAGTGTCTTAGAAAATTTATCAAAAATTTTGACATTTTCAAATATTCCCAAAAAACCTATTTTGGACCCCGCTCGTACGATTTTTTTTAAATTTTGGTATTATGTAGAAAATCAAATTTCTGATCAGAAAGCACTCTTGTAATTTTTTGTTAAGTTAGAATTTTCGAGTTATTTGGAAAAAAACGATTTAACAATTTATATATTTTTGTTAATATCACGAGGACTGTTTTTCTTAGAAAAAATGTGTAGAAAGGAAAAATGCTCAAAACCTGATTACCAATCGCATAGTATAAGAAATAAAAACGCAAATGTCATTTTGACAATTGGATGTGGAAGTATAGATTCAATTTGCAGCGGTTTTTTAGATGTTTCCTTCGTACTGCTATTTACTCTATTTTATCGTCAACCGCGTTTAGATGAGCTTTCGCGGAAAAACGTTTCTTTTGCTCTTGGCGTTTCTCTTGTCTTCCGGAACATGTATGACTTAATACACTATCGAACGGGCACTTAATTTTTGTGTACTAAGATCTGTTCTATTATTTGCGACGTATTTATTGTGTTACTCCAGGTTGAAATGCACGCTTTGTATTTACTTCAGATGTTTGTTCTTTTAGTGAGGTAAAAAAGATAAGCAATATTTTTAGCTTGTTTTAGTTATTAATTATTCAGGAGTGGAATTTGCTTGGTTCCAGAATTTTTAAAGAGTACAGTACTGAAATCGCCACTGTTTCGCATTAGACGTAAAAATATGATAGGTAAGCGTCATACTATGTATATATATTTATGTAACGATATTTCGTTTTCTGCCTGGTCCTTTTTTTCACGAATCCGTACCTAACCATTCCTTACGTTACTTAAACGCTAGCAGCAAACCTATCGTAATTGGTAAACTCCGATGAGAAGGTCGAAAAGTTGCAAAGGATGTTTCTGTAACGGAAGAGAGATATCCGGTCGTTTTTTGTTCCTGCTGGGTGTGTCTGCTTTTGACCGCTGAAAATTACGGATTGATCTTATCTTGCAGAGCATTATGTCTGCAACCTACAATGATATAGCCCATTCCACAGAAATGCCGTGACATCATTTTCGAGGTAGATGGTTATCGATTTATTCGCAGTTATGTTGCACTGCTCAAAAATTGTGTTACTTTTGTATGTCAAGATTTTACAAGAACGTGCTCGTAGGGGATTTTAATAATTTGATAATAAAACGACACTCGCTTGTTTACTGAATGAAATACTTTGTTCTCTTGCTTTGTGCCGAGAATATTTTTAGAGTCTGTGGCTCATAGAAGTTACCTAGACACCTTAGTCGATGGAGCTTATATTTATGAAGTACGCTTGCCGTAGTTTCTGGAACGAAAATCTGCACTGCATCTTATTGATCCAACATTTAAAAACCAAATTGTAGACACGTTTGATTACGTATTCTTTCTATATATCTGATTAGTTGTTAATAAGTAATTCATTCGCCGATGAAAGCATACCTCTAGGTAGATGAATTTTATATTGACGTATTCAGTCGTTTTACGCGTTTATAACGTTGAAGTTAGAGTGTTTCTACTAATTTTGCGTGTGTCTTGGGTTGAAACTTGCGTTATGCCTTAACTACCATTGCAAATTAAAAACAATATTTTATGCAGTTATAGGTACATAAAGTAGTTAAAAGATAAAGCCTTTTGGTTTCCAAAAGTTCATTCTTCTTTCTTTGGAAATAAATAAAAAACTGTTGAGCTTATTTAGTAGATTGTTGGTTTGTTGATGCTTTTACTATATTGTAGCCACATTAGCTAAACATTAAGTGTAATCAATGCATCAAAATAATGCTATAAGACTTAAAAAGCGTAGTAACTTTAAAATAACAAAGTATCATGTTTGGTTTCTAAAACACTCTCTGTGTAAAGTCTGTCAGAGTCGTTATTATATTCTGCCAATTTATTTATTCTTTTAATAGTTATTATAAATAATTTTACATAATCGCATTTTTGCTGCTTCGGAAAAGAAGATTACCACCCAAATAAAAGATCTGCTGCATATTTTATTAGAATCACATGAAAACATAACATTATTTTAACTGTCGTTTATAATAGTTTATTGATTATGATGTAGCCAAGATAATTAATTGCGTTTGTGATATTTTGATTTTAGACTTTTCATAACTATTGAACTATGTAAGATTACTGATTTTGATATTTATAAACCAATCCTTGTTTGATGTTGATTTCGTTCGATTGTTGTAGATAGTATTGTTTTAGAAAAATTATTTTGCTTTTAGCTTAACATAAATAGATTTGTTGCAAGAAAGAACCTATTAAAAAATTGTGATTATGCCATCTATCTTTAATTTTTATTTAAATTGTGAACGCTGCACTATTTCTTTATCACTATTTCATTACGAAACCGAATAATTAAAAAAAATATTACAGTATTGCGATTTGCGTGAGATTTTGGCGATCCCAAAAGTATGAAATAACTTTTGTAAATATACATACATCTCTGTACATACAAAATGTACACAGTATATATTATGCCATACTGAGCAAGCAAAATTCTTGATATTTTCATATTCATCTGTTGATAGTTGGTAGCTAATCAGAGTGTGTCAGAAATAGCAGCTTCCGAGGTGATTGGCGCCTTAAGGGTTTTGAGAGTATGAGGATGATTTTTCTGAAGTAGCCCTCGCCTTTTAAGGTGATATTACCCCAAGAAGTTAGTTGCACCCATTGATCTCGAAATGACAGGGTCATGAAAAATACCCTAAAAAGGGGGTTAATAAGGGCAATCAGTTTTTGATTTTTTATTTTCATTTTTTAAAACCTACCCACTTAAAACGGATAGTAACTGTTAATCGATAGGAATAGGTTGTTTTAATGTACTTAGTTTGACACTAATTGTCTTCCCAATCTGAGACTAATTTCTTCTACACATCGTAWGCATATTGTTATTTTAGAACTGATTTGAATCAGCAAAACACTGGTTAGAGTAATAACTGACCAAAATATGCATTGGAACATCAACATCGTGGTGAGTCCTTCTCGCTGATGTTACGCACACTGCTATGATGAGCATCTTCAAATAAAATTTTTTAATCTTCAGGCATTTATACAACTATAAAATGTAAATATGTAAACGAGTAGATACTTAATAATTTTCAACATATCGGCGTTTAACAGATTGTATTTTTTATGTTCGCCCAGAAATCCATACTGAACATTTCAAAATGCCGCTTTTGCACAATAAAACTCCCTATTTAATGCTTCTGCGCTTTCAGAAGCGTGCTTAGTCACTTACCTACCTCCCGAACAATTGCCCAATCAAAGGGCCATCGGTTCCTCGAAATCGAAGAAAGTAAAAATGGCCCTTGATTCAGAAATGATAGCTCTCATTACGTGAATAGCAGTTTCCATTAAGCGGCCTTGTCTCCCATTATGATGACGGTGCAGAATCGTATCTAATAAAGATTTAACGCCTTGCGGAACAACCTGATGTAAAAGTAGAGGTAATAAAGCGTCATCTGCTCGCATTATTACGAGATGAGGGGTACGGAAATAATAAAGCGACGAACGATGTGGTTTTATATTCTGGTTTCGTCATTCTTAGCTCTTGTTTATTGTAAGATCTGCTCAAAACGAGTTCCATGTAGTGAATCTTACAGTTAACTTCTTTAACTAAAAATAGAGGTGAAATTGCGGTTATTCCCTTTTATCAACATCTAGTAAGTATTGAAACCAGCACAATTGTAATATTGCATCGAAGTCCTTCTACTTCCCTTGTCTAAAAATAAGGCGGTTATAATGTAATAATTTAGGGTTTAAATGAGTTTGCTTTACTTTTCCCTTTTACGAGTTTAATATCGTTGCGAACTTTCCAACAGCTTATGCAAATGAAGTAAATTGAATAATGTCGGAAGAAGCTGTTACTTTTAATTAAAGTATTATAACTTATATATACTAAACTGCTGCAGTTTTTTACTTCGCATTTATCAAAAAAATCCGTGATGCCAAAAATAACCATGATTATACCAATTAATTGTATTTTTGATGTAAAAATATTTTTTGTACCTACCATACTACTGTAGTATGTCAAATAATATGTAAATTTTTTTAACAAATCTCCTTATTTTTGAGTTTAGATAGATCAGCCCATACGAATGATTTTTTATTGCCTCGATTTTATAAAACATAATATGATATTTTAAGGCATATATTATAATTACCACTACTGCTTATAATGGGTGTTCACAAAAAAACGAGTCAAGTAAGACATAGTTTTGTTTTATAACATGATTGTAGCGCCTTCCTTGTAAATTAGTTCGTATAATTTGATCCACATTTGATGTTTGGCCCTTTTGACATATTCCCTGTCCATTTTACTGATGAAAATAAAACTTACTTTGCGTTTACAAATCGCGGAATCCCCTATGGCCGTTGCTAGCTATACTATCCCGTTTTGCGGGACATTAAAACGGGAACCGCTAAGCTGGAAGAAGTGAAAGCGTTTCTACCGCAACATGTTGCCGCTTGAAGACGAAGACAGGATGAACGCAGGTAAACACCAACACGTGCATTCAAGTGGAGTCATTTAAAGGTAAGGGGCTAAGAAGAAATTTTTAATGGTCCTGATAAACGGACGGCAACAGTAAAACAGGATAATATAACAACGGCCCATGGGATAACTGCAATAACAGGTGAACAAACATGCACAACATAAATTGACACGTGAGAGGTGAGAGTTCAGTTGCACCACCACTGCGACGACAAAAACTACTTGATCAGTCTTTTTTATGAACACCCATTACATGTCAGTACAAATACTAGCTTAAGATGCTGAGTACTAGTCTGAGGTTTGAATTATTTGTAAAAGAAGCCCTTAGCTATTGTTTTAAAATAACAAAACAAGCAAAGAAAACGCAAGCAATGAAAACAATGCATAGGTTATACACCGAATGTCGAAAAAATCCGAATCACCAGATTCCTTCGCATCATAATGTGTTTGTAAAAATTTACCAAAGATCGCGTAATACCTATTCATTGAGCAGACAATGCTATTTATCTGGAAGGCTAAGGTCATCTACTCTTAGAGGAAAAGAAGGAATTCCACCACGGATGGAGCATAATCCTGCGACGAATGTACGGAGGATATTAATAGGAATTAGTGTTCTTCTTGTTTTGAGAGTACTCCAGGAGCAGCTGCTTTATACTACCGTGTAGGTACAACGAGTACAGGCCTTAAATCCACGTGATCATCAAGCACGTCTGTTTTTGCCACTGTTTTCTACGCAATGATGCTGAACACCGCCGTTTTKTTGCCAATATTCTTTTTACTGATGAGAAGTTMACACGTAATACAATTTGTTGTTTGGACCCACGAAATTCCCCTTGCTCTAATGAAATATGAGCATTAAACACGTTTTTCATCAAACATTTGGATGAGTATTGAGGGGGATAGATTTTTAAGTCCTGTTGTTTTACCAAATCGATTAACACGCGATGCTTCTATAAACTTTCTGCAGAACACTTTGGACCAAAAGCAACAAATGTGGTTCCAGCAGAGTGCGCTTCAGTTCATTTCGATTTCCGTTTACACCAAACGGACCTGTATTATGGCTTGCAAGTTCGTCTGACTTAATTGCTGTCGTTTTTTTTCTTGGGGATATTTGAAAACATTAGCCTATGTATGGTACTATTGTAAATAGCCTCGAAGGCTTGCACACTACGAGTTAATAAAAACTGCCAGCAAACCCGAACCAGTGAAGGATATTACATTAATTTTTTAATGCGTAATGCATATTGTTGATTTCCACATTGATTTGGTAAATACTATAAAAATAGGCGCTATTGTTTTTGAATGTGCTTTAGGCCAATATTATTAGGCCGCACAACAGCACGGCCTGCAATAAAGCGTAAACAACAAGAGAGAACGTGTGTAGCAGGTAGCACACAATTTCCATCATTCCCCATTTTAATTAATACCACTCAGTTTTCACTGTTGGGTATACCTACCTATGACAAAAAATCAATTAATTTTCTTTATTGAACCGCGGCATTAGTTGTTAGCTTTATTAAAGTTAACAAGCTTGCTGACATTAAAAACATTTTGAAGAGCTAAGTAATGATTTTTATGTATCCGCTTTTCTGTAAAATACAGCTGACATTTCCATTTGATTAAGGGCACTTGATCGCTGACATACCTGTACATATGGACGCATTAAAAGCCGAATGCCGAACGGCGCAATTTGGGCCAATCATTTTCTGTGCGTCAACTTACCTCTCTATCCACCATCAAAAGTCTCTCTCCTTATGTCTATTTATGAATTCCTTAAATTAGGAGGTTCGGATAACATCAGAAACATCGTTGAGAAATTAACCTCTTTTTGGGTAATAGGTTTATTCAACAAAATCCAAGATGGTGTGATAACCAAAACAAAAAATTGAAATGGCAAGAGGTTCTATTGAGATCTTCTTCCATTATTTACATAAAGGCGTTTAATAAATTGAAATCAGGTAATTCATTCCGTAGTTAGGTTTAGAAATGTGACATAGCGTTTTCATATTAAAACGTTGGATTTTCGATTTCAATTTACTATGCACCATTATGTAGATAACGGAAGTGGCTTTCAAATGAGATTTTAAATGATCTACTTTGCAATAAAATTTATGAGTTGGTAGCAACTGTGGCACCATCTTAAGAGGTAGTCATTATCAGCGATCTTACTCGGATTTTATTCGGATCATCTAGCTTAACACGTTCAAAAGTTACTAATTAATGGAATGGGGGAGGGATTTAAAACGTAGAAGTGTTTCATATTTATGCACCCATAATTCTAGAATGGATAGTTCGATTTCATTTTTCTAAACGATAACAAAGAGAACAAAATATGTCGTATTTAGTCCCCATTTGCTAAAATGTATCACCTTTAAAAGCCAGTAATTTGTCGCGTCCAAAAGTTACCATGAGTGGCAGGGGGAAGACTTCTGACGTCCACTTTATGTTGCTTGGTGGTAAGTAGTTATTTTAATGTGAACTTTATGGATGGCGTACCTGTTCAAGATTTGATGTTGATTACAATTTGTAAATTGACATTATTTTCTGTTTACGTATTGTAATTAGTTTATAATTATTCACTTCATCGAAAAATAAATAAGGATTCTAAAAAGAAACCAGCTTACCCATATCTGTCGCAACTCAACCTAGCAATATTTCCTTTCGTGACTGAGGGACAAGCAATGTCAGTTCTAAAGAAATAAATTCGTATAGGTGCAAGACGTTACATGCAAGAATCGGGTAATTGTGCGACTAGCATGTCTGTCAGAAATGGCGGAGGCGCCGTTGCGTGGGAATTTTGCAAAGCTCTTTCGCGAACTGTGTGTTCTTATGGTATGTTGCTTTAAAAAAAGTGACAAGGTACATACAAATAGGACAAAAATAAACTTTCGCGTCTATCATTTTCTGCACGCGAATAGGTTAAGAAGAAATTTATGAAACAAGTTAATATTTAATAATATTGCTTTTATTCATTTAAAGATATAGAGCCCTTGATATTTTCAAAGATAATCAAATCACTACCTTCCATGATTTACGTAGTGTTATTGTGATTAAAGAATATTATGAATATAATTCGTTTATAAAGTTGTTTTAATAATATGTAAGACAGTTACGAACTCGATTTGTAAGATTGTGCTTTTGAACCGCATTTCTTTGCCCTAAAGGTGCCAGCCTCAGGTATTCGAAATTTTAGTTGTTGAAGCCCTCCTTCAAATTTAATAAAATGGCACCCTACCGCTTCGTTCTGTTCCACCCATTAGACGCCTTCGATTAAAAATTGCTCACATACCGTAGCAAAATTCCAGCGCAAACTTCGCTCAAACTTGAGATCGTTAATTCCTTTCTTTTGGATAATGCAGCCATTAAATAAGGGCTGCCTAAAATATTGAGATATTTGGTTAAGCAAAATTAATTGCATCTTATTGTTGTGAAGTTCATGTAGTTTCTATTTAAGAAATACAAAATTAGCTTTACTGTTGGGTCAATATTTGAATTTATCGGTTATTATGTTTTCTTGCTGGATTTATATGTAGGGCATCCTAAGCTGAAGTAGTTGTTCTGAAACTTAATTGGAGATATAGTTAGTGGAGAAGCTATAAGTATTCAGATAAAATACGTCTTTCATACCAACTTAGTATCTCAGTAACTACTGAAATTGAAGCTACATGTATATGATATGTCGATATATTCTCCCTTACGATTTTTTGCACTTGCAAGACTATTAGGCTTTGGATTTTAGTATTTTAAACAGACAGTATTATATGCGACGTTATTTATGTTTTATACCAAGTATTTTCTTATTACTAGGTTATTTTCCCTAATTTGGTTTTGCTAGATAGTTATGTTTGTGTCTGTTTTGGATATATATGTATTAAGATTATTTACTTGCAGAACTAGTATTGTGGTGTCTAATAGCGAACGCATAGCGTAAAATATAAAAATCTTAAACGCCTGGGAGTATGTATTTTCAATGTATTCTGTACTGTTTTGTGGGATAATTAACTTTAAGGTCGCAGAAAGCTCACATTTCGGAGCTGTGGTGTGACATTGATCTGCAACCTTCACTACTATCGCCGAGTATATTGTAGCTTGGCAGCAGTTACAAAAAGGCGGCACAAAGAATTCAGTAATCAACGCCGCCCGCGTTACATAAATCATTTATAGAAGCCTTGTATAAAGATCGTGAAAWTCTTACACGTTTATATCTAGTAGCTTCTAAAGGTAGAAACAGTGCAAATGGATAAGTAWTAKCAGTTTGAACGATAGCTAATAGGTGTAGTAAAATGCGTAATAAAAATAATGCAAAATAAAATGCGATATAGTATACCAAGTAGTGTCCCATAAAACAGAAAAGAAACTTTTATTTCAAATAGTTTTGGATACTACTTTAATGACACTTACAGTTGATTGAATAAGTGTATTGGATAATGACATTTTACTTGCACATGCATGAACTCTGTTTCCTTGTTCATCCTTAGAAGTGATTTAAATCTTTTCTTTGCCTTATGCTTTACATAATACCAAATATACCACAATTATTTCATTTGCATCCTTTAAAGTTTTTCTCAGCTATAATATCTTCATTATATATTGCTACTTGATTAAGATAATTGGCTGTTTCGGACTGGTTCATAATAAAGTTACAAGTAGAAAGGMTTTAGAAATTTAATTCAATTTGTGCATTGAATWAAAAACATGACAAAACATTTATAGAGCAGCTGATATTTCGATTGCACCTGTAATCAGTATAAAAGCTTTCTTTTACTATTGTAATGCTGGATCAGTTGTATAAAGTAAGTACCACTACCTGAAAAGTGTAAAGGTTTCGATTTCAATGCAAATACGGAGACACCTACGTCCAATACAGGTTGTTTCCAACGTGAGAGATATGAGATATTTAAGCGTGCGATTCTTTGTTAAGTTAAAACTTGCTTGCTATATCTGCTGAGAAGTCAAGTGTCAAGGGTTTTAAATTTTGTATTAAGTATATTTCGAAGCTCTAACACTTTTGCTTCTCACCCTTTTACTGTAATAGCATTTTCCCACAGTTTGGATGTTTAATGAAATATTCAGACACTAAAACGAATTTTTTTGTTACATGAAATGTCAGCGCATTTCCACCTCCTGATGAAAATGTATCAAATTACGCTAAGTGGTTGGTTTTATCGGACGTTATATTACTTTACAACGCCCGGAGTCCAGTTTGCACTTTGTGTATTTCTTTCCATTGTGGAATGTTTTGTTTAATGCTTGCAAGAGCTACAGTGAAAAGAAACATAAATGTAACATCCCATTTTTAGCTTCATAGCTACACAGCTCATGATTTTTTACTGAATTTTGTTGTTTTTGACAATTGTGAATCATGTAGAAGATTCATCAAAAATTTCTGCTGGCATTTTAACAACCTAAATTTTTCAGAACCAAAGTTTGTTAAACATACCCGCTCAAAATGACCGACTATGTAAAACTGGAATGGTAGCTTAGCAACAGGAGGGCCCATTGATGTGTGAATAACGATTATATATTAGTTATAATGTATAGATTAATCGTGCGCTAAATGAATTGTAGGAGCGTAAGTGTTTAAATGTGCTAGTTAATTAAACTCTAATTCATTTAAAAGACTCGAGACAGAGCCGACTCAAAAGAGGCTTTTTACACTTTTCAAGTTAACTTTTATTTTAGATTCCATTTGTTTTCCACGACTACTACGTTAGTTCAAAATTAACTCGTAACCTGTTTACAATCATACATAAGGGGTGAACTCTCGCAGATATTAACAATCCTATCTTTACCCGAGGAAGGAAATGTAAACAGATCTCAACAATCATTGTGCGAAAATTGTTTACACATTGTTGAACGTAATGAACAGAGTGCTGTGCAATTTATGTCCTGCCCGAGGTCATACCAGTAAAACATTTCCAGAAAATGCGACGAAACTAGAAATAAAACAAGAAGCAGTTACCCTTTATTTATGTAATAAACTCTTTGTCTAAAGCATTAGACCGGGTGTTTAAATGAAAACCAGTTGTTTGAAATTATGGTTATTCGAAATATTCAGTTTCAATCAGCAAATGTTAAATTACTTCCATTTCATTAAAAGTACAAAAGACCCATTTTTTGTTTGCTAATTCAAGAAAACGAAAATGTATCTGCGGATCTCTCAAATAGGAGCGTCCATATTATCAGATAATTATGTTTTCGAAAAAAAAAACGCTGCTACTATCTATCACTGACAAAAGATTATTGATTTGGTGTTTCGGTTACACCTGTAATCTTTTTCAAAGAAAACTACCTCCAATAATTATTTGACACAGGTTCGAACAATTCAGACAATTATTTGAAGCTTTTCTTATGTGACAAAGGGTGTAATCGAAACCTCAGATCATTTCTTTTGTTTGTCTTTGATAGTGACACCGTTTCTTTCTAAAATCATAATTATCTCATAGGTCTTAAAACTTACGGAAAGATTTGGGGAGACTGGATGGGTTTAGAATCGAAAATGTGAACTGGTCCGGGGTTGATGAACTTTCTGGAGTCAGCATGTTATCTGTCTTCAGGATCCTCKACGAAGAMAAACTTCATCCTTTCAAAATCCACTTGKCGCATGAATTCGATAAATACAATTTSGATAGKCTGGAATTCTGTGTATTAACAATAATCTACATTTCCTTTACAAAACTTGCTTCTTAGACGCGTCTACGATATAACTGCAGATACTGGAGCGATGTTAATCCTCACTTGACTCAGAGGCCAAAAATATTAGGTGATTTCTTTCTTCCTTGAGGAAAATCGCAACAGCCAGTTTTATCTCGATATGCTAGGCACACCAATTTATCCCCATATCGTTGACATCATGCAGTATGGAACAGGATGAGGAGTTGAATGAAAATGCTGCTCGTGTCAGGCAATTTCTTGATGACAATTTTATGACGCATTCTATCTGACGCAGAGGCCAGCAAGGACGCCAGATCGTTAATACTGAAGTTTCCGTATTGGTTTTGGGCCAAATATTCGTTCATATCCTGTTTATGTAGTTTAGTATTCTATACATTCATTAGGTCTTGTAGGTATTTGCTACCAGTAGCATATATCATATACTCTTAATACACTTCATATTTATAGTGTTGTGGTAGTTTCACGCTTACTATTTCGAAAACAGGGGCACTGAATGTCCATGTTGCAGGTTCAGAATTTCTTAATAAAATAGACATATCCTTGAAAATATTACTTATAGCTTAAGAGATACTTATGTGTAAAAATGGATGTGACCTCAATTTGTAATATTGACATTGTCACTTCAGTAAATGCAAAATGGATTCGGAGCGATGCATGAGAACTTAAATAAGGTCAGTAATTTAGCATAATTTGGTAAGTTTTCATCATCAGTAAGAAATATGTTGAGGTAACATAACATTTAACATTTATTTATTATCCAGAGGTTACGTCATAATGTTTCCAATACAGATTTATTACTTAAGTAACAACTAACTATACACATTTGTACATTAAAGATGTAAGTCCTTTATCCCTATCGGTTTCCTTAAAATTCTTTTATATAGCTTGAAAGTCTTGTTTCTCGAAAAACACTTCTATTTCATTAGCGTACCTAACCTATCCACACCAGAAATATTTTACAGTACTTAAGAAACACAGGCTCCTCCCATATTGATGCGGTCGCTGGAACCTGCACTGCCAGCTCCAAATATTTGTACTCCGGATGTCTTGTACGTTATCCACGAAAACGAACAAAAGGTTAGAGCGCCATGTACCCGGACATTATCTGGCAGCAACTTCCTATCAATAAACTGCCCCCCATCTACTTTATTGCCCCTCCTGCTGAAATGGAACCGTGCCAGATGGCCAGGCGGCCTCTGCGTCGCGGCGTCTTCCTGCGACGGTGGCTGTTACTTGCAGGCGTTCAAGGATAGAAGGAGGAGCCGGCACCTTTTGTTAGGTTGGCGTTGTCATCAAATAATAATATAGACCAGCGTATGTTCTGCAGGAATCAAATTTATGGAAAGTTCGTGCACCGAATGTTGAGAACAAGTTTTCAACAAATGGGTACTGTCTCATAAATCATACGTTTTTGTATGCCCATCAAGGTTGCTAAAAAAGTTTAAAAATATGGTTGATATTCAGCAAGTATGTAATTGACAATTAATGAAATCTGTAAGTTAGAATGTTTGAGATGGCTTCATTCGTTCTAAAGTTAATCTGTCCTAATGTCCAGTCGTTCTAAGCATGTTGTTAGCGAGCGTATTTTATTCATCCTGACATTATCACGGTTACCCGCAAAGTATGATGTGCAAAACGTAGTAGCGTTCGAAAAAGTCAACTCGTAGTTTGAAAGTGTACATTAATATCCAAAAAGCTTAGTCTAATCATGGTTTATACAAATTTTGAGCATAGAGGAAGGGTAATTCGATTCTTAATGCTACATGATTTCAATACCGAAATTTGTATCACAAGTATGTAATACATAAATATATTTGAAACATATTTTCTGTTAAAATTTTCTTATTTTTACAGCATAAATAAATATTTGTAAACACAAGTTGTATTAAAATTGTATAAACAAGTTAACTGCAGGCTTCATACTTCATCATGCATGAGTAGGTGTTTTTCTTCATCGAATTATTACGCAACGCAAGTGTAAACCTGTATTCTCAAATAATTAAATTATCCTGAATTCTCAGTAAGTTTTAGAATGCAGTCTGCTTCTGCAATCTCATCAGGTTCTGCAAATGGTACCCCAAATAACTGGGCAATCACATAGAATAAAGCAGGGAGTTTCAGCCCCTTCCATGTACTTCCGCCGTATAGCGTCATTCTTGATTAAGTGTTATCTAAAGCACCAATGTAAAAAAGTCCAATTACTGTTCTTATATGAGGCCTGCTTAATTGCAGCAGCTCTGTAACTCCCTATGATTGTCGTCGTCCGGTTAAGTTCATCCAGTAAAGTTGATATTCCTTTCCTAACTAAAGATTCTTTCGCTCTTTTTTCTGCTGGTAGGTCTGCTGTGTTATTGCCTTCGATCTCTTGTTGTCCACCAACCCACTCTAGAATAACTCTGTTGTATGTTATTAAGACACGAAGTGTATCTGGGTGTGATCTAGGCATTCATTTATCACCATGTAGTGTGTAGTTTGGCCTTCTAAGGCTCTCAGAAGCGCTTAATTGTCGGTCATGATTCGGATCCGCTTGTTATTATAGGTCCTCCATTTCATTATGCTATGCTTCGGTGCGAGTACTTTTTCATGACCCGTCATTGTCAGCCTATATGCTGCTATCATTGCTATCATACAACAAGGTGTAAGGGGCAGATCTAGCAAAATTTTCATGAAGCGACAGGCGTTTTACGCATCGTTCCCGTTATTGCCAGACAAGCAAGTCTTTGTAACTTGCCCTTTGCAATCTGTCCCCAGATTTTCAGTCCCTTCAATTGTTGAAGGTTTCTGTTTGTGGTCGCCTCTAGTTTTTACTTTAAGTCGATAAATGCACCTTAAAAGATACTAGTTAGGAAAAGGGAGATACACGGCGTGGACAACTTATTAATGTCAGACAAATCAGTTTGTTTTCAGGTTCTTGATTAGAGGATTTTATGCACCCCAACTTCCATCACTATAGAGTATAGACTATAGTAATGTGTAGATAAACTGTTTAGTGTCATTTTAGAGCTGTTTAGTACCAAAGTGTAAAGCGCAGCGCGCAATCAGGAAGGTACCAGGTTAGCTCTTGGCTTCCAGCTTCTAGCAATAAAATTATAGGTTGGTGGACTGCTTAGTGCACTTTTAGAGTGCAAATGTAAGACTCAATCCGTCTTAGTTGCTTTTGTTGACCGAATGTTTAATGTTAAAATGGAGAATCAACAGCTTGGCTGGAAGATGGTTATAAGGGAGGGTTTTCTTTCTCCATCATGAATTGAATTGTGTCCAGATATAAAAAAAATATGTCTTCTATTTATTTTGTACAAAATAAAACGTTATCGATAATTTGGTATCCGATTACAAATAGGTTTTTTCGAAATCTGACATAAAGGACTTTTAAAAATTTCAAGCAAAAGTAAACCCATTTGCAAATACTTCTTGTTTGTAGAATAAATAATTAAGCATAAATAAATTAGATACACGCAATTACGTAAACAATATTTAACAGCAATTTAATCAGAGGACTGGCAAAGGTAATTTCCTATTTACTAAAAAAAGATTTTATTGTGTGGGTAGCTGCGAAAAGGTTAAAGACGTCAAAAGAGCGAGTTGCTTTGTTATTAATGAATGTTTTCTGAGTGCTAAGTCTTCCAATTGAACACTAAGCAGCAATAAACAATTCAGTCTAGTGTTGGAAAGTGGGAAGTGTGAAGTTGACACCAAATTACTAAATTATTTGTAATTACTCTTACTTTCCGCAGCTTCACCATATCCTTGCATTTGTTATTTAGTGGTCAACGGGTTCCGAAATACGGGCATAAATTTGCAGGATACGGTTAGGTAGGAAACGGTAATGAGCTGCATTAGCTAGATATATTTTTATGTGAATTGCGTTGCTGTATGATTTCATTACTTCATTCATCTACAACCCTGCAGTTTAATTGCTGCTCTTACAAGTTCTCAGAATCTTCGACTATGCCCTTACTGTTCGTCAACCCCTGCCTTCCGCTCAACCTGAGCAGGATCGAAGGACGAAATGCAATTTCGTGTGTATTAAATATAACTCGCCACTTAGCCTCCGCCCCCTTAGATTTCGTGTTGATTACGATTCAGCGGAAGAGGGAAAGCCACCTTTAAAGCTGTGCTGGCTTGTCAGACCCCTGGGGTTAATACGCGTCATGTTAACCAAATTCAAGGCAGGACCTTTAGATTATTATTAGCGGTTAGACTTACGCATATGGGTTTAGTATACTAGAAGAGTTGAAATGAAAGCTAGTTAACGGTTTCGTTTTATTCCCGATACTAAATTTTAACTTCCAATGAAGTCGGAGAGCGCACACAAAACACGAATTATTAGTAGGTATAGTTTGTGATTTGAAACTTGAGCCTCACGTCATAAATCTAAAGTGTATGGTTCAAATCAAATTTTTTCAGTGGCGTGCTGTTTAGCGGGCTACAAATTATACATAATGTGCGCTTCCATAAAGACTACATACATCGACAAACATGAAATAAGACTCAAAAAACTTACTGTTGTTAAAAAAATTATGCATAAAAAGCAAACGAAATATTTACTTACGAATTAAATATGGGAAAGCGTAAGTCCAAATATCGCGTTGCACCACTAAAATAAAATAAATTCGTGACGCAGTAGACACTAATATTATAGGTACGCCAACTTACACAAGTTCTTTTGATATAAACTACACTCGCACTAAAGGTTCAATACAAAGTCTGCAAAATCACAAGATAAAACCACGAGGCACTCACTACAAATAATAATGCAACGCCACTGATGAAATGTCAGTGATGACATTAGTTGGCGACATACGTTCGCGCAGCATCTACATCATGACAGCTACTATTAGAAAGAGAGAGAATCGGGCACGTATGTCTAATCCGTAGGAGACGTACGTCCTAAATGGCACTCCATATAAGCAACGCAAGCACGAACGGCACAACAATAAAATTAGTTGTCGGTGCTTGATTCGCGAAATCGTGATGTGAGGCTCAACTTTCAAATCACAAACTATACATAACATTTATACGAATAGTCTTCGCCTAATTACTTCCACATCAAACGGATGGGAAGTATTGTATCGCGAAAAAAAATTTTTTAAAATTTTTAGTTGCTCATTCGCTGTAAAATGGTCGAAAACGTAAAAAACTAAATTTGAGCAAAAAATTTTTTGTCTGTGTCTGTGTCGGTGTGTCTGCGTGTCTGTGGTTTTGTTTGTGGACACGATAACTTTCGAAAGACTTAATATATAAACTTAAAATTTGGCAAACGTATAGATCTCAACTACCCAAAGCTACCTATTGTTTTTGGGGTAAGTAGGATATCAGGAAATTTTGCAAATTTTTATTTATTTTTTTTTTCGTTTTAGTATGTGATTAGAAGTATAACTGCGAGTAAAAAGCGTCACTTAAAGAAAACGATTTTTCCTAAATATCCCCGAATATATTTAATATATTAAAAAAATGACAATACTATCAGATAGAAAATAAAATTTCTCACAAAAAATGTCTTAAATTCTGATCGGAAAGCACTCTTGTAATTTTTTTGTTAAGTTAATACTCGAGTTATTTGGAAAAAACAGATTTTAAAAATTTATGTATTTTTGTTAATATCACGAGGACCCTTTGTCTTAGAAAAAATGCGTAGAGAGAAWAAATGCTCAAAACCTGATTACTAATCGTATAGTATAAGAAATAAACACATAAATGTCATTTTGACAATTGGATGTGGAAGTATTGATTCAATTTGCAGCGGTTTTTTAAACTAATCGGGTCGGTTTCTCTTCTCTATTTTAAGCTAAAATCAACCCTTTATTTAAAATTTAAACCAATCACATACCTCAGTGCAAGGTATTGTCATGGCTATAGCCTTGATTTTACGTAATATTAACTTTAACACAGAGAAGAGAAGCCGACCCATCGTATATAGGGCGATATCGAGAATGATAATGTTAAGGGGCATAAGCTTTTGCAAGACGTTTTATAATAGAAATTGCAAAATTATGCCCATCTACTGTTTATTTGTAAATCTAATACAAATTTAAATTGTTTGTCAGCTTTGAATGGGAATCGAACTAGTTTTGGCGGTGTAGTTGACTTTACATTGCGGCGTTAACCTAAAGGTCTTGGTTCGAATCCCTGTCAAAGTTGACAAATAATTTTTCAGATATACAACTTACCTTAGTCCAAAAGTGACTTACTAACAGACACAGAGTATTAAAGTTCATATTTTGTGTTCAGTATGTGATAAATACATAAGTGTAGTAAAAGTCTTTCCTATTTTCCTGCTCTAAACCGGTCATCTTAACAGCATTAAATGAGTTAGCAGTTCTCGCGATTTTCACTTGTAATTTATTAGATTAATACTCCAAAAATTGGATTATTTTGACTGTTTTGGATATTTTATAACAACTTTTATAGTGAAATATTAGAACAATGTTTGGTATTTAGGGGTTGTTTAGGACAACCAATTTAAATATTTTGATAGGTTGGCTACTATTTGCATTAGGCGTCAAATTTAAAATGCGGCGAACCGTTAGATGTAATTGTTTTGTTAATTTTTGTTTCATAAAAATAACTGTAACAATCATATGAAAATAAATAGGAATAGCCAGTTACGAAAAGTGCTTCAACATAAATCTGTGTTTTACAGGAAATTAGTCATAATATCGGTTAGTAAATACATTGAATATCCAAACAAGGACAATCACAGATAAAACATTGCATTTGTATGTGGTCGGACAGACACACAAATCATTGATGTTTATAAAATGATAACAAATTTGTGGTTAATTAATATTTTTATTTTTCCATACACAAATCATTGTTTAACAACGTTTGCATTGCAAATATTTTACAATTAGCGATAGCCAGATAATCAATTCGCCTACACAAATACAATGTCGACATCTATTTGTCATTGTATAAATATTATAGGTTTACATCTTACCCTGTTTGTACATTGTACTACCCTCCAAAAGGCGATTTTACGCTGAACTGCAGAAAGGCGTAGAGGCAGTTTGTACAAGTGTGTGCATGTTATATACATATGGTGTGTTTGTTTGGAAGGGTGCATCCTTAGTCGAAATATTAAAAAGGTCTTATGGTCTTCCTAAAGAAATTAAAGCCATCCGAAGAAAAGGTTTTTGCTCTCAATTACAATCAATGTAAATAGAGATTTATGCAGGATCTCTTATTTATTTCTTTTTATTTCGTTTCCGCTTCCTATGAATATCAACAGTTACAAATATATGTAGTCTTAATTTTCATATAACTCGGTAGGGATATTTTCTTATATGCCGTAAGCAAATTCATATCCGGTTATATTGAAAACAATCGGTGTCTTGTAGTACCGTTGATTAAAATTACAACACGCCTATGGTTAGGGTTCCGCCTCAATGGTTAAAGTACTGTACGATTACTCAAAAACGGAAAGAAAATCGCGGTTACAGGAGCAGGAAAAGGAAGACAAGAGCACACTACGTGAAGAAACGCAAGTGCACTGACAAAGTTGCATGCTCACGGGCGAGCCTAACGAGCAGCCGATTTTCATAATAACTAAATAATATTGGAACTGATTTAAATACCGTTGCGTTACGTCTACTTGTTATACGTTTCAAAGAAATAGAAGCTTGTACTTCTTTTATCCCCATGTGGAAAAAACTAAGCTATATAATATATAATAGGCTTATAATATCTTTGTCTTTGCCTTATGATGGTGTCACATTATATTCAATAATCTCTAAAAATCACTAAGCCCATTGTTCACAATTAAAATTATATGATTAATATGTTGAAGTACACGTGCTCTTCCAATTTTTGCTTCAACTTCTTAACAGTACGGTTTAGCTCTGACCTTAATGACATCATAACTTTTTTCAATTACCTTCTGCATATTTCGCCTAATATCATACTTTATTATTTGTTTCTTTTGCGGAACTTCGTTAATTGTGTTTGTATTTTGTATTGAGGGTTATGGTTCCTTCTTCTAAATAAAAAAACTAACTATGTTTCGGTTGTATTTCTTTAACTTTTGCCTTCCTTGAGTGTTCAACAATCTCAACCAAACTTTTATTTTTCAAAATTGATTTATGTTAGTGTTATTTATTATTATTATTATTATCATACTTTATGCTTTTCGGCTACAAGGTATTTGCTTTGATTAGGTTGTTTCTTAAAACTTGTAGTAGATCACATTGTTAAAATAGCAATAACACAACTTGTAGAAACTGATCAGATTTAAATTTTGACGATGCTTGCCCGTTAACGTTTTTTTTGAAGTTTGCCTGTTTAACATTTTCTGTTCATATCGCAGAATTAGTAAAAATATACCGTTTTATACAGTTCATATGTACGAAGTATTTCATTAAGTAAAAAACTTACAACAGCAATCAATGAAAATACCATTCTGAAGTTTTATTAACAATTGATTAAAATCCTCCAAAAATCAGCACGCATAATTCCAAAGACTACAAGACTAAAATTATTCAAAATCAGTATCTTTCACCAGATGATTGTAGAGATGATCCAGATCGAAAACTGCACTTATGCAAAATACCCTACTTTGATGAACTAAATGTAATAGTTTTTCTTCTGATGAAGCAACGCTTTGTTTTGCTTTGCACTATATAGAGAGATTCATACGCAGCATCCTCAAGACGCGAACTCGCTGGAATGATTAAAACAATATATAGGTCCATACTTCACCAGAGAAAATTCCATTTGTGACATTTATTTAAATTTGTTGAGTAAGAAAGAAATGCAATATTCCTGCACTTAGGGTTGGACGTAGAGAGCAGTGWACTGTCAGATCTATCGGGGAAAGAAATAAWATAGCAMTGCGTCACAATAGACACAGAATTCAACAGGGCATTTTATTGACCGATCATATCACAGTCCGGTTGTAAATGGAAAGCAATTTTAACATTTATGGTAATCTCAATAACAWTGTTACGTTTTAATCAAACCGTTGTTTTCATAAATTGCATTGCTTTCTTATAAATAAAAAAGGGTTGATTTTGCATTATAGGCAGTTGGTTTTGTATTTTTTTTTATTGTTTTCTTGCACATATGCTGATATTTATAATATATATTGTAATATATAATTATTGAAAGTATTTTCTGTCAAATCGGATTTATAAAAACCCATTCCGGGTCTTTGTACTAGCATACATAATACATTAATTAGCATCATATATTTATTTCAAATATTGCTTGACGATTTTACTGTCTTCTGCATATTGAAACAAATAAAACAACTACTATTTTCTTTTACTATATGATTCACTGTTGTTCTTTTTGTGTTTTTTTTTATAAATGATGTCCTGTGCACAGACCACGGTGATATCTTTTACTGTTTTCCATCTTGGAAGTTAACGTTAAAGTACATAATATATTTGTAAGGGAGGCAACCATGCACTTTAGGGTGCCATTTATAAAAACTAATCGAACTTTTTCAATGCGTTCCTTCCTCTCCCTTAAGCGTCTCAAATTACATTTGCTTAAAAGCGAGTCAATTTACAGTTTCGGTAAAGCTTCAAGGGTCTGAAAAGTAGCCAAACAAATACGTTTGGATCTACAATCGGCAAGCGGTAGTTCGTGCAGTGAAGAATGAATATTGTATTATTTTATGTGAAACAATGGGCACTGACACCACACAAAATTCTTTGATACTAATTTTAACTTTACCACACAGTATAGAGTACCTGCAAAAGAACCAAAATAATAAAATATCTATTTAAATATTTGCACCTTCACTAAATGCTTGCTTACAACGAAAAATGTGGTGCATCAAAACGATTTCATCTTCAACAATGGCCAATCTAGATATAGTTTATGCACGTATTCAAAACCTTTTTAACTGTTGACCAGTAAGAAAATTGGAGGATTCGCTAAGAAATGTTATTTTTTGGACCAACGTTTCGTCATTTATTGTTTGTTTTTCTAGTGATTACTGCTTACTTGACAGTCACTGACAACGGCACATTTGGACTTGGGCTTCATTATGAAATTGACATCTTAATTCCAATTAATAAATCACGTGATTGTTAATCTCACAGGTTGCAGTTTTGAAACGCATATAATTTCATTATATGATGACTGTTATTATTATCCCTTAAAAAGCAGTATAAGCCGCGGAACGTTTGTATAAAAAGTAACTCTTTACCAACTCCTCCGCCGTACTATTTTGTTATTAAACAGAAAACTACTTTACTTGTTTCAAAGTACTCGTACTCTCTCATCACCTGATGATGAAAACTTGTACAGCATTAAAGTTATTGTATACATTCTATTAATAGTTGATCGTTGCTGACTGGCGCAAATAGATACATACGTGTATTTTAGTTCATACAACACAACTTTTAATAGAAACCATCACCAAGCTGGCTGTCATTCCAACAAAGAGGACACATGTGTGTTCAGGTTCATTAAACACCGATGTATCAGAACTAGCGCGGTGGATAGTTTGTTTCCCCAGGGTGTTTCAGCTTCCCGGACAACAATGTTTCCAACTTATCTGCAAACACGATGTGCCAATAAACACAATGGACTGCAATTCGCTTATTTGCAGGAAGCATCTGTATAACTTTAGTTATACGAATAGTCAGCGCTATTTCGATCCGATACGGTCTTAAAGTGTTACATGCTTTATCGTTAATTATTCTGGACTGCCAAAAAATGATGTCACGTGTTAAAAACTTCCTTTTAATTAAAAGTGTGATTAAACATTTCACTTTACAAATATTAATTTCGGGATACATATGTATGTCGAATCAATATGTCGCAATCAAAACTTTCACGAAGCTTTATTTGCCTTAACATAGTTATTTTCCTATATGAGGACATTCGTCCTTATACAAAATGGTGCATTTAAAGTTTAAAGCACAAAAAGTTAGAGAGCATCACTAACAGGCAAAGAACTTCAAATTGGGCACATTTGGTAGCTTTTAAAGTAGCTTCATTAACATGAGTGTCATAAGTGGTTATCAACAAAACCACCAAAATTGTAACTACCAAACAACTCCAGCATGCAATTTACAATACAGTAGTTACAACCAGTAGTGTGTAGTTCACAACTAAACCTTAAGGTAAAAATGTTAAGAACATCGGCAGATATAATAATAATAAGAACAACAATATAGAACGTAAACGACAGCTGTGCTGCTCTCGGATATACCGCCGGCCGGCTAGGCTTATGCTGGGTTGGAGCGGTGACACGACTGTTGCTATTGGGCTTTTGCTTTGCTTTTCTTGGATATTTCTGTGTTTGGTGGTGGATTCGTTTAGCTGTATTATTCCTATTCCACGCATGAGCTGCTATATAGAGTTATTTATTGTTTTCTTGTATTTTGCAAGTCGCAGTACTGATTCCTGTGTCTTGCTTAGGTTGCTCTTGCGTGATGGTGTCCACGCTTTTTTCGGTGACTACGTGTGAGTTTATTCAGTTCGCTTGCTCGATTTATAGATGGGGTGATGGTACTCTAAGGATATTTTTGGTGGGTGGGCATTAGGTTTCTCAAACGGGGATTTTTTACTCCAAATAGTCTGTTGCTAGGCTTGTTTCCTTGTTTTCGTGATATGCTAATGATTCCTTACGCCTTCTTGGATTCTCTGGAAAATGTTTATATCTTCCTTTATTCTACCGCCACTTCAGTGCCTTAATCCGGTTGAAACGTGATTGTTTCCTCTCTTTCACGTGGACTATTATTTTTTTGTAGTATTTCTGCTGGCCAATTGTGATATGTCCTTTAGGAGTGCGGAGATTTTAATTGAATTGTATTCCGATCCTAGTTCTCTAAGCTACCTACTTCTGAACACCCAAATGTTTCTTCTTATGTGATTCTTTCTATTTCTCTTGTAAGGTTTTGTGTTCTGGTTGGGTAATATTCTCCCCATATGTTTGGTGATGTACTGAGCTTAAAAAGCAATTTCCGTCGCTTCCACATTTATGTGATGTCATGTATTTCTTGTGATCTGCCTTATCTCGTTCCGATTGTGTTGAGTCTTTGTTGCTCTATGACAAACTTTTCTAAAGACGAAGATTGTTTTTGTTTGTTGGTTTGTTTAGTAATAATACGGTATGGGTATTCACTATATTTGGTCTACTAAATGCCTTAGGATTTTACCGCTGTTTCTTTTCTGATTTAGTGATTTGCTGTCGGGTGGAAAAGTATATGGAATAAGAAACGAGAAAAGTTCTCGTTTGAGTTAAAGATGAAAGGGATGATAGTTTGTTGAACCGATCATTCAGTTGCATTTATCGCAGTTTATAGAAAAAGGAAACGTATTCATCCTATATATCAGGTAGGTGTAGTTTAGTGCAACGTGATTCAATTTCTTTGTTATTTTACGTGATTACACTTACTTTAAACTCCTGATAAATGATCAGACTTTTAATTTTATCTCAAATTCGGCATGAACGGGCACTGAATAAATACATTAGGCGAATTATAATCATCCACTGTGTGGAAGATATCATAAACAATTTTTGTAATTAATTCTACTCGCGTATGTTTGGATGAAATGCAGCTTAGTTACTTTCTGTAGATCGTGCTCCACCGGAAAAGTCGAGCGTGTCTTTGGTTGATCATTAAAAGAATTACTTATGGCAGTGCCATCTGGCAAAGGAAGTATCTAATAATACTCGTCTTGGAGAAAGAAAGATCTATAGTTCTCTGGATAATTTAAGTTAATTTTTCAATATGTAACGAAACAGTGTACTCCGCATTAACTCATTATGGTCTTGACAGTAACAAACTTATTGCCGTCCGTAGACGAATCGGAGTTTCTTTTGCTTCCCAGTTATCAATATTTTCCGCTTGCGTATTCGGTTTATAGTCACATTTTCTACGGTCTGTTTTACTAGTCAAAATGTTGCACCAGCATGCATCCCTTGCATTTATATTGATGCACTCGTATTAGTTTTGGAACCCTACTGGCGAGGAAACGGCAAAATTTCAAATAAAATTAAATTGTTCTGTTATAATATTTCCGCGCCAAACAAAGGTTAAAAAACGGCTCCCCAACGAGGCTAGGCGTGTAACGTAGAACGTATGCAGTGGAAATACAAAATTATCAATTAAAGACATTAAAACATGAAATAGCTGTATAGCTTATTAAGTGGAATAATAAGGATCAGTTCCATCTGATTTTGTTGAAAATAGATTTTTATATTTATTTCTTTTATGATGTAGAAGAGTATGGCTTTTTAGCATCTCTATATATTATACTATATATTTGATTTATTTAAATTTTAGTCAAAATTTTGGACAGATTGCAGACATAATTTTTACCATAATAAACTGTTAAAACTAACCAATGCCTCCGCCAGCATTCTTTAAGGATATCAGCCGATATCGGCAGGCAATTGTAGTTTACAGTTCTCACTGCCTATGAGCAGTTGGGTATTTAGTGAAGTAAAAATTACGGAATTCAATATAGTTTCGTTACTATTTGTAACATATGCAAATAATTCCATATTTTGGTTAGTATAAAAAAGTATTTAAGTACGTGAATATTAAAGTCAAAGTTGAACTATTTTAAAACGCCCTCCAAAGGATGTGACGTCTTAACTGAAAACGGAAATACGCAACTTGGCAACAGTGTTACTTTGCGTTCCTTTGTGTCTGTCAAATCACGGTCGGATGTCGGGCCTCGGGCGTCAGACGAGACAAGCTGACTGTAAACACACGTGGTTTTCTAAACGTTATCATCTTGTGCCGGTGTTGAAATTGTTGTGTTTGTGTTTGATGATGAACACAACACATAAAAAACGCATTTACAGATGATTCAGCTCAGCTGTTACTGTACTGTCAGTGGTCAGCTGTACACGATGTTGCTACTTACTCCGATTGTTGTTTATCCCTCTCTTTTCAACACGGTATAACCTGATTGTTCACTTATGACGTCACAACGGATTCCTTAATTTATATTAATTAATATCTCAAGTTCTACGCAATATTGAAAGAAATTAAAGAAAGACGCAGTCTTATTTCAATTGGATCGTTCGGGATATATAATTAAAAAAAAACGCTGAAATACCCACTTATTGGTCAATCAGTTACACTTTAAATTTACCATTCTGTGTATCTGTTTCTTATTCGCATACAACTCCGACAGATTGTCATCTACCGCTATACTTCTATACAAGAATGTTTTATAGTGCAAACGACATCGATCTCCACATCAACTCAAACATCCACAAGCGGTGTTCTATCGAAGGAGTCGGAGAACACGAATGAACAAAGGCTTGCTAGATGCACTTGTTAGGACGTTCTATACTTTACTAGAAATAAAAAAGGTACGTCTGTTTATATTAAATACGGACAACACTGTGGAGCTACTTATATTCAACACATCATTTGATTCTGTTGAATCCTAACAAAACAATAATTTTTGTAACATTCTTATTGGTTTGCACTTACAAAAAGGTGTATTTTATATTTAGCTTAGATAAAAAAGTAACTCCTTTAATTAATACAAATTAGGCGAGAAATAAACGTTTTTCTACACATGGTTGTTATAAATACATGGTGAAACAAAAAGCGAAGTTATTTTAAATGGCTACTAAGCGCTTATGAGCAGTAACATATGTCAGCATTCTGCATTCTCCTTTCTGCTGCAGTCATGGACCATATAATAGGGTATCTACCAGATTTTTACCTATGACAGRCTCGTGAAGAATAAGGAGTATTACATTGTTATTACATTGTTTCTCAATGCAATATAATATGTTTAATAATGTATTTGAGCAATAAATAACGATTTTGAGAACTTTAAAAGTAGTTTATGCGAATACGGCATGATGGATTCGAGATAAGCTAGTAACAAATAGTTGCTCAGGATGTCACCCACAGCCCTCGTGTATCAATTTACAATACTTAAAACCCACAATCCTTACAATTTTTTTTTAATTTGATCCATATCGTCTCGTCGAAGACCTTCGTCATTCCACGGCAACGTGTTCTGTTTTGCGTTGGCAGTTTTAGACCTCGGTGACTTGCTTTACAGGTTGTTATTACGCAAGCCGAATACTATTTTCCAACTCCTACACTAGGACATACGTTATCGACTTTTTTCAACCCTCCTTTGTACGAGTCGATCAGTTCTAATCTGCAATAAATGAATGAAAAGTGGGTTCGTGTCACGCGTGCTAATATATTATTACGGTGAGGGTCGAATGTAGTACGTAACATTGTACAGTAGGACTTCAATCTGCAAGGCCGCGTAACATGAATGCTATTGAAATCGATAGAGCAGCTGTGCCAATAAATCTGTAAAGCTTCAGTGAACAGGTGAAAGGGACCGGTCAAAGTGTTTGGAAGGTATTTTTTTCTCTTCAAACCCATCTTCATCAATGAGAAATCATTAATAGGTTTAACTCGTGACGCTAACGAAATTAAATAAACTGAGTTTATCATTCAAACCCTACGATTTCGGAAACGGTAATTCTTTGCAAACATGTTCAATACCTTCATGTTTGTAGCTTTAATTTTACAAATATTGCGGATAAGGTTAGATGGATTGAATTGGATAAAAACAATGATAGATGCTAAACGACACTGGAATCAGTTCAATTTCAAAAACATCACAATAAGCAAATATTGCCCTTTAGTATGTCATTTTGTGTTAGAAAAATGATATTTGTAATTCCACCATCCGAATAACATAATTGCATAGGGTTTAGAAAGTGATATGCAACACATCCGGGTGGTTCTCCACTTTAAAATCTTTTGGGTGTTTATTTTATAAGTAAATTTATAAGTATTAGTAGTAATATTATACAATAAAGAAAATACCATAACAACTTTTAGAATGTAGGTTGCAATATTATTTGGAAAGATAATTTTTTGGTATTATCAACGAAACATTTAGAGCATTGCTAGGTGTCGGTMAATAATTTGACGCCATCAGCGCCATTTATGGAGCAGAGCTACAGGCATGCAGATGTGGACACTGCAATCCATTATATAGTGGCCTTAGCAACAGATAGATGGTGGGAATGTCGATCATCCAGGGTATTCGATCTATGGAACGTTCGCGAAGTTTCGACGGCGACAGCGAGATGTCTGTTCTGGAAAACAGCTGGAGTTTTCGACGAAGGATATAAATAACCCCACGAAAAGAGCATGATGAATTTGAAAAGCGGCTAATAATGTGAGATCAGAATGAACAGAGCGAAACATGTGTTTCAGTGTTTTTTAGTGCTAGTGTGTGCAGTATATAGTGTTCGGAATAGTGGTTTACTGAATTAGTGGTGTTAAAATTAGTAGTGTTTAGATTTAGTGTGTTTCGATACAAGTGTATAAGTAATGGAAAATAAGTCAGAAATGCGCATTTCTCGAACCCATACTTGTAATAGTATTAAAAGCAAGAATAACGCTTTAGTATTAATATATACTACAGTACACGCCTAATGTTAACTTTTGAACGCGTTAACTTAAGAGGTTCAGATAAAATACGGGTAAGGTCGTTGAAAAAACCTCATTTTACAAATGATGTGTTTTTCTCAAAATCTAATATGACTCCATAGGCGATACAAACTCGAAAATTTTAATTAGCAATGGGATCAGTTTATTTTATAACTATTTTCATTATCAGCATTTTAGAAATTGAAAGGGCTTCAACTTGAAAACGCTTAAGTTCACATTTGCAACAAGTAAAGCAAGTACCTATGTGTGAGCTTGAAAGCAGCGCCGCACATATTTAATGTCGAATCCAGTGAAGCCTAAAGCATGCGTTGATATGCCCAGTCACCGCTATTAGTTGTCATGTCAGTTATTCTGACTGTTTAAACAAAAAAAAATAATAGAAACTACGGTGTGCTTGCGGCGGTATTTACCATTGTATAAAAGAAATCCGCCGAATGGCATAACGAGTACCCTGAAGGTTTAATCTATCGTCAGATCTGTTATTTACGCACGCGCTGCGGATTTTTGTTCTGTCTTTCGAAGTTTCGCTACTCAGGCAGATCTGGCCCGGTCTGAGTAAAATTAATTATTTCGAAACCCTGAGAACCAAGCAGGCTTCGAAATGATCAGAAAAAGGCAGTTTTGATACTGACAGATGTGGTCGTGATAACAAGCTTATTTTGCTTCTATTCATAATTTTTAATGGAATATTGTAGTAACTTTGGAAAATACGGTTTAGGTTGAAACGATCGCCATTTGTACTTACCTGTTAAGAATCGTGGAATATCCTTCTGATTTTCGAGAACCAGACCTTTTGCTGCAGCTTTGCAACTTCATTGTTTATATCCTGCTCTCTAGAATAATTACTCAATTGCTTAACTTTAAAGGAATTTAACTAGATGAGATGCTGCCGATTTTTTAGTTTTTCTTAAAGTGCAGTGCTAATGATGTGTTTTGCATAATTTATATGTACTTATTATTCCTGTAACTGTCGTAAAATCGTATATATAAAAAATTTTATAAAGCGTTTGGAAATAAACTAATAAACTACTGTTGCAAAAAACTCAAATAAAATTAAAAAGTAAAAACTATACAATTTGAACGTCTTAATTCCTGCCCAATTATTTGAAATAAGAATTTTTGTTGCAATAAGTATTGGTTTATCGAAGGATAAATACCCCCAATCAATAAATAGGTACATTTATTTACAAGTACCTAGAGGTACAAACAATTTTTTATTTTTTTAGTTGAAAATTAATAAATCTAACACAAGTAGTTGAGAGCTTTCAGCACCTTGTCTCCATGGCTAAAAACTCAAATGGCCAACTATCAGTTATTAGCAATCAAAGATAAAGTAATATTTTGTATACCCACATTTATAATCACTAAAATTTTATTTAAATATTGTTGTTCATTCAAAGTCACTCACTTTGAATTACGCTTCCGGTCCGCATACTGCGTGAGTTTATGACCTTTGCTTGAATATATTAGGGGTAAAGTACCCATCCAGCAATGCATCCTTTTAGATTTGTTTTCCTGAGAGTCTGATGTTAATTGCATTTAGAATTGTGTATTCAAGTAGGTGTGTTAATTATTCAACATGTACACTGTTAGTTACTTTTCTAATTTTTGCAGATAATTATTATAAGTCATCTTTAATTTTAGGTAACATGGATGGCCAGCGGGCTTTGGAACTGATGCCCTTGCTTCAGGAGCGCCTAGTGGTGCTCACAGGAGGAAGAGACCGAAGAGGAGGGCCGGTGCTTTCGTTCCCTGCCAGCCCTCGGCGGGAGAGAGCGAAACCGGAGGATTACAAACGACTGCTTCAGTACCTCATGTCTATTCCAAAGTAAGTACTAGTTGCTTTTAAAGCGGAGAGGTTTTTGAAGCAGAAGTGCTTTTCGGACAAGAATAGATTACGTACAAGATTTATGCACCCACGCAGTGAATATTATAATCAGGCGGTTCCTATAATTAAAGCATGATCGGTCTTTAGAAAAGTATCTATTTTTGCCCAAAAGTATGTGGGTTAGGTGTATATTCGGCGAATGATGAATAAATATGTCGACGGAGTCGATAAGAGGACTCATTGTTTATGCATTGGGTATTTTTGGCGCAGAAATGTTAATGTTTAACGTATGAGATTGATAAAATTTTTATTGGTTCCTCTGTTGTATAGTTGTATAAATATTTATAAGGTTTACACGTCGTCTTCAGGTTTCCTTGCTGTTATGTAATAGTTGAGATAATGTTTAAGACTGGATGTACATTAGTGAGCTCTTCTAAATTTGGAAACAAACAGTGGTGTAAATATAGGGGTCACTCAAAAACTTTTGATTTTTTTAAAGGACAGTAACTATCTTTGTGTTTTTTTTAAATTGATTACTGGATGTTTGAGGACAGCTATTACCTTCTATTAACTATATTATGCGCAATGTTAGTAGGCCATTAATTAATTTTTGTTTTCTAAGAAGCAGTTCCGATAATACTTCTTGTTTGATATAATTTGGTATGCCATTTCTTTTGGTTTTGGATTACATCTAATAACGACAGGCTGAATGCTTACAGTACCAATTTATTTATTAATAATGTTAGGAAATTTCAATTTATTTTTGACTGAAATACAAAAAGTATCTAAAACAAACTTAAGTTGAACTCGGCTGGTTATTTCTAAAATACTTCTCATCATTATACATATATTAATGTATTTGCTGAGATTAACGGCTTTCTAATCAGTTCATTTCTGATTTTAGATCAATAAGTGTTCTCAATACATTTAGTTTACGAAGTATGACATGAATTAATTTTGAGATTAATTTCCTTTTAAGGTTATGTGTAACTGCTTTGTTAGAGGTCGTAAATTATATTGTGAGACCTATAGACGAACAAAAGCTTCTCATAATGTTAGATTTTTCAAAAGCTCTTGATGCTACAAATTATAGTTTGTTAGATGCTGCTCTGGAATACTTCGCTATGGATGTAGTAAAATTACTTGAAGTTAAAAATAAAGTTGGGAGCTGGGAGGTAGCGTCCGGCGTTCCGCAGGAATTTATTTCGGGTGTTTTTTTTTGTATTTACACCTCTGCATTTTCTGAACGATTGTGTTACTGTCGGATAGATCAGTACCGTGATGGTAATATTATATTATTTGTTTTCACCCAGATGTTTAAGATAAATGACGATCTGAACAACTGTCTCATCTCTGTGTAAGATGAGATAAACGGTTTAGTCCTAATTTCCAGTAAATGAAAATCCATCCTATTCGGTATAATTTCAAGCTGACCTTAATGAAAATATTATTCGATTCCCACACTCAGCATAAATTTTGGGTATAATTATAGATTATAGATTTCGATGTAAAGAGTATGTGTCGCAAATTCTGCAGAAAGCCTATTAGATTTTTAATTACCACTCACTTCCAGTTTATTAACATGAAGTGTTTGTCAATTTGTTCATTTTAAAATGGAACCCCCATATATTTTGTTTTCTTAATCTGTCCAAAAGTCCAAACAAACATACTTTGTATATTGTGGAAATAGTTTTGGATGGTTATTTAACTTGAAAAAAAATGTGCAACGAACATGACAAACTTTAGAATTACTTAGGTATATTTGATCTTGATATTTTGCAAAATATCAAGAATTATAAATTTGGCTAATGGGTAGGCTTAAGGTAATGAGAATATTCTTTATATTAAGAAAAAAAATATTGGAACAATAGAAAAAAATATGCAACAAAAGTAAGTTTAACTGCCGTATTTTCACCAATCAAATAACTACTTATAATACTGAAAGAGGTCTTCCTTTTTCAATTTTCCTTATCTTCCTTCGGACCTTTTTCAACATGTCCTGGACAACATGGAAGCTTTCTCTCAGCATCTTTTGTATTCAAGTTTTAAATTGGTTGGTTGATGTTGCTCGCCAGATCAGGCGAAATGATGTATTGACCATCAACATGGTGTTCATTAATGAATTTGTTCACAATTGATAAAGATTCTTGTTGATAAGCTTTAGGTAGCACTGAACAGCAGAACCCGGGAATTCCTGATGACAGAAGTAGAAATTCCTCCGTCAGACATGACCACCCAAAGTGGAACTTTTTCTTTCGAATTTTGTGTTAGACTTGAATTTAACACCTTCAGGCTATCAGTCGTAAATGTTTTTGATTCCAAGAAATTAATTTTCAACATTTGGATGGCATCTCGGCAAGTTGCCTCTTGTAGCAGTTCAAATCAATATGGTTTAAAACTTGGAATGTTCCAGCTAAATTTTTCTAAGAACCTCCAACACGGTTTTGCCCATTTTTATTATTTTTTCTATGCTTATTGTAACWTGTGCCGCTTCAGCCGGATTTCCGTATTTTTCTGTTGCAATCACKCTATAGATGGTCGAAACTGGTGMATGGTTAGAATAGACCAAAACGTAGCGATAACGACTGTCAAGCTAATAATAATTCTTTTTCTTCTCAGCCTARCAAGTCATTAAAATTTTKATMAAGTACTTTAAGCCTATCCGTTAATATCAGACCACATCCGTTGCGTTGATCTAGCAATCCTCAAAACATAAGATTATGATGATATTATGATGATTATGTGCCGGTGTCTTATCTCATTGGCACGAGTGCTTTTGATCCTCCGAAACAGGAAATTCTTATATGAATTGAGTAACAACTCCTCGTCGGCTTTTCAAATAGTTCTCACTATTTAAATTTTCCTTTTAAATGCAATACAGCGTCTAAACTTATGTGTGTACCCTAAGTGTAAGGAACTTCTGTTGCCCAGCCTTCGATTCATCTGTACAAAATATTCCTCAAAGGAATTATTGAGAATCTACTTGAACCTACATTCGAAGAATTCTATTTGCTGGACACCGTCACTGCCTCTAAAAGTCTATACGTTAATAATAAAAATTGTCAAATCATTATCTGCAGGTGTTGTTGAACAGAACTGAGTATCTATTACATTATTATTGTCACTACTGACTGATTTTGTAAAAAAAATGAAACTTTCCGAAACGCAAAAAGTTTGTTTTCATATCTCTCGAATTTTGTCTTATTGACAGGCGGCAAATGAGGATGCCCTTTAATAAATATACGGCGTGTTCTCTACGATAGTCTCCGTGAATGTAAAACAAATTGAGAGTATCAAATGTTTAAGTATTCTTCATTTGGCAATTAAACTTTTAATTTGTTACCGCCGAACAGCTATAGGAAGATACTATGTATGTTAATTAGCTTTCATCTTTGATATAAAAATAATTTATTTTCCAATGGATAACTACGTGAAGTGCCACAGCTTAACAGAAAATAAGGATGTTTCCTGTGATGGTACACTGACAAATTTTATTTTCAAAGCTGTAGTAGTAGAATATTTTGAACTTATCTCTTTTAGGTTTAGTCAGAATACGTAACTGAATAAGGTGAAAACATCGACTGCGTACTATTGTATCGCTTTTTATCATCAAACTCTAGCTCTTTTGGAGCGTGAACATTCCACCGCATTCGCTACGTTGTGCGCGCGGATCAAAGATGCACTCGCGGGAATTCAAAGCATTTCCGTAMCATTTGCCTTTCCTACGACTTGAKTCGCGAGCGTTATATTTAGCCAGACGTGTATACAAATCCTMACAAATCTCAGTAGACCTGGGCTTGCGAGGGAGGTTGCTGTTGTAGATATTACGCTTTTGATCAGTGCGAAAACGCAAACGAAGGAAATTCACTTCTGCCTGTTTCATGCTTTATATATTGCTTACACACCACAGATCAGTGTTGAATTAGACTTTTCAATTAAGGATTTGTTATTAACGACACTTGGACTTTTACTTTACTAAATGTAAAACGTTTAAAGCAAGTCCAACTTTGGCATGAATTCGCTTTATAGAAGTCATGTGGAAAACTTTTTAGTTTAATTAAAACCACAATTACTTTTCTTAGTTGCTTAATACATTTACGCAGTTGCGGTCACTTCAGATATAATTGCTTAAAAATAAAAATACATCTTATTTATATTAGGTTGAAGGGTTTTATTGTGTCTTGATCAACATACCATACCAACATACATCTAGATACCACCATATAGTTTATACTGTGCCTGTGGCTTGATTTATTGTTTTCTCAACAAATGGGTGCTATATTAACTCAGTTTTTGCAAACGCGCTAAATTGTCAAGAAGAGATTTGATCTGAAATATTGATACATTTTTATGGTTCGTTCATCCATCTGTAGTACTCGTTGAGTTTAAAAATCTTGAACTACTCGGTGTAAATACAATTTAACTATCTTACACGAATTAGCAAATTTTACCACTGCAACCTCATGCTCATATCGCCTTAGATTATGCTCTTCCAGTTAACTTCAGGGGGTTGCCTTTTATAGCTTCCGGTTAAACTTTTAAGAATAATTTCGACTGTTTAGGAACTGATCCGTTGCTATGGTGGTCGGTGATGTTGCCGGGAAGTACGATTTCTCCCCTATGCTACAGAATTCCTTTATTAACGACCGCTTCATAACTGCAGCTTTTCTCCATCGATACCGCCAKACATAAACCCTTGCTTGCAACGTCGATATTGATCGATACTAAAAACAACAACACAACAAGCTAAAGACTAAAATATATCATGGCAATGAATCGTTTTTGTTTGCAAGAAACAACCCATTTATATTTTTTATACATATTTTATTCCTCTCTGGTTTTATACATTTCTAATTTTCTTGAAACGTGCTGTTACAAAGAACCCGTTTGTGACGGCACAAAACTAACAAGATTAATGACTTCCTAGTAACTTCAAAAATAGTTTCGGGGTAATGGGCTCGCGCAGCCTTAACAGAATTAAACTGAGTTACAAGTTTCGTATGAAATTGCTTTCGAAGCAGACCACTATTTCTAATAAGCTTGTTTGTGTGTTGTTATTTCTTTGTATATTTTAACTAAGATCATTTTCTGTATCCACAAAGCATTCGTAATCCACTTTTAGAGCAATTTCGAGTGTATGACTGCACATAATTTAGATGCTGCACCCTCCCGGTCTAATTAAATAAGTTGGATAGCGGAGATTGTAATCGATTAAGTCTCGAAATGGCTTTATCTATATGCATGGGGAAGTACGTAGTTTGTACATATATGGTGAACTAGAATATACTTTGTGCTTATAGCCTTGGTAGTACCTAGTAGGTATATTTTGCGGTTGTTTAGTGATTAGTGATCTGCCTCTAAACCTCGAGGTGCGGGTTTGAGTCCCGCCCAGGATACGGATGTTTGTGTTATGTCCGTATGTGTACATATTTAAGTGTTGCGTAATAAATTAGGTGAACTAATGAGTTGACAACTTGCTATACCAAGCAGGTACAATTAAAAAAAAAACTTCTAATTCTTGGTAGTTATTGAACCTTATTTACATGTTTGTAGGATGGGACTGCGTCTTATTGTTGCATTTATCATACAATATGTTGCGTGAATTCCATTTTGGGATTTGTTAGAGCTAATTATAATGTATATGTACCCTGAAAAGACCCTCGTCGAACTACAAAGTAATGACGTCTCCCGATAGGTATGAAAATAATGTAAATTTTTAAAGAAATTACTTTAATTAAAATTTTCAGTGTATATTAATGCATTTAATATTATATTACTATATTCTCTTTCCCTTTGCGCTATTAAAAATATGCGAAAATACCATATTTCTCAATTAATTATAAATTTTATTGAACTCTAACGTTAAAGAGTGATATTCTGTTTGCTTGAAGCACTATTTTGTGTTAATTTTGAATTGCAACAATACACAGTAATCTTTTCTGTCTTCATACTCTTCTACATATGTCTGAACTGTTTCGGCTGTTTGCGATAGGTTTATTTTTAGTTTTTTTTGATCATTCGCTTATATGTTCTTATTTATAGAGTGCTTAAAAAGTCTGTGGTTAGTGTATTTTTTTAATAGTTTTTCCGTAATATCGACTTGGTAGGTAGTCTTAGTTGATCTTTTTTGAATCTATTTTATTGGAGACTTGGTTACTTCCATTTACTTAATTTCTGTTAAAATTATTGTGTTAGATATTGACGTGCCCTTGTCTGAATTATTTAAAGTGTGAGTTCATCTACTAGTGCTATACCAATTCTTACGATACGTTTATGGTAGAACCAAATGATCTTGGTTGTTATTGATCTTATGTCGGGTTTGTCAATTGTTTTTATTTTAACATAGATCTTTTTCTCCAACAGGTACTATTTTAAGTTCTGTTTGTTCCCGCTAAGGTTTCTTTGTATGTATTAGGAAATATTAATTTTTTGGTTTAGACCGCGTCTGATTTCGGAATAAGGTCGACGTTTCGCCCGCACTTGTAAGGGGCATCGTCAGGACAGGAATAAGGAGTACGGAATAGGGTACAAACCTAACGCGTCCTGATGATGCCCTTTACAAGTGCGAGCGAAACGTCGACCTTATTCCGAAATCAGACGTTCTTACAATTTTATTGTTGACATTGGATCACTATCTTTCGTGTAAACCCATGCATCTTCCTTATACTCATACGCACTTAAGTCTTGGACTTCTAAAAGAGTTTTTGAATTTGACACGTCTTCATTTGACTTTCTTAACTAAACTTAAGAGTTATGCATACGATACTTATATTTTATTTCAAATTAAACAAAGAATGAATCAATACATCTGTTAGAAAGCTTATATAATGTATAGCTGTTAATATGGAAATATATCCGCAAAGGTTTGTTGGTGCCTACCTATAATAAGATTCTTATAATGATAACAGTTTATAGGATATGCCTAAAAAAATGTCTCTACAAATGTGCTTCATATTTTACTTACAAAAAACGCTGGAGGCTTTATTAACTTTTTTACACAACCTTGAAATAATCACATACATTCATTTATTACTTGTTCATTTATTATGTGATCCTATTGGTAGGCTTCATAAATAAGTGAAGTTAAACAGCTTTATCAATTTTTTCTTTTCGTTCTATGCTGCGTGCAAAGCCAACCTCCCACTGTACACATCGGTAGAAATTAGCGGAATTAAAGCTCCTAAGTGCGAAGCTGCATCTCACATTAACAAATTTGCATCTGACAATAAAAGCAATTTTGACGTACCTACGTTAAGCACTTATTTCTCTATGACCATTTCTAACCGTTCGATGCGTTGTCAATCGCAGAACAATATACCTGTAGTTTTTAACTTCTCACCAAACTGAAGAAGTTAAGCGAGCACACTATTTTACTGCCAAATTAAGAACTTCCTTACGCAACTCGAATGGGAACGCTACTGTATACTTATTCGTGACGTCACTTAACGTTTTCGCGCCAATCTGTAGAGGTTTAAATTAAATTCATTCATTAAGTTCACAGCACTCTATTTTATTCAAAAATGTGATACCATTCCATCGTCCTAAAGAACATATTCCCGCTTTCTTTTATTTTTATCCGATAACTTTATTACTTGTATATAGGAAAAAGACATCAAATGGCTAAATCGGAGAAACCCGAGGGAAAAATGGATTTATTTTCTAACAAAAGACTAGCTAATTGCTGTCAAATACCATTAACTTTCTTTATATGATAGTAAAAATTGTGGTGTATTGTATACTGCTCTTAAATGAATGCCAAAAGCATCAATGGGCGTGCAAAATGGGATTTATTTTCACATTTTAGTTCAAATAAAAAAAATAATAAGAAAATCAGCATAGACAATATACGCAGCTGTTAAAGTATTTAAAATAGTTTAAGTTTGACTTTCTTTTTCTATGTACTTTATCAAAATATCGTTGCGATGCTTTTTAAAGCACTCTTTAATGTTTTTCCACTTTAACAAGTTCTTTTATCTACGAATGGAGCTTAGTAACAGGTGTTGCTAGTACTAGATGTTTACCGCACGCTTTTCCTTTCGCAGTTACATTACATGCGTGCTCCATTCATAACTATGCTGCCTACGCTAGACATGGCATACCTGGAACATTTGAGATTCCACGAGTAACAATACACAGTGTAAACACCATTGCCCGCTGAGAATAACAGTTCCTGTGCTAGTCGTAGTAAACAGACGATTTAAACCGTGAAGTGTAACCACGAAATATTCGCTAATGGAATTGTATACTATACGCGTTCGTTTCATGGGTCGCCGAGCGTGACATTTTTCGTCTGAACTATCCGACCCACTGAGTTAATTTTGGGTGAATACCATCGCTTTGGGTGGTAATTGGAGTAGACGAAGTGAAGAAATGCGTCTAAAACGCGATATGCAYATTAGGATGCAATTATAGTGTTTGGGTGCGCTGGATTTTGATGACCTCTTCATTGTGTGACATCCCCATAAAATGCTTCGATGTTTGCCTTTCATACTGGTCTATCATTCATATTTCTTTGCTGTAGTAGTTTGTAATAATACATTTTCGCGTCATTTACACTTGTGCATTGCTTGATGTCATACATAAGGCCAGTAAATCCTTGAATAACATCAATTCTTTTGTCAATAAAATATTTAACGAAGTAAATGTTTTTTGGTACTTGCCATTCTTAGAAAAATTTTTAAAAGGGTTTGACTTTTTCAATAAAAGCTGCCGTGTAGTCGCAGTACAATTAATGCAGTTAACAATTTGTTGTTGAACTTGCTAATCATAATTCTGGTTTTTAAAATATTTTTTTACCAGAATTCTTTCACTAGTTGGCATTATGTAAACATGAAACATAATTTCGCGTATCCGCTTGATCATGTTGACATAATATATAATTAACTTCTTCAATTTTCACCACATGCCATTTTCTTGTGCTAAAAGAATAGCTTTAATTGCTAAATGTCATAAGAAATTTTCTTGTGGATTATTGGTGGTACCAAATAATCATTTTCCCAGCAACTAGTTAAGACTTGTACAAAAGCCTTTTTTAAAAGATAATTTTTAAGACTCCCCAAAAAAGAATATCGAATTCCTGTCGACTTTGGCGTTTGGAATTTTTGACTGAAAGCGTTAAATAGCGGTTAAATATAATATGTATCTCTACGGCATTACTTAAACATGGTTTTATTAGGATGGATTCAGCTATCAAATGTTAGTGGCATGGAGGATCCAAAGAGACGCAAGAAGTGAAAACCATCTTTAATTTTAATATTGATCTGTAATGGCTCTTCCAGTTCCACTTGAAACACTAATATTTAGCTAAACCACCTATGTGGTTTTCGATACAATCTTTCTTAAAAAGATTACAAGATTATTTACTCTATTAGTTTCCAAGGCTCTCTTATGTTTGAACATCTATACAAAATAAAGTAATGCGCTACTGCTCAGTTTTTTACTAATAAATATTTCATAACCACATTGAAATATTTTAGTTTTAACTCATTGAACTCTACAGTAATGTAATAGTTACTTTATCATTGATACGGCAGGAGCTTTCTTGCTTTACACTTATAGCATAGATACCTTCTTATTATATTTTACTGTTAATTTAAAATTTATGGATAAAGTTAATAATTAGTCTGTTAATTTAAACATAGCACTAAAACCGGCAGTCTGTGTTTTGTTTATTGTAAAATTATGCTAATTTGCTAAGATTTGGGTCTATGTTTCTTTCTCATACAAATAATTTGCCTCATTTTAACGTAATTACTGCAATTTTCTGATTTAGTTTCATTCAACCGTTCGTTCGTCCATATTTCGAACACGTTAATCTTACTGATGTGCCACTGTCATTTCGCTGTAGCCTTTTGTCTTTCACACAGTCATTAACGTCGAGTAGTTCATTGTCGCCAGGTGAAATAACTGTTGTTGTAGTATTACGGTGCAGTTACTCACTTGAAATCTCCTAAATCGACATCATCATAAATAGGTATTAGAAATTAGAACTAAAGGTACATGAATTTGAGGAACATAAGCAACGTATTTTTATTACTATGCTATAAATGATTTTAAGTGATTGGTACATCCTCAATTCGCCCAAAATTTAATAATGAAATCAATCATTCAATATATACATACGTGTCGTGTTAGAAAGCAATAATAACTAGACCATGATCAGTGGTATACGTCACAAACGCATATGATGCAATGCGCTTACTAGCAGCGTATCAGTGGCATGACGAAAAAAGAAAGCCGTCAAGCTTTTATTATATCGGTAGTCACGTAAGCAAGCTGTACGCTTGTTTACGTCGCTTGAGCTGCTTGCATGGACCAATTTTACTGAAAACATGCTTGTCTTGAATGCATGATCGCGTTTTTGACATCAAACTGGAACAACGTCTCAACTACGAGGTAAACTTTACACGACACCCACCCAGTTTTAAGCACTTCAGTAAAAAGCTTTGTTAACGGAATGTGACACAATAGCATGCACTGCATAGAGTTCAATATCTAAATATTAATTCTATTCAATTTTTCAATTCATTTACATTGTGCATATCTGGTCTTTTCGAAAAAGATAAGATTGATTTCTTCCGAAATCTAACCAAACTCTCCAATTAAAATCTGTGTAATATATTGAATAACAAACCAAAAACAAATAAAAAGAAAAGACAGCCTTATTAGGTCAAACCTGATAGAATTTTTCATACTAAATAAAAGAGCAATGGAAAAAAAACAAGGGAATCCAATCTTACTCACCGCTCTACAGAAAACAACAAAATCCATCAGAATATTCTAAAATATTAATACTTTTAGCAAAGGAAATTTAGAAAGCTAGAAAACCCATTTTTGTTTGTGTATCTACTATCAATTAAATTATAATTGTCCCGATTGTCCCCGCCTTGCTCATATTCATGACGGGGCACCAAATGTTCTGATTTTTACACGGTTTCTTAAGTGCAAATGCTGAAATCATTTTAATCATCTACCGCATAAACTCTGATGAAAAGAAAATCATAGTTGCGGAGTAATAAAAGTGTGTCGTTTTGTCGTTCCAAATTGTTTCTCAGTTCTGTCTGATTTATTACTCCTACAATTCATACAAAATTGTTAAAGTTTAGACTGAACAGTTTCGGTCTTTCCAATTTCAAAATTAGTAGTTACTACGAAGACGATGCAAGTGTAAATTTTAGACAACATTGGTTAGTGTTCCAGTGTGAACAACGAACAGATGAATTAAAATATTCCCTTGAATTTGCTTTTTACAATATCTAGCAATAATAATACATGTCACAACTAAATGTTTGAGCTTGTATCCGGCAGTCTATAGATTATTTTTTTTTGCTTCGTACACATTAGAATTTATGTATGACTCTTGAAAAGGACATTCTTCTGTGTCAAAAAATGTATCAAGCTTTTTGCAATTTAAGATCGAAGCTGAATCAAAGACTAGGAGACGAATTCATAGGTTTTCGATGCAAAAAAATATTACGCAAATCTCTGCAGAGCAAGAGCTTGAACTAAAAGAAATCACTGCATACGCTTTTATATACACTTCTTAAAATAGTATATTGAAGAACAATTTGACTTTACCAAAAAAAGTTACCTAGCCAAAAGTATCTTTTTCAAAGTCAAAGTTTCGGGTTTACAACAGCGCTCTTTTGAAGGCCATAGTAATAAAAGAAGATAGGGATTGCTTATAAAAGTGGATGTCAATTTTCAGTGGTAATACTTTATCTAGAAACTTCTTGATTCTGTTTCAATTTGTTGCATGCAGCTACTGAACAAGTGTTTACGATATTCGGGAACATGTGGAAGGGTGCAACGATACAAGAAATCGTTTATCTATGGGTCACCTAAATTCAAAAGTAAAAGTAAATTATACKGTCACTTGTAAGGACTGTTATCGTTATGTAATTGAATTTAAAAGCCTTTCGCAAGCTGCCAAATTGTAGAAAAAATATAAAATAGGTTATAAATAAGTTATGGAGATAAGTGCAGTGTTTGTTTGAAAATAGATAAGAATGCATTTTATGTTTTATTAAAGACAAGTACGAGTGTCCCTCCTTGGTTTGGAAAATCCCGCTTTTCACAGAACCTTGTCCCTGCAAGTATATTTGTGGAGTTGGCAACACGGGGTGGTCAAATGAACGTCTTTCTAAACTTCGTGGCTGTTATTAATAACTTTTTCCTGCACTGTAATATGATGTGGGTTCCGTTAATTTAAATGGAACTGCTTCTAATAAATAATGCCTTTTTTAGACTCCATACGCGGTTGAATTATAGTTGTGATCGCTTTTTTGATTTAACTCAATAACCAGATTACATTCCGAAGACCGACCAACTCACCTGCACCCCACTATACGTACTATTCATTTGATAAGCACCAGTTTAATAACACTGCGTCGTATACATTATGATACACACAGAAGTAAAGTCTAGGGATATTTCTTAAATTTGGAAGTATTATTGTCAGCGTTACATTGCACAAAATATTTGTAGGTAAGGTTATCTATTGAATAGTATTGTAATAAAATAAGGTTAATATTTTACATCTTACCATATTATGAACTGGGGATTCATGAATGAAAAAGCGCTATGACACGTACGCAGAACGCTCTGCACTCTTCGCGTTATATCACAAGAACGGTTAAACATATAAAAATTTGCTTAAGACAAAAATTGTAGAGAATTAACTTTTGTAATAAATGTAAATACCATTCAAAGCATAAGAAACATTTACAAAAAAAAGATTTGCGACCTTTGACCTTGACGCGCGTACGATATTTTTGCGACTTTTGATTCAACATTTGGAATTGAAAATAAAGGTTTATTCAACTTTATAGCTTTTTATCTTGCCGTGTTTCATTTGCCTGGGTTATATACGCTTTTATTGTTAATTAATACAAAAAATATCCGTAGAGTTTTTTTGTGAGTGTATTTACTTCGCCATTATTTCCAGACAACTATAAAGTTGTGTTCGTTTTTTTGCCTGTTTAGTATGCGGCGTCAGTGTATTTTAATAAAAAATGTACAGGATCTCTGTTACAATCAACAACCAGATTACATAAGTAAGACCTCCCAACTCTTCTGCACCCCACTGTACGTGGCATCCTTTGCTAGCAGCAGCTAGCGATATAAATATAAATACCTCTCCTGTTATAAAGTTTGATAGCTTAACTTATACTTTATACATAATGCTCGCGTGGTTTATGGACACACTAAGCACTCCCCACTCAGTGCGAAGACATTCATTCAGACTAATCTCTGTCAAACTATGTGCCCGATATCCCATTTCTAGACAAAACAAATTTTTACATTTACGTAGAACACACCTGTCACGCATATTACTTATTTTTATCAAACTAAATTTGGATGACTAACTTTTGTTATTAAGTACAGAGTCGCCCATGTAGCGGCCTTTATCGTTTCAGGAATAAAGGTTTTCGATTTCGAATTCTGTTGTAAGGACAAAAAGGATCCACACAAAAATACATGACTTGGCATGACAATTGGAAAGTAATCAGTTTATAGATCTTGTCCATTTCACAACTTTTCAGTATTACGAGAAAAGTTTTTAACAAATATTGTAGCAAATTAGTTTAAATAGGGCTAATTTAGGTAGTCAGTTTGCTCTCTTTAGTGCAGTAAATAAAAAGCACGAAAACATATAAGACGTCATTCTAATGAACAAACATCGCAACTTCGAAATATGAAACTTTTCAGGATTAAGATTAACGGTGTACTTTAATTTAATTCTATACTTCAGATTAGACGCAAACCACAAAAAAAGTTACAAATTACAGGTAGCAAAATCCAATCATATCATTTTCGATATAGAATTCCATAGCGTTCTTTAAACCCAAATTTCCTGCATACGCCGAACATTACAGAACTGTTACTTTCTTCTACAATTTCGTGTACATTTCTAATTTGTATAATGAAAACCCAGTGACCTGTGAGACCGCAGTGACGCGCTGGGGCCATATTTCAACCTGAAACTGCGGCCCCGTCGGTGATTCTGTGCAACAGGGCGGACTGGCTGCAATTACTCACTGCAATTTTACAGCCGGTTTGGCGCGATCGAGAAATGGATAATTAATTTCGAGAAATTTAATGGCGACGAAATTTGATCATGCCCGGTCGCGGTTAGTTCAATTTGCGACACGAAACGGCCTTAATTAGCAATGCATCACCAAGTCCTGGTTTATTCGATTAATATGTAGCTTCAATTGGAAACGCATACGTTCTATGAAAGAATCAGTATTGAAACCTCCATGGTTAGCTAAAATATCTTAATTACTTCGTACGTGAATGTTCTTCCCCTTACGTAAATGGTCTTCGCCCAGGTGTGCAGCCGATTGTACCTACTATCAAGGCTTTATGGTCTTTTATTAATGGTGAAATTATGCAAGTAGATTGAGCAATCGCATCAACACATTTCTAATCAACTACTGAGGATTTTATTTATTCAAAGCAGTAACCGTCGTAATTTTCAGTGATACGCATCACCAAGCTCCAGACACACAAAAAGATGGTAAACCATAACGCCAGTGTGTAAAAACTTTATTTATTTAATTAAATTGTCTTACATTTTACAAATACAATTGTAATTACTAAACTGAGCAATACCTGCACACCATAAAACACGTGTTTTTTAACTTTGTGAGAACGTGGCTTTGTCACCGAAACGTCACATGCTTTACGTATTACTCGTATGTTGGTTTTTGGGTTTACTTATAAAACAATCGAATGCAAGAAAGAACTTATTATCCTGAATGCACACAATTATGCAGGAACATGCAAATTTTAAATCTTAACTAATTATGCTTTTGCTTTTGGGTTAATGTGACAGAAGAGCAACTTAATGAGTCATTAAACAACTAATAAATCTTATTTTTAACGAAAACTGATGAAATTTGTTTACATTTACTTCGATTGACTGAGGGCTTGCATAAAATCTGAATTAATAAAAATGTTAATTACTACAAAACTACTAGAGATAGGTATGGGAAACCTAAATGCATTTTCAAATTTAATAAAAATCGAAATTAAAATAAATGTAGGGTGTGCCTCCTAAACACCCTGTATAATTTTTGGAAAAATCTTAACTTTAATTATTGTACCATTAACATAAGTTTCGCTTTCATATGTGGGGCCCTAACACTGTTAGCATTCTGCTCCAGATTTTCTGAAAAAAACAATTATCTCGAAAACTACTTGTCTTACTTGTCCGTAGCATCAGAAATTGCTATAATATACAGGGCATTCCATTAAAATTTCACAACTTTGGCGCGTAACTTTTTTGAACAACCGTGTATAATCCTGAATATTTTAGAACGTTCTCCTAATCGGTCTACATTACACCCGGTCAAAAAAACCTCGTTGATTTGTGTATAGACTACAATCATGTAGATTAGGGTTTCGAGTCAAACTTGACGTTTTTTATAAAGCGCTTATCTTGAATATAAAGCTTCTAAAATAAATTACTTGGTCTTTTATGTCATTACTGCTAACTTGACGTGGTATCAAGCAATTTCAGACTACTTGCAGAGAAAACGTCGAGAAAAATACCTGACTGGTCCACGAGGTGTTTGGAAAATATTCTGTTATAGAATTGTGGAAGCATCTGTTTAAACACTATTTTGCAAGGTTGCGTTGACAGTTACGAAATAACAGATTAGGCAACAACTAATATATTAGAGGCCTTATGTGCATCAACAATAATCTAATTGGCATTTATATCTCAAAAACAAATGAAGATAGGGTATTGGTATCTTTATACTTTTTGTTTAACTCAATGTGCCCAATCGAATGCGTTAGAAAAAATAGGGTCGTTCTATTTAAAATATCAAACTTGTAGTCAATATCTCCGACAGTTGACGTTCAATTATTTTTTTGTAAACACCATAAAATTCTTCTCAAAAAATTAAGAAACTTCCCCATTTAAACCACTACTCTAAAATTTCTAATGAAAAAGTTAGCTATTGTAGATTGCTAGCGTGAACACCCTGTATACATATATCGAACAAGTAATCTTGAAAAAATCTTGCTTTTCAAGTACCTACTTGACATTTGACTTGAGCTTGACTTAACACCAAGCGAAGTCTAGTCAAGTAGCTTCAAACTATGTTTACAGTGGAGATCTTCTAAAATACTTTAGTAAGAACGTTTTAATTTGAAACTTTAATTTTGCTGGATATAAAAATTAGAATTTCTGTAGCCCTCTCATGTTTAATGAAGTTTACAAATTAAGAATTTTTCACATCGTTACGGTATCCCAATTTATTTATTTTTGCCTTTGAACATATATCACCAAACAGTGTTTTAAATTTTTGCATTACTTAAAATGTGACGGTGACATTCAAATATCTTATCATCAGAGAAAATACAACAGTATATGCTTATGTTCTCTATGCTATATATACAATTTTGTTTTAGGTCATACTGGATCTAATGTTTTTAAGCTTTCGTTCGAGTATATTACACAAAACGTGAAATTTTGTATTTTGCTTTAGGCACGGATTTACCTATCTTGCAGCTAACAACACTTGGTGTTAGATAATCAAAATTTGAATTGGATTCCCTAATATACGTATTTAAAATCTTTCACCCATCGACTGCATGGTTTTATTTTGTTCCAGTGATGAAGCGAGGGCATTAGGATTCACAGTTCTTGTCGATATGCGTGGAGCGACTTGGTCTACCGTTAAACCAATCCTGAAGGCCTTACATGAGCACTTCCCACAGGGAGTGGTTCACCAAGCACTGATAGTCAAACCCGATAATTTTTGGCAGAAACAAAGAACGTCCCTAGGCTCACATAAGTACAAATTTGAGGTAGGTTTTTATAAATTCGCAGACCACACGCAATTTTTGGGATGAGGATATGAATTGTCATGAAATATTTATTTTCAGACAAGTATGATAAGTCTTGAAGCCTTACCAAAAATAATAGATACCTCTCAACTGACCTCGGACCTTGAGGGCACGCTTAACTATGATCATACTAGCTGGCTTGAGACCCGGCTGGCCGTAGAAGAATTTGCGTGGCAGGCAGCCGACCTTTTGGATAGGCTGGACGATCTTCAGGAAGATTTGGCTAGAAATGATTTTGCTGAAGACGTCAGTGGCGCCAAACACAAGATAGATCAACATAACGAGATGAAAAAGAAAATCATGAAGGCGCCGGTGGAGGATATTGATCTTTTGGGTAAGTTCGTATTTTTCATAGTGTATAGCGTCTCGTAAATGTTTATGGAGCGTGGATTACGGTTGTTTGATAAGTGTACATGTGTGTGGTTCAAAATATACCCTCTATTAAAACAAATGTGTTTACAATTGACTGTCTAAATAACTAATAATTAAATAAATTACTAGTAGTGATGATCACAAAATTATTATCTTTGTAAAAAGAAAGGTCACAAACGGAATTTCCTGAATGTACAGTTGCCGCGATGTGTGGTTTTTCTGTTGTTGCCGATCAACATTTTATAAATTAGAAATGATTTTTTTTATTTCTCCTTTAATTCTATTGGTTTCAAAATAAAATCTATTGATATATTACGTTAAACCAATGGGGAATATAATCGCACCGAGATCCATTACCTGCGTGAAGTTGGCACGCTGCTAGAAGCACTAATCGAGATACATACAAGTAAATGTTTTTTCACTGAACAACTAGAAACACTAATGTTCTATTACCGGTTGTTTAGTGCTCCTTAGTGCTTGAAACTCCGATCCTAGCGGACACTCCACAATAAAAATATAAGCACTTATTTTGCATCCACCATCACATTTAGCGGGCAACTACAAACATTAATATTCCATGACTATATTGTGCTTCATAGTGCGTTATAGTGCTCCAAACCCGCATCTCAGCGGACTCACGTAATGGAGATAATAATGAAATATTTTTCATACGCTAATTTCACAATGATGTTTAGCGCTTCATTTGTATAGTCGAATTAAAAATTTATTCACTTCCATCAGAGCCTGATATTTAACAATTTATATTTTGTTTCCCTCTCTCATCTCGTTTATAAATATTTAAATTTCCCGCTACTATTTTGTCTTAAAATGGCCGTCAATTGCGTAGATGAGTTATCCATATAACGCTAACCAGTCAAGGCCTTGATTTTCATTTGTAGCCGATTTTTGACGTTTGGGCGTTGGAATATCTTTTACATGTCCAGTTTCGTTAAATTTTTAAACTGACTTGGACATTGTGAATTGGACAATATGATTTCTTTCTGGATAAACGTTATTATTTAAATCACAAACAGTTTAGTGTTGTTGTCATCCATCATACCCAACCTTCATTAGGATTTCAATTCGTTCAGGTTCATCAAGTTTGCACATTAAAATGAAACTGCTGTTATTAAATTAACGCTTAAACTTATTGAAAGGCGCCTCAAACTGACATGACCTTTGTATATCATCAAATGAATAAAAACCAATATTGCAGGTGCAGAACCTGCTTTGATAACGCTTTTGTTTATTTAAAAACGTGATTAAAAATGTCATCAAACCATAGAAAATACACGCCAGATTATTTCAAGGTAAAGAAAAACGTTTTACGCTCTTTTAGGACTTTAAACACCAATAATTCATTTTTAATATTGGGTATTTCATTTTAGTAGAAAGCTATCCGCAGAATCTGACCTTTTGTGAGGTCAACTATGAATCGTAACTTGTCAAAATTATGACTTTGAAGGTCCTCTTCATGCATTATCTAATTATCTGTTTATATAAAGTGACCATACGTCCCTCATTTGGAGGGACAGTCCCCCATTTTAAGCTATCGTCCCTCCTCAATTAATGTCCCCCCAATGTCCCTCTTTGTGCCTCTTTTTTAAACATACAATATTCTCTGTTTGAGAAAAATAAAAACGATGCTATTCGCTATTCGATATGCTTTAGTTTTGGTATCGGTTATTTCGGTATCTTTACGTGGTCAACCAATACCCGTAAATACCTCTAAAAACATAGTATAGCAGCTAATTATACACGTCGGTCTCTGGATGTCTCAGAGCGAGTAGCAACTAACAATGACCAGTAATTTAACTTATACCTTACGTGATAAATAGTGAAAATTTGTGAGAAATCACAAGCTTGTTTAAAATCAATAAAAGTATTATCATTTTGATTGAGCTTTTTCCTGCTACGTGTATAGGTACCCAAAAATACGTATTTTCGTGGTCCCTGTGAAATTCCGTCCCTCCTTGGAAGGTTTTACAATCTGGTCACTTTATGTTTATAGCTAGTACGGAGGCTAGTACTGTGATTTCATTATCAGTGCATCATTATTACTTCCACATCCAACGGATGGGAAGTATTGTATCGCGAAAAAAAAATTTCAAAAATTTTTATTTGCTCATTCTTTTTAAAATGGTCGAAACGCAAAAAAAACAAAATTTGAGCAAAAAAATTTCTTGTCTGTGTGTCTGTGGTTTTGTTTGTATACACGGTAACTTTCGAGACTTAATACATGAACTTGAAATTTGGCAAACGTATAAATCTCAACTACCCAAAGCGACCTATTGTTTGTGGGGTAACTAGGGTATCGGGAAGAGGGCGAAATTGGGGGGTAACTACCCTATTTGCAAATTTTTATTTTTTTTTCGTTTTAGTATGTGATAAGTAGTATAACTGCGATTATTATTCGCTCTTATAAATTTTCGGTGCAGCAAACTGTTTAGAAGATATTAGCAAGAAAGCGTCATTTAAAGAAAACGGTTTTTCCTAAATATCTCCAAATATATTTAATATGTCCAAAAATGAAAATGCCATCAGATAGGAAATAAAATGTCTCTGAAAAATTTATTCAAAATTTTGACATTTTCAAAATAGTTCCAAAAAACCTATTTTGGTCCCTGCTCGTACGATTTTTTTTAAATTTTGGTATTATATAGAAAATCAAATTTCTGATCAGAAAGCATTCTTGTATTTTTTTTTGTTAAGTTAATAATTTTCGAGTTATTTGAAAAACCTATTTTAAAGTTTATATATTTTTGCTAATATCACGAGGACTTTGTCTTAGAAAAAAATGTGTTGAGAGACAAAATGCTCAAAATCTGATTACTAATCGTACAGTATAAGAAATAAAAACGTAAATGTCATTTTGGCAATTGGATGTGGAAGTATTGATTCAATTTGCAGCGGTTTTTTTTTTCGTGGAAATTCAGATTCTCTGCATTTATTGCAAAAGCCTTAGCTACTATAAGTAGGTAGATATTTTGAAAACGCTTATAACAGAAATATATGTTAGAGTCGCTAGCTGTGCTTACCATTTTAACCACCAATTCTTATGAAAAGTAAATAAGTATACAGCTCTGAAAAACATAAATCTTGGATTAAGTTTTAAATTATGTACTTTATCACTTAGGTTGTAAATGTAACTGCATTTATTTATTTGTTATAAATTAAAGATATTGCAAAATTTCATAATTATTACTACATAAAACGTCCAAACATAAAACGCATCTAACAGTGCAGAGCCTGTAGGATGTGCGATTTGTGAAATGTATCGGCATCAACTTTCCACTAGATTTCGTCCACCTTTTGTTGAGGTGTGTAGTAGGAGCAACTTTCGTTTGTTTATATTTCATCGGGTTATCTACATTTTTGCTACAATCCTTGTGTATTAGCACGTTTTTCACGTATTCACGTTTTTTGAATTGAGTGATTTTTTGTTTATTCCATACCAATAAAGAAGTAATATGGATCTCTCATTGTTAATTCATTACATTTGCTTGCCCTTGCATTCTTGGTAATTCCGTTAGAAAAAAACGGCAACTATCCAACGGATGTAATGAAATATATGTCACGTATAAATCACGAAAGAAAAGGAAACAAGTAAGAAAACGGCTGGCGCCCATTTGACATATCTCCGGTCGTTTATTAACCGAAGGAATTCAACGACATACAAATTGAATGCGGTGTATCCGACGTGAAAACCCAACCTGTTGTACTTCACCGCAATTGACTTCCACATTAATATAATTGGCGTCCAGTGTCCCATATCGGACGTGATTTTCATAACTATTTTTTCCACAGGGCAAAGGCTACTGAAAAAGGTCTGCGGCAATGATACAGGACAGGGTGTCGGCAGCGGTGGAGGAGGGGGAGGGGGTGGCGGCGTTAGGGAACCAGAATCTCAGAGCAGTAGTAGCTCTACAGAAAGTGATATTAGGAATAWAGTGTTACAAAATTTGGAAGCAATCCATTCGTCACAGCAGCACCTCCTGCAGTTGTGGCACCACAAGAAGCTCAAACTTGATCAGTGCTTTCAACTTAGGCTCTTCGAGCAGGATTGTGAGAAGGTGAGATGTGTTGTTATGTCTCTATGCCATTGAAATAAATTGGTAGTATCAGTTACAGTCATAATTAAGACTAGTCAGATTATTGACACTCTTGCTAGTATTGAGTATTAATACCTGTTGTGATATACTTGCAAGCAACGATCTATGAGACTGACTTATGCAGAGGATCTTACAGCTTGATGGTCGGCCGTCGTAAACTACTGTATTGTAAATGAAGATTTTTACAGCCTTATGGTCGACCGTCCTAAACTATTGAGATTAGTGGCACGCTTCAAAGTTCCTAAGTGGGCCGTATTAAAAAAATCTTGGCTAAAATTTAAAAAAAATCAGCAATAATCTGTTTGACCAGTTGCCCTACGAAATATATTTGTCACAAACGCCTCTTAATAAGTGACTAAATGTAAGCATATATGTAGGTATTACTAAATAAGTAAAAATATTGCACTTGGTATGCTTATATGCTGTAAAATTTTAAAATTATAATTAAACAAATATGTTTTCAATACCGCTTATAGTAGGAGTAGAATTTCTTATTTCCAAAAAAATATACAGGTAGAAACTACCTTTATGACCCTCCGGATTAAAAGAAAATTTTAACCTGTGAAGTAACAGGGCAGAAGACGATTGCACACCGCGATGAAACTATGGGCTGCCACATTGAAATTGAAATGTTTACCATTCATGGTTATAAAAATAGATACTATGCACCTGTAGAGGGTAGTTCAATCAAACATCAATTTCCAAACTGTAGTATATTCAATTAGGAATACAGAATTATACATCATATTAATTACTGACAGGTGATAATGATTAACTGACTTTTTTTGTGGTGACGTTCAGGCCTACTGGTTTTCTATTTTATAAAACTAGTGCGCGTAACGATACGCCACATTTACTCCCCCCTTAGTGGCACAGCCACGATAGAGTAACACAAAGAGAGAAAAACAAATACATAACGTACTTAACTAAGAATTATTTACTAAAATGTACATGTGGATCATTTTTTAGAATAAATGCAGGCTTAAGTCGGTCTAATGAAATATTCATACTTTTACCTTTAATGTTAACAGTAAAATATTTGTTATTGCGTTCAGTTACTAGAAAGGGTCCATCATATGGTMGCTGTAAAGGTTTGCGAACTGCATCGCGGCGAACAAACACATGCGTGCAATCGAACAATGATGGTGCGKCAAAAATTTTATTTTTAGAATGGTTAGTTGTAGGAACAGGTTTTAAGGTGGCAATTTTTTCTTTCAATTTATTAACGAATATTGTTGGATCTAAATTATTCGTAGAAGCTTCAAAAAATTCTCCAGGAAGTCGAATTCCAGTTCCATAAAGCATTTCAGCTGGAGATGCCTGTGCGTCCTCTTTGATAACACAGCGTAGTCCTAGAAAAATTGTCGGTAAGATTTCCGTCCAGCGTTCGTTGTTATATGCCTTGATTGCGTTTTTTAAAATTCTGTGCCACCGTTCAATTTCCCATTAGTCTGTGGATGATAAGGGGAAGTTCTGGTTTTGTGTATCCCTAGTAATGCAGACAAAGTTCTATATAAAGAACTTTCAAATTGTCGACCTTGGTCTGTAATAATTTTGAGTGGTGTACCGAAGCGTGCTATCCAGTTGTTATAAAATGCTTCAGCTACGGTTTCGGCTGATATGTTCTCTAAAGGGATTGCTTCCGTCCAGCTGGTATACCTGTCTATTATAGTGAGTCAATAAGTGTACCCTCTAGAAGGTGGTAATGGCCCTATTATGTCTAAATGAATAATTTCAAAACGTTCTCCTGGAACGTCAATAATCTGATGTGGACTTTTCGTGTGACGTTGAACTTTAGCTCTTTGGCAGCTCAAACACGCTCTAGTCCATTCATGCAAGTCCTTTTTCATTAGCGGCCATACAAACCTTTCTGATATTAATCGTGTAGTAGCTTTTATACCAGGGTGAGACATATTGTGGAATTTATAAAAGATTGTCTTTCGGAAAACTTCCGGAACAAATGGGCGTGTTTTACGTTGACTAATGTCGCAGTATAGTAACAAATCCGTATCTGGTAATGATACTTCTTTTAGAATAAGTGAGCTGGATGCAGGGTTGTTGAGAATGTCTTGTAGCTGCTTATCAAAGTGCTGGAGTTTTGAAAACTCTTCGTAATCTATAGTTTTTGGAAAGTCTATTACTTCAAGCCGTGATAAAGCATCTGCGACGACATTCTTATGGCCTTTGATGTGCAAAATGTTTGTTGAAAATTGTGCTATGAAGTCTAACTGCCGGATTTGCCTAGGAGAAGCTTTATCGCTCCTTTGCTTAAAGGCAAACGTAAGTGGCTTGTGATCGGTGAATATAGTAAAAGGTCGACCCTCCAAGTAATGGCGAAAGAATTTTATCGCAGAGTAAACAGCTAGAAGTTCCCTGTCGTACGTACTGTAACGTTGCTGTGTTAAATTTAGTTTTTTTGAAAAGAAACTCAAAGGTTTCCATACGTTACATTCATATTGTTCGAGAACGGCGCCTATGGCAATGTCAGATGCATCTACTGTAAGGGCTAAGGGTGCATTTGTTGAAGGATGAATTAGTAAGGTAGCTTGCACTAAGCTATCTTTACAGGCCTGAAAAGCCAATTCAGATTCTGGAGTCCATATAAWTTCCCTCTTATCATTCTTTTTGCTGTCCTTTAAATATTCTGTTAAAACAACCTGATGATGGGCAGCTTTGGGGATAAACCTTCTATAAAAATTTATCATGCCAAGGAAACGGCGTAAATCTTGGATTGTTTTCGGTTTGGGATAATTGTTAACGATTGATACTTTTTCTGGTAGAGGCTTAGTCCCTTTAGAGGAAACCTCGTACCCTAAAAACCGTACTTCGTCTTCCCCAAGAACGCACTTCTCTAAATTGATAGCTATACCATTTTTCTCTAAACGTTTAAATACTTGTTGAAGATGTTGCTTATGTTCTTCTATATCAGAAGAAGCAATAAGTATATCATCGATATATGCAAAACAAAAATTCAGATCTGTTAAAATTTCGTTAATAAAACGTTGAAAAGTTTGTGCAGCATTACGAAGGCCAAACTGCATCCTCAAGAATTCAAATAAGCCGAATGGTGTTATAATTGCTGTTTTTTGTATAGATGATGGATCAATTGGTATCTGGTGGTATGCTCGAACTAAGTCTATTGTACTAAATATTTTTTTGTTGTACAGCAAATGAGAAAAATCTTGGATATGAGGTATGGGGTACCTGTCGGGGACTGTGCAAGCATTAAGGCTACGGTAATCACCTACTGGACGCCACTGACCATTTTTCTTTTTTACCATATGTAAAGGGCTAGCCCATTGACTGTTTGAAGGTCTGCAAATTCCTTGACTCAGCATATACTGGAATTCATCCTTTGCAATCTTCAGTTTGTCAGCGGGAAGACGACGAGCTTTGGCAAAAACAGGTGGTCCTGAAGTTTCAATGAAATGCATAGTATGATGGGCATTAGTTTGACATTGTGAATTATTAAAACTAGTTAGCTTAGGAAACTCTTTAAGAATATTTGAAAACTTTGAACTAGGTGCTACTGTACATATAGAAGGTATTAGAAGATCGACCCTATCAATACATACTGCAATATTGGTACAAGGGTCAATTAATTTACCTTTCGTAAGATCTATTAACAAATTAAAATGATGTAGAAAATCTGCACCTATTATTGCACTTTTCGTGTCTGCAATAATAAACTGCCAGATGAAAGATCTGCGAAGACCGAGGCTTACTGTCAGACGCGTCGTGCCAAAAGTGTCGATTGTGGTATTGTTAAGCCGCATATAATTTGAAATCCGTGGGCGGGTACCTGGTTGTAGAACAAGGAACAATGGAAACATCCGAACCCGTGTCGATTAGAAACTTGATTCCTGTTGCTGGGTCCTGGATTGTCAGTCTGCAACTGCTCCTTGGTGATATCCTTTGCGAGGGCATTGTCTCTTGGCGACGACTTTCATTCGCACCAGCTGTCGCCGTTACTGGCACGGGGTTCCGTTTTCCGGTTCATTATAGTATATTCCAAAATACTTGCAAGGTGCCACACACTTTCGTGCTTTTGACTTGAATTCTTGGTGGTACCAACACAATTCTTTAGTGGTAGAATTAGACAACCTATTTCTTGAAGGCGTGCGCGACCGGAATCTGCTCCTTTGTTTGCTTCTAGGAATGGGGTCTTCTTTGAAAGCTACTTTTAATTCTGACACTTCTCTTGATAACTTTGATATGACTTCTTCCAAATTACCTGGTTTTGGATCTGAAGTGATCCCAAAAGTATGTGGTTGCTCAATTTCAGCTATCTTGTCCGCCATAATACTTAAGCTTTCCAGATTATCACTACTTGTGGTTAAAACTGATTGAATATGAACTGGAAGTCTTTGCATCCAAAGTGTTTTCAGCAAATCGGATGAAACTGATGAGCTACCCAATCTTCGCATCTCATTTAATAATTGTGATGGTTTTCTGTCACCTAACTCCATTTCAGATAACAGCTTTCTCAACTGCTTTTCCTTCGAGTCGCTGAATATGGCAATAAGTTTTTTCTTTATTCCTTCGTATTTTTGAGATTCAGGAGGAGAATGAATTTAATCCGTAACTTGTGATAATATTTCGGTGTCGATGGAGCTAATAACATAATTGTATTTCTTTAGATCGGAAGTTATGTTATTAATTTGAAACTGAGCTTCCAATTGAAGAAACCACAAGTTCGGATCGGCTTTCCAAAAAGGTGGAGACTTTATGACTACTCTATCTACGTGCATATCTTCTGTCGAACTTTCTTGTTCCATGGTAAAGATAATCGGGGTCACCAGTTGTCGAGGGTAGTTCAATCAAACATCAATTTCCAAACTGTAGTATATTCAATTAGGAATACAGAATTATACATCATATTAATTACTGACAGGTGATAATGATTAACTGACTTTTTTTGTAGTGACGTTCAGGCCTACTGGTTTTCTATTTTATAAAACTAGTGCGCGTAACGATACGCCACACACCTTTAGTATTTTCTCTACTTCCAAATATAAAAGTAGATACTTATAGTACTTTGTTTAAAATAGTCCAAGAAAAGTGTCTTTTTTATGGTGTAGTTTTAGATCCTAAAGAAATTTTTGTAAATTTTGAAAAACCAGTTCATCTTAGTTGCATCAATATTTGGACCAGCGCAAAGATTTTTGGTTGTAGATTTCACTTGGCTTTGGTTTAGGAAAAATTAATCTTTAGGTTTAGCTTCTCATTATAAGGACAAATATAGTGCAGTTGGGGGAATTACCTACTTTAAATTATTGTTGGGTGTACCTTTGTTAGATAGCAGCGAAGTAGAAGATTTTTTTATAATGAACTTTATTAACTAATGCCTGATGACGCAAAGGTGATAGATGTAGTATATTATTTAAAAAAATAATTGCATATTCAAAACTCTGTGTTTCATCCCGAAATGTGGGCTATAAAACAGGCTTTATTATTGGGACACCAAATTGTTGTGAAAGCTTTCACTCAAATTTTAATTCAAATCACACTAATTTAAACCAGTTTTGTTTAACTTGTTAGATGTACAAATAGATACATGCACAAAAATTAAAAGTGCTAATAGGGGTTTTAAAACCTTAAGGAGTTAGAAAAAAACGGCAACGTTTTTTAGAACAAATTATCTCTAAATATGAAGAAATAAAAATATCCAGATTTTTTGTAGTAAAAAATGTTTCTTATCAATATTTGCTGCATTGAAATTATGTATAATATTAATAACCTTTATGTACAATTTATTGTAAATAAAGGGTTCTGTTTTAGTGTTTCATCCAATTTTATTTTTGTTTTAAACCTAATTTATCAAGCAGATCAGTACCTAGATGTTACAAAATACCAAACTGCAGGTATTTAAAAATAACTGCTTTGTGGGCAAATTGCAAGTAAATGACTAAAGTAAATAGTATTTAAATTACCATTTCGATGGCTCCTGTCCCAGTTCAACCGTTACTGAAAAATAACCATTTGTTATTCAAATTGAGGCAGATTGAAGGGAGAATGTATAATCACTTTATCACCCTGCGGATCTCATTAKATTAGGAAAGAATACGGTTTAGTCATACATTAAAAGCTATTAGATGAGAAATATTTGTAGTTTAAATAATAATACGAAATAATGATCATAGATTTATGTGTACAGAAAAAAATTCTAAACAAGCCTAAACACAATTTTTTGATACGGTCCACTCCGCTGCAAAACAGTGGAACGTGCTGAKCATGTCTGTTKTTTACCGGTCTACTCCGCTGCAAAACAGTGGAACGTGCTGAACCTGTCTGTTATTTACGACAGCTTCAGGTAATACTTGTAAACCATTGTGAGCGGTAATCGGCTGTTCGTATAATGAGTCTCATAGATCGCTGCTTGCAAGTATAACAAGAATTTTGCATGGGAAAAAATAGTTCTAATAGATTAATAAGGAAGTTAGTGGAAATTTGAAAAACCTACTAGCTTCATGAAKGGTATTGAGAATTATGAAATTACGATATTTAGAATAAAACAGCAGTGTATAGTCTGTGGATGCAAGGAAATCATTCCTTTAGTTGTTCAACAGCTTGCGGTACCAAGTTTTTCTAATCATTTAAATTTAATCTTCATAGGATAAACTTAGTAATGTAAAATTTTTTTTTCCACTTACAATAGCTGAGCTGGTTGCGTGAATTTACGTTGTGACCTACCAAAAAGTTACTGAAATTATTATCGTGATGCAAAACTTGTACAACTGGGTGCAATTTTCAACGTTATTTAATAGTAGTAATAAAAGAACAATAGAAGTTAATAAGTTAGTTAATAACAGAAGCAGTTTTAGAAAATAGTTCTGACTGGGACAGAGGTGCTCTAACCACATAATTCAAAACTTTATTTGGAAGATGTGAAAACAGATTTGAGCTTGAATTTTTAAGAATTTTTGATATATTTTTGTTTTACAAAAAATAATAAAATTTGCTGAAGAGGTAAAAAGCTGAGAATTTCAATTACATGAGTATGTTAAAATTGCTTCGGTATTTTAGTTTTCTTTTTGATAGGTAGTTCAGCTAGTGCATATTTCTTGTAAGCAATAGTTATTTTTTTTAAGTGGGTATTGACAGATTGTACAATCATGGGCAAAAGTTATTTGTAATGTGTAAAAAAAGTTACTGCCATTGTGTAGGTCACAGTTATGAAAGTGTAAAATTAATGAGAGATTCCTTAAATTAAAAAAAAATGAGGTTATATATTAGCATCAGGTAATCAATACTTATTCCATTTCAATTAAACAACATAACCTTTTTCAGATGTTTGACTGGATATGCCATAATCGTGATGTATTTTCTGTTAAATTACGTTGAAATTGGACATACCTACCAGTTAGCAAAACAGTTACAAGAAGAACATCAACACTTCACTATGAGTTCTATGAACGTTTATGTTAATATAAACAGAATCTTATCTGTGGCTAGTCGACTTATTGAGGGTGGGCACTATGCTGCCACGCACATCAGTTCAGTTGCCAGTCGCCTGGACAGAACGTMGWAAGATTTTGCTGCGGGTTTAGATGAGAGAACAGCTGTGCTAGCACTGTCTGTAATTTTCCATCATAAGGCAMAACAGTATGTAGATAATGTATCKTCATGGAATGCTTCATGTGAAAACAGCAACATACCTTCAGAGATCATAATGCTTGAAAATAGCATCCATCAGCATCAAAACCTGTATGAGTCTATGTGTCAGGCATACACAGAGGTAAGTTGAGACAAGTTTAATAGAAGTCTGCAAAATGAAGAAATTAAGTATGTTTATTTATGAATACATTATTAATTTTAAATTATAAATTTTGTTTAGAAACATACAGAAAAAATCATATAAGAGATTTTAATTGTGCTTAAACAGAATGTCCACAGTTTTATTCTGTAAACACAGCCAAAGGAATAAGTAAAAATAATGGGATCTGGTTATTAACCCAGAAGTACAAAAATATTTCTGATCAAGTTGTGCAAAACAGTATTGTAAAAAGCAGGTTAATCCATTTTAATTAAATATTCTGTAACAAATGGCAATATCTAGACATTTTTCTATAGGATAGAAACTGATGTATTGTTAAAGTTAAGTGTATTTCTTATTGTTTTTTTTTAAGTAATGTCTCTGAAAGTGGGAAGTAAATTGTTTTTCAGATTATGTGCAACACTACTATGAAACACCATTACCTATGTTATGATATTAGGGTTGTTCTCTAAATATTGAATGTACTCCTTTCTTTACAGCAGTAGTCATTTTCTACATGATTTATCTTTAACTTATGGACAAATAAGAAATTGTTTAGCATTAGATCAGAATTGTCTACTGGATAAAACATATCAACTCTCTCGCATAAAAATTTTCAATTTCTAGGTTTCAATATGGGGTCTTGTTTTATTGGAATGCAAGAGCCTGCTCCAATCTTTGAATATAGAATGTCCAAATAACCTTTGCTAGCTCTGTAGGGAAGGGAAGGTGTTCACGAATAAAAAGATTCTAAAGATGGCTGTGATATTAAATGGGTAAAAAAAGATGACCATCCACAGGTGTTAATAAAAGTACTGGGAGCAAAAGAGCTAAGTGCAAATTTACATTAATTATCTTGGTTTTTTTTTTTGCTATTTTGTATCATATTGTACGAAGAGACTTGATACTTCTAGACTGCTAGCAGGGCGACAAAAATGTTGTCAACATGTTAGGCCACCCAAAACACTTGTATAGGCAAGAAAGCGCCTGTGTCGGTGCTCACAGTTCATTTTGATTTTGATTACATTGCCGCCCTGGGCTTATTTTATTATGTTTCTCAAAATTTTCTTCACCAATCAAAAGTGCACACTTTCTCGTTTTATATGGTGTAGAGAGAAGTTAAAAACCAGTAATAATAACAAGGATACAATTAATTTAAGCAACTGATGTAGCAATCCCATGTGGCAAATTTCGGCATCAAGGTATTTTGTTACCTAAATGAGTTAGACCTATTGTTGTGCGAGATGAAAGATGCAGAAAAAGTCAAAAAAGACGCTAATGAAATAATTTTTGTGGCAGTGTAACATATAACGAAGATATGATTTTTTTTCCATGTCCGAACGCCGCACGACCTCGCTACTATGCCTGGAGTACCTACGACCTGGAGAACAAAGACCTGAACAAAACGCAAAATGGTGTGCAACATAGAATTAGACAGTTATATAACAAACTTGTGTTGTTAAAAAATCAATAATAACGTTTGTACCAGTTTCCGGTTTTATTTTACGTATCCAGCGTCCAAAATCTTCAGGTCGTAAGTACTCCAGGCACAGCAACGAGGTCGCGTGGTGTGCAACAGATTCGGGCACGGAATAAAATACTCATATCTTCGTTTTATGTACGCTACCACAAAAATTATTTCATTAGCGTCTTTTTCAACTTTTCTGCACCTGTCATCTCGCACAACTATAGGTTTAACTCAATTAGGTAAAGAAATACCTCGATTCCGAAATTTGCCTTACGCAATTGCTACATCAGTTGTTTAAATTAATTGTTTCGATTGGTGAAAGAAATTTTGACAAACAAAAAAATAAGCCCGGGGCGGCAGTGTAATCGAAATCAAAATAAACTGTGAGCACCAGTGCGGGCACTTTCTTGCCTTTACAAGTGTTTTGGGTGGCCTAATATGTTAACAACACTTTTCGTTCGCAGCGACTAATGGAGTAGGCCCAGTCTAGAAGTATCAAGACTCTGATTATACATCATCATGTTTTCTATGCACATGTAATAAAATTACCATGCATTTTGCTTGAAAATAGTCGGCCTCTTACCAAGAAAAGTGTGCATTGTTTTTTGTTCTACTTTCACTGCATTTGGAAAATCTAGTTATTGAATAAACACCCTTAATTGTGAGTGCTCCTCTAAGTCAGTCTGGCCTATTAGCAAGTTTTTTTATTTTTTATTATTCTGACATTGTGGATAAAAATTCTGGTTCTACCTATTTGAAATTTTACAAAATAAAACTGGGACACCCTGTACAATAGCCAAATATATTTAATATTTGTATGCTTAGAAGCTTTAATACTTTTATTTTATTCAGTCTCTGTTGTTGGTTCAGGTTCCTTGCCTATTAAAATTGTTATTTATTTCTTTGGTTTTTCTTTTATTCAAATGTTTTGGCTCTGTTTTGTGCCTCTTCAGTTATGGTTCAAAGTGTATTATCGTTGTCTGACATGACGCTGTATTATTCAGACAACGGTATTATATTTCATGAATATTACATGTGCAAACAATTACACGAAGCACAAGGTGGGTTTAGAAGGAGGTGAAGCATACAGGATAATACATTTAAGAAAAAACAAATGGCTGAAAAGCTAGGAAAAGAAAAATGAATCTATTTAGCATACTTGGACTTAGAGAAAGCAATTTATAACTTCCCTAGAAAAGTGGTCTGGGAAAGTATGAAGAAAAGGGCTCAGAAAAAGCATAGAGAGTTTATACAGTAATACAAAAAATTACGTCAGAACAAGTAACATGGAATCACAGGATTTCCAGGTAGTGGATGGATTAAGGCAAGGGTAATAGACGATACATTGTGGGGACTACACAAAGGTCAACAAAGTTAAATTAGGGTATATAAAATTAAAGGTAGTAAAGCCAGCAGAATGCTCATTAACAGATTACCTGATGATCTGTGCAGAAAACGAAAAGAAGTTACAACAAAATGTAGAGTTGTGGGAGAAAGAACTAACAAAACATAGAATGTTAATAAATACAAGCAAGACTAAAACAATGGTTATAGGAACGGAGGACAATATATGGGAAAGAAATAGAACAGGTTAAAAGTTTTACGTACCTAGGAGTTACAATACAAAGCAATGGAAATATGGAGGAAGAAGTAAATGAAAGAATCAGTAGTGCAATAAAGGTGTACCACTCACTAAATAGGACGTTAATAAGTAAAAAGGAAATAAGTGAGAAGACAAAAATGATGGTATACACATACGATTTATAGACCACTAGTGACATATAGTAGTGAAAGTTGGGTGTTAAGTGATAGACTTTTAGGTAGACTGCGAGTAACAGAGATCAAATACTTAAGACATGTTAAAGGGGTGGCTAGAATGGACAGGATAAGAAATGACAGAGTCAGAGAAGAACTTGAAACAGAGTCGATTAAACAAACTATGGAAGAAAATAAATTAATGTGGTTCAGGCACCTGGTGAGAGTGAATGAGGAAAGGCCAGAAAAACTAGTATGAGAGGCAAAAGTTCAAGGAAAGAAAAGAAGAGGAAGACGGTGGCTGAGGCGTTGAAGAAGKGGAAACTCACCTGGGACGAAGCTATAAGGAMAGCAAAAGACAGGACTAAGTGGAAGAAAATAGTGCAGAAGACAGTAAATGTGTGAGACACTACATACCTTTACTCACAATGGGTAAAAAAGGAAACTGATTATATACTTATATAAAAACGTGGAATGTTAACCTCGTGTCATATTTATTTTTTGTATTCTTATTCCATGAAGAATAAAAATTAGACAAGCTTAGCACTCCACGTTTTTTCGTGTTGAACCATAACTAAAGAAGGCATAAAACAGGGCCGAAATGTCTGAATAAAAGGAAAACCAAAGTAATATATAGCAATTTTAACCCAAAACAGAGACTAATAATAACATAATTTTGACATTGACAGGTTTATAATGCATACCAGGCCCTCCTTAACGGTCTAGACGTTATGTTACAAGTATGCCATAACATGCCAGTGTTGCCAACAGAGGCCATGGATCGTAACGCAAATTTTACAAATGTACGATTTTAATTCTGTCCTTAATATTTTTCGGGTCGTTGTCTCTTGTAGTAGGGAAACATTTTTACCTACCTGAGTTTTCCATTTCATTCTCTAACAGCTTGGGTGTTGGTTTTGGTGACAGGTACACAGCACGAGTAAGAAGCTGCTCTATCAGTTAGACCATCTGGTGCAGGTCTGCAATCAGCCTGGGACAGAACGAAAACATGTAAATATTCTAATTTCTTACTTTCCCTTTTTTTGCAGTTTGTATTCCTTTTCAAAATATCTTTTTACCTACTTTTAGTTTTTTTTGTAAACTCTTGTATGTTAGATGCCATTACTTTACGTATTAAGTGGACTTGGTACAGAAGGGCATTATGTCGGTAAAACAGATGCCAAAGAATTATATAATTAAAGCTAACGAATTGGGTGATGTAATAGAAGTCACTGTAAATAAATCATAACAAATAATGTAAAGTGTTTTTGAAACTACATATCTATATAATGGTAGCTAAGTTTCTTAAATACTAAATCTCTATTGTAGTGTAATATATTTTTTACTGTATCGGTTCGTTTAAATTCATTTATATAGATTTGTAGAAGATTATCAGTTGATTTTAGGTATTTTTAAAGGTATTCTATTCAAAGAACAAACACAAAAATTTGCTAAATGCACTTCAGATAAAGATTCTGTGTGAAATTTTTGCAGAAGGATATTGGAGACTACCCTGTTTATATCTTTTATACATTTTAGACTGTTTAATAAACAGGACCTGTGTATGAAAAAAAACACACAGTTATTAGATCTTTTTATGCATAATAATGTGTATTGTAATTCGATAATTAACAAGGTGAAAACAATTTGTTAACATTACATATTACAAAAGTTGTTACCAAATTTCCACATTATTCAACAGAAAACAGATAGATAGACTATATTATTAATGGGAATTTTCATGTTTTTATTTACATATATGTACTTTACATTATAAAAAATAACACTTGTTTGGAGGATGATCACAGCTTTTTCAAATTATGGCATAATAACATTTTTGTGCCATGTCGGTTATTTTAACACCTGTATATAGGCAAAACCTGTTCTATGCTGTGCTGTCTGCACTAGACCTAAACTACATTGATGAGCTGTAATGACAGAGAAATAGATCTATTTGCAGTTGGTTGTGGTGCAGACAGCACAGCATAGACATGCATTTTAGAGTTATTTATTATTTAATTTGGCAATTTATTGGCTGTTGTCCAAATCTATGCCTAAAATGTTCTATACCATGTTTCAATTATCTGGTAAATTTTGATTAAAGCATAACTATTGTCATAAGGCAATTAGACCACTGGAAATAGCAAAAGAATTACAAATAATTCCAAATGTCTTCAAACATTTTTTATAGATTAATTTTGTAATCAAAATAATAACTCTCATTTTGCTAAGCTCTTGGAGATCCACAAATTATTTAAAAATATAATTGGGATTAATTTATTGCTGTTTTTTGTAGAAAATTGCAAATATTTAGCAACTTTAAAAAAATTTAGAATCAATATTTTTTAAACAATATGAACTTTACAAAATGCTCTGAAATAGGCAACAACAAAGATTATTAAAAATAAATATTTTATTATTAAATAATTCCCAAAAATACCTTATGTTCTGTAATAGTGTTAGAATTTACCTAAAATATGCAGAAAAACAGTTCAATTTACTAACTGCTAAATTGTACGCAATGTGTGCATATAAAAATTGAAAACTGATCCATATTCTCATAGTGGAATTATAATTAACATGGTGTATAATTAACATTATGTCTTTATGGATTCAACCATCTTCTGACATAGTGTGTAGTACAATTCTTTTACTTTTTGACTAAGGTAAATCGATTGGGCACTTTTGGAAATTGTCTGTCCATCCTTTTTTTTTTGCAGTGTAATAGGTATCTTGCCATTATTCATCTAAATAACATATTTTCCTGTTTTCTTCTCTTATTTATTTTAGTTAAAAATTCATATCACCATTGGATTATAAATTCTGATTCTATTATAACAAGATGCTTGTCAATTGTTTTATACGAATTTACAGTTGTTTTTTAAAATCTGAGCTTGGTTGATTCACTACACTCGGAATGTTCCTTTACCTTAACTTCTTCTAAACTATTTAAATTGTAGATGTATGTTTCTTGCCATGAAATTCTTAAAGAGTCTTCCTTACAATATCTACATAATGTTCCAGAATTAACTTGCGAAAATGTTCCTTATCTACTGTTAATTTTTTGTCTTTCAGACGATCGTGTGCTGTTCTCTGAACTGTTGTATATAGCAATTGTATTAGGTTTGCCATTTCTGTAATAAGATGATCTCCAGAGGAGCATCTCTTCAGGGAGTACATAAAAATGTATGCTTTTTTTTTGTCTGGTTTCACAAGCACTTTCTCTGTCTACATTAGAAACATTTACTTGGATATCAATTTCTTCTTTGATATTGCCCACATCAGCTTTTATATTATATATATGCTTCATATTAATTAATTCCAGAATTACACTGCTTTCACATTATTTTTCCAAAATTTTATACATGAAATAACACAACAATCAACAGAAAGAATGTCTTAAACTACTAAATACAATTCACAACTGTTATCAGTTTTATTTATATGCTTTTTTAAACCCTTTTCACAAATCAGGTAAATATTATTTAAAATTTTTAGGTAGCTCAGCAGTTTATTCCACTCTGTATAAGTGCTTTAATCATAAAATTATATAATTCCAGTTTTTCAGTGTAGTTACTTATTGAGCTAAAACTGCTAAAAAGCATTGCAGGGATACTAAAATAACAATGCTATACCAGGATTATTTTATACTTGGCATATGCAATTTGGGTGCATGCAAAAAAAGACTATACAAGTTCACAGCATCTGTGTTTTTGTGCGTCATCTGTTACTATTAACCATTAAGTGGCTGTGCCAGGTCCACATACTGTAAAGTCAGTTAGTACTGTACCTACTTGAAATTTTACTCTTTGTTCTTGCTTGTTTGCTGTTTTTTTCTCCTGACAAAACATTAAGCTCACTGTTTTTGAGATATATATTATGATTTAGGGAGATGGATCTGGTGGATATGAAAACAGACCTGGTGGTAATCCAGCTGCTGATTACAGTGAAGGTGCCAGCCATGTTTTGGCTGTTATACATCAGATATTGAATCATCACAGGGCCTTGGAAAAGAAGTGGCACTCAAAGAAGATTAAATTGCACCAGAGATTGGCGTTGAGGTTGTTTCAAGAAGATGTTAAACAGGTAATTATAAAACTCTATTAAAGTGCAACTGCAAAATAATAAGTATTCATTTGTACTAAAGCATATCAAAAACAGCTGCCAAAAATTATTTTAGTGATAGCTATATTGTTTAAATCAACTTTATCAATCAGCTGAATACTTAATTTTATTACAGGTGCTTGACTGGTTGTCTAATCATGGTGAGGTATTTATTCGAAAAAATACTGGTATCGGCAGGAATCTTCAGAAAGCTAGAGTTTACCAGAAGAGTCACGAGCACTTCGAAAATGTTGCTCAGGTAAGTACTTTAGGCAAATATTTGGAAGCTGATAGATCAGCCATGTGCAGAATGAATATTTTTCTATAAGAATCACATAAAATGTAATTATTTTATTTAAATCTGAAAGTGAAAAACATAATTTTTGCATACCTCAAGGTGGCTACAAGTATGCAAAATTTGCTGATTTGTTTGGGGAATATTTTTCAGTTTTGTCTAACACTACATTTATAACTCAAACTAACGATGATGTTGTGAAAGAGATTAGTGCATCATGTTGTTTACAGAAGTTTGACGAGACAGAAGTAGGAACTATGAAGATGTGCACTTAGTATATGGTGGTAATCCTTGCTGGAACAAAATAATGAAAAGCTCCGTAAACACCACAAATGCACAAAAATAGTTGGGGCAAACCTGATAGCAACAATATGCTTTATGCACCAACAGAATTGCTCCATCACAACATTAGAGAGTTTTTGTAGTTTTACTTTATGATAGGATATTCTTTAGTTTTGCATGACCTAAATACCACAGTACATGGTAAATGATTTAACTTTTATGGTATCCTGTATAAACATTATTCCAAAAACTCTCTATCGAATAATGAAAAGGTCTAGAAAAAATATGGTTACCGATTATTATGTCTATATTGTAAACTCACCTATTTTAACTTTACTCATCCATTTTGCTTCTGGGAAGCCCATTAAATATTAAATATCGGATTCATTCAACTCCTTTAGATGTAACTGCTTTTCGTGTCATGACTGAAGGTGACCACTTAGTGATAATCAAATAATGTAGTAACTAATGTTGCCACCCATAATGTTTTACCTGTTGGAATGAGGGTGTCCCTGATATTATAATACACTTCTATAGTTACCACTTCACATTTTTTTGGAATTTATATGATTGTAATTGTTAAACGAAAACACTGATGAGTTTGACTTGTTAGGTGGGTGGTAAAATGCACATGTTGCAACACAACATCCAAAGAAGCTAGGAAAGAGTCTAGTTTTACTAAGTCATAGATTTATGCATAATTTGGTGGTTGTAAACACATTTATGCAATTCGAAAATTGTATACATTTACATACCACTGCCAGTAGTTTTTAAAGAAATATTAAATGCTTTACAGATTAGTACAAATTGTGGAATGATGGTTTATTATCTCTACTTAGGTTCATGATGTCACCATGAACAGTTCAAATCTATAGACTATTCAAGCAGATGCACTATTTGTATTTTTTCCCATATTTAATGCAGTGATCTACAGTGATTATGAATAACATTTGTGAAAGGTTGCTTTTAGTGGACATATAATGAAAATGTTTTTTTAGTAGAAATTATCATTTGAAACAATACAACTTAATAAAAGTACTAAGAAAAATGTTGGACAGAATGGAGAATGCAGACATTCTAAATATTGTAACAGAAAATATCTATAACAATTATCACACAAGTGCAATGAAGAGTGATTGGAAATGCGTTCTGCACTATACATTAAGAGATTACTGATGGCATGAACCTTTTGTTGCTGATGGTATAATGTTAAAAAAGCAATTGCTAAATTGCACTGCATATCTCATACTGTTATAATTTGTAGATCTACTTGTCATGTAAATTGTAATAAAACAGCCATACATACTTTACTAATAGATCTGTGTCCTTACCATATAAATAAATTTCTACTTTCATAAACCAATCTTTCTTTTTTATTTTTTTGACGATGCTCAGACATCTACAATTTTGTCAATAAGCAAATAAATCATTATTTTTATTATTATTATTATTATTAATATTGTTATATGTACAGGTGCAAAAAATGCTTATTTCTAACTTCCTTTGTTTATTACACAAATACCGAAATACACTAAACTATAGCACATATAGTTCAGCACACTACTATTACAAAACTACTACTACTACAGTAAACTACTATTCAAAACATTATGTTTCACTGTGCTCACTTAGAAGCAGTTTAGAAACCAGGGCCCTTTTATTTGCTTATTTCAATGTTTATTGTTCACTTCAATGTTTCTAGAGCCGTCTCTGTCTAATATGAAACTTTGAGAATATAGTAGAACATGAGACCTTAGAGAACCCTGTAACGTTGGTCTGGTTGCCTAATCCACAGGCCCAAGCTTCACCACATCATAACAATATTTAAGGTCATTTATAATTTATTTGTTAACTTCCAAAATAATTTATTTGATTATTGCACACTGTAATTAAGTAGTTCCTGTCTTTAGTGCAAAGTGAAACTTGCTTTTAGTAGACTTTATTCATGGTTGTCAGTTTAATTCCTTGCTTGTAGCGGCTTCTGCAGTAAAAGTGGACGTTGTAAAATTAATAAAACAAATAAAAACTTATTTAAAAATATACTTTAGAATTTACAGCTGTTTTATTCAGAAAATTATGATACAAAGTTATTATATTGTGATTTTGCATTTATCGCTGTTTTCCAAAAATTTTAGTGCTATCATTTGCATAAAATATTTCTTGCTGTCATACACTTCCACTATGCTATGTATTGCTCCTTTTTAACTACTCATAGATGAAATATCTACCTAATACAGAACGTGATTAGGACAAAGGTTAACAAAAGTTAGTTTAAGGGAGTCAGAGGACATTCCTGCATTCTAGGGATTTGGATTAAAGTTGAGCAGAAAAAAGGATGTCCTTATAGCCACACCTAAATCTGTTTCATTGCTTAATCTTATTGTTACAGAGATTTTTTGTCAGTCCATGGTAATAATTATTCAGAACATTCCTGCAACCTTCTATTGAATTTTGTTAATTTTCAGCAGTATGTTCTGATATCATTGTTTACAATTGACTACCATTTATTTTTGTTTTATGATTTTCCTGTTCATTTCTGCGAAAAGCCATTCTCAGAAATTTTTTGTCATCTTGCATAATTTGTTGTATCAACTTCCCATGTGCGTGAGTGATAATATTCAGAGGCGTGCCCAAGGAGGGTTCCAGGTTAGATTATTCATTTTTAATGTTTAAGAAATATGTTTTCTTGTAAAAAAATACCATCTTGGCATAAAAATTCAAAAAATCTTGTTAAATTGTTGTTTTTTCTCTTGTCACCTTTTCCTTAGGCTGATAGTAATAAACCCTCACCCTAGCAGTAGGGGTTTCTATTGCGAAGCAATAGAGCAATGCAGTAAAGGCTCAGTAACGAGCTAAATTACAGAATACAAAGCCACCTACAACTCTTCATTGGTTGAATTTAGAACTTCATACCAATGCTGTGTGTGGAGCTCGACTAGCCGATGCTCCAAAGCCTTGCAAGCAAAACCAGTAAATCGTATCAGCTGGCAGGAGTCTATTGTAGTTAAAATGCTGGAGAGCTAAAAGAACATTGGAGCAAAATTTGTGTCCGCTTCATCCTCATTATTTTACCTACCTAACACGAATTTAAGCAAAGTTCAAGCCATCACTTACTTGCTCTTACTTTTGCTCTTGTCTAAGTGTAGCCTTCTACATTTCTTATTGTGTAATGCAATTATGAATTTATTGCCACTGCAATGGCATGTGTTTATCTGATAGCCATCTGCTCTACCATCTGATGAGTCCATAAGCCGCTACTGCCCCCGATACAAAATTTCTGGGCACGCCACTGATAAGATTATATATATATGTACATATATCAAATTATACTCTCTTTTCTCCATATATGATGACTTATATAGTAAACATACTGATGCCCATAAACTGATAAGATAATGCTAAAAGGGAGGCAAGCATGTAACAGAGTTAGCAGTTTTAAAGACCAACATGATAGTGATAGCTGTAAGCTTAATGTTTTTTAGTGTGTCTGTTTCATCTGCTGATGAATGTCACAGCTTGGCTTTTCAACCAAAACATATAGTTGTTCTGAAAAATGACAGCTGCACTTCATCTTTCGGTGATCATAGAGTGTTAAATAAGCAGCTGGGTGTAGTGTGGTTGTATTTTGATACTTTGCTTGAAACTGATAAAGAGTACAATATTACAGTTCACACAAATGAGAGTTGTGGTACTAATTCACTGCATTCAGAATTTAAGTATTATGTTTGCGGTGAAAAGAAAAAATGTGAATATGACATTACTGAAAGCAGTTGCGCAAATGTGAGTATTGATCTTAGCAGTAATTTCTACAGATGAAAAGTTCTGTAATGTTTTGTTGTAGGTACACCATATTGCTTGGAATATGTATTCAGTGGCACATACACGTTAAGTATATATGATACTGATAAACTCGTATTTGAAAAATCATATGAAATTAACACAAACTTTAGCTGTTTTCTACTCAATCCTGAGCAAGTTTTTATACGGTTAGATACAAGAGCAGAAGGGTATGTATTTTTTATTAATTGCGAAATTTAAAGGCCTCTGCTTATACCTTTTCAGTACATCATTCTATTGAAATCTGCAGGTAGCAAAGATAACTTTATTACAATTATATAATTAATTTGTAACTTTATATAGTTGATTAACTCTCGCACAGAATACATATTTTATGTATTATGTATAACGTAATTTTCAGGAACGGGAAGAAACTTAATATTCTGATACTTAATAAGGTGAACGAAATTGAATGTGTAAAACTAACAAAACTAGTGTGTGGCAAAAAACGTCTGTTATAGTAGTATTTAAAAATATCCATTAGTATACTTTATTTTAAATATTTGTTTTAAACAGTAAAGCCATGGCTGACTTGAGATACTAGTAAATAGTCCAAAATTGAATTTATTGAACTCTGTAGGAGCCATGCAAGTTTATGGGAAACAAAACAAAAACATAATGTGTTAACCACAACTTAGTTGTTGGCCACATATAGGTTTTTTTGGCATGCTGTTTTTTGTAGAAAATCTTTAATAAAACCAAGTAAAATTTAGTAAAGAAAGTGAATGTAGCTTGTAACTTTATGTTAGACAAAAAAGGTGAGAGTTATCTTTGCAACTATTACTATTATCTTGTGAATTAATATCCCTTAAATCTTYGCAGTTGTTCAAATCTTTGTTAATTGATAAGAATTCATAAAAATAGTGTGTTTTTTATTACTTTCTACCTTACACTATCTGTAAATTAATTTTGAAACAATACGCTGTGAAACCTTCATTATAGCACTTAAAATAAAGAAGTTTGGTCAATGACCATTGACAAATGAACTTTCTGTGTAACTTACCATATTTCTACCACACAATTTTGTATCTGTTTTTTTGCTAAAAACCTCCCATATATTTTTAAATTTTATTATACTAAATTAGTAAATAGTGTGCTATGACTTGTAACTACATAATTAGGTATATTATGTGATAGGCAACTGCCTGTGGTGCATGTTAAAATACGCTGTTACCCCCTATTCTAACTGAATTCTGGTGGTAGTTACCATGGTATTAAAAACTTTTGAAATAAGTACTAACTATTTAAATTTAAGTGTCTAATATCAGTCTCATTTAGCTGCTCTTTTGTACAGGCATGTTTTGCATTTTTCTGGGATAGACTTTCATTGGGCCATAACATGCAGAATATTTATTTTTTACTTTTTTTTAGAGACAGTGGTGTAGTAGAGATAGTAGAGACAAATTCCAGTTTTCATTTAAAGAATATTCATGGGTTAGTCATCGATCATACAAAAGTAAGTAGTTTTGTCAGAGATATATCACTACATATTGGTACTCTAATGATACTACAAATGATAATTAATTGAAATGTATAAGAAATTTTCATATAATTTTTAATTTCAGTATCAAAACCTAACCTACTTATCTCAAAAGAGAATTTGTTCAGCTACTGATGACTACAATTGCTCCATTGTCAATACTAATTTCACTTGTTCATTTCATAAACTACCTCCTGGCGACTACAGCTTTGTGGTTTGGTTACACGGGGAAGAATTCATAATGTGTAATCCAAACTCTTTGTGGATAAATAAAAGTGCTGTTCCTTCAGAAATTTGTATATTAGCTGACAATTTCAGTAAGAATTTAATTTACTCCTTTTTGAGGACCGTTATCGAGCTACCTAAACTGCAAAATTGTTACTCTTTATTTTTATAAATGATTGGTGTTATATACATTATTTCAAGCTTTACAAAATCTAGGGTACTGATGTAGGACACTCAAGGTAGTCTTAACTCTTGTGGGAACCACAGGGTAATAAATTTAGGAGTCTTTTTAGAAATGCTCTAAAACATCAACCTACAGACTAATTTGTGGGAATACGTATTTAATAGGTATATTATTATAATAATATATAATATATATTATTAAACCAACTGGTATGTCTAAGTTAATGGTATCTTTGTGCACATTTTACAAGTGATTAAATCATTTTTGGCATTATTACTCCTAGTTCATTTTTTATTATTTTCAGCCGTGAAAATGAGCTTTCCTGTAGCAATACTTAATTGTCAGATACAAAAATATTCTTATAGCAATTTCCACTTTCGGGAATGTGACCTCCAATTTGTCTGGCTGGCTGGCCGATGAACAATTGGAACTGGCCAGTTCCAATTGTTCGGCGAACGACCGCCTAGCTTTTCTTCTCCTTCTGATGATACCCAAAACAGTTTTGGGTGAAACGTTAAGTTTATCTTCTGTTGGACCACGGCCATTATGCCCGGAAAGAAACAATAATAATGGCTGGCAATTTATTATTTATAAAAAATTAACACTCATCAGAAAAACAGACATTGAACAGAAAATTTGGGTTATTAATTATTTGTTAGCTTAGTAGCTCTAGTAACACTAGTCGTGGTTAGCTTGATTGAGTTTATAAGTTTGACGAATTTTGTGTGGATGACATTTTTATAATCTTTAAGAACCCTTTTAGATAGTAGTAATACAATTCCAGCTTGACCAAACCATTTTATTGGTAAAATCCATACGTTCTGGCTTGTATGTAGGCCTTCCTCAGTGGCTAAAAGTAATAATTTGAACATAACCATTACAATACAGAATAATAGAATTATTACTAATTGGTACCTGGTCCGCCAGGTTCTTAAACTTTCTGTCTTATCACCCAACCAGTTATAAGGTTTCATTATTAATAAATCATCTTCTAGACATGGCCTATCTGCTATCCTTCCCAATTTTCTGTGTACAAAACCTTAATTTGGTTAGGGAAATCTTAGTGATTAATTGTTACACCCTAATAGTTTATAAATTTTTACATCAAAAAATGCCTAAGAACTTTTATCCATAAAGTGAATGATCAAAACAGAACTGAAATTAAGTAATTTGTCTTCCTTCTATACAATGAGCTTGGTTAAAATCATATTTATTATTCCCATGTTGAAAGAATTAAATGTTATTTCTACATTGAAACCTTGTGATTAGATGGCTGGCATGTATTTTACACAGACTAATGCTTATTCCACCCTTCAAACAGTTCAATCTTGCAATGAATGCAACCCTCCCGCTGCATATATCATTGAGACCAGCTAATATTTAAAGAAACATATTAATAACCACATGTACAATATCAAACAGAGCAATGATAATCACTCTGGTAAACATGTTTTGAATACGGGGCATACATTTAACTTTAAAGAAACTAGAATGTTTCAAAGGGAGGCCCTTTGGAGTCACTTTACATCAATTGCTTGAACAGCAACTTTAACAAACAAATAGACTTTCAACATAACATGAGTTTTTACAGATATRTGCTGGGCATATAGCATGKGAAAGTAAATTTMCGTTTATACCTTTATATGTTTTTGATAAGCCTTACTGTACACATGCATTTTTCTGTATCCCCTCTCTTTATACCTTTATTTTGTGTGAATTAGCCTGCAATCAATTTGGTTCCAACCTCATTTTTTTGTAGATGAAGATCTTTTTACTTTGTATGTACTCCCTTTTGTTCCTGTAGCTGTTCTATTTTTATTGTTACTTCTAGCCACTGAGGAACACCTACCATACAGGATGAAATGTATGGATTTTAACAATAAAGTGGTTTGCCTCAGGCTGGAATTGTATTACTATTGAATAAACAAACCAGAAACCTACACACACCACTTTTAGATAGTAGTTCATGAAACTTACCCCACTACAGATAATGTACAGGGTGTCCTATTTTCGTTGTAATTGTAGAGTATTTCGGTAACTATTAATGCTATAGCGTAGTGGTTTCGACATTACTGTATTACTTTTTTGTTGTGAGTTGAGCCATTTTTGTTTCGTCTTTTGTTTTAAAGCTTTAGCCAGCTTTTGAAAAATGTAACATTTCTTCAGTTCTCAATATCTCGGTTGGTTAGAAATATAACACAAACTTACATTTTTTAGTACGGACACCATAGTTGACTTTGCTATTCTTGATAAGACCATTTTTTGTGATTAAGAAAGTGTATACATTGTTAGGTTTGTTTTTACTAATTTTGGTATTCCAATTTTTGTAATAATTTAATGAGATTTTACGTTTTCCATCAAAATGGATGTAAATAATTGACGCTAAACCATGCATAGGAACTTATCTCCAAATAAACAGTCATTTTTATTAGTTACATGGCCTCCTAAATTACCAATAAAAAATGTGCATGAGCACTCTTAGGAGTTTTATTGTTTGTATTCAAATATGCATATATTATTTTTAATGGATTAAAATTTTAACTCAACAACATAAATTATATTGTGTGTTTTCTTATTCCACAGCATCCTGGTGTAAACGTAGAATCTGATAAAATTACTAAAGAAATTTTGTTTAATTCCAAAATTAGTGAAAATAAACCTAACAATGCATACATTTTTTTAATCAGAAAAAAAGTTTTTTCAGCCATAGTAAAGTCAACTATGGTTTCCATTTAAAAAAATGCAAGTTTATGTTATATCTCTAAAATGTGACACCCCAAAAAATTCTCAATACGCCACTGGATTAGAATAAAAATATCTATAAAAAATGTTGCTACAGTTTTGTCTGTATATGTATACATAGCAAATCGAGATATTGAGAACTGAAGAAATGTTTTAAAACAAAAGACGATACTAAATTGGTGATAGTACAACTCAACTCACAACACAAAAGTAATACAGTAATGTCAAAACCGCAAAGTTCTAGCATTAATAGTTACCGAGATACCATACAATTACGACGAAAATCGGTTACTTTGTAATTTTGTACCTATGTACTGATGCTCGTCCTTGTTAAAGTGGCACAAAACTCCATCTTCTATCACCTCAGTTTTTACATTATACCCACTGTTTGTTACAAACTGATGAAACATCTGAACTAATTCCAAGACATACCAATGATGAACTAGGTTTATCTGCATATTCTTTGCTAAATGCCTTTGCCATGGCTCTAGCTCATTCTGAATTTATGAAATAAAGAGAATTAATCTCAATCCATTCTTCATTGAAGTATACCAAGTTCAACTTACACATTTTATAATAAAAAATGTTTTTGCTGTACATACGTTTACCATGTTTTCTCGCCCATAACCAAATGGAAAGAACCATTTCTCAAAGAATATTGTCTCAAGTTTAAAATTAAAAAGACGCTATTGTAAAAAATTAGGCAGGCTACAAATTGYCATTTCTCGCTAATAATTGCATCAAATTAAAAAAAATACTCGCCATAATAAAGGGATTTTAATGTATTGTAAAATGAAGCTTTGTTACTATTTATAAAAGTAATTGCGTGCTGTCTCAGGGATTCAGGTGTCCCCCTTAAATATAAAATTGTGTTGTTTCGGTGTTTTTTTTTGGTAAATATTGTCAAAATGTCAAAAACTTGTTTTCAGTGGGCAACTTGTGAGTAGATATCTCTTTTAGTTAGGTACAATAAAACTGTTACTAATTGCATTTGTGTATGTAGTGATGTAAGTTATTAAAATTTACTAGATGTATGAGTCTTTCCTGTTTACATGATAATGTGCTCCATTTCGACTAGGGTCTTGGGCTCATGTCCCACATAGTAAGATGTGCATTTGTAGTACAATCTAACAAATTAGAGCTAATGTAGATGCTTTCGGCGTCTGTTAAAACATCTCAACAAATTGATTAACATTATTGCTCAAGTTTCAAATAACTTTATTGTCTCTACCTTGTTAGGCCATAACAAGTTCATTACATTAACAATGTTTTAGCTGAGGTTTACATATCAATTATTTGGCTTACATGCTTGATGGCAGTTATCAATTATTTACATATTATGTTGCAATAGCAGATTTTAAATATGCACTGCTTTAATTAGTTCAAATAATTTTTTTGTGAAATCATGTGTTCCTCTGGAGGTTAATTTCAAATTAGCATTTTAAATAACTGTTAATTTTTACTAGTTTTTGTTCAAGTATTAGATTTTGAACAGTTGTTTTATCTTTAAGTGTTGCAACATATGTGAATACGATAAGTGTAACAAATAAATGATGAGTAGGTTGAAAACAACCTCACAGAAGTTAGATTTTTAAATATAGATGTTCAAAATCGAATCCAGTTATCATGTTTAACACTCCTAGAATGAGACTTGCAATCGAAAATGCTCCTTAGAAATTCACTGTCGGACTACATTTAAAGCAAACAACCCACTATCTCTAAGACCACACTAAGGCAATCTATATATATGTTTGCATATATTATCAGAAGCTATATTTACAGGAAGTTCTGCAGATGAAATGCGAAAATTGCATATTTATATGCTTGTTTGAATTATTTTGTAGAATTCTCTAAATTTATCTGTAAATTGCTTCATCTCTTAAAATAATTTAAAATAATTTAGTCATCATTTATTCATGTTATTGGCTCGATAACGGTCATAAAGTATTTGTCTTACAAGTTTTATCTTTTAGGTATTCCATATCCGCCTGATGTACCTAGTCCATCAGTTAACCTATATGCAATACTAACCCCTATAGCTTTAGTATTGCTTGTACTAGTTATAGGATCTTCTGTATGGTACTTGAAAACAAAGAAAGGTACCGTTGTCAAAACTAATCCGAAATATGAGATTCTGAAATACAAGACCACAAGTCCACAAGACATTAAAGATGTTTTACTTGTTTATGCAAGAGAAGGAAGTGAGTTTGACAACGTTATAGAGACTTTTAGGAATGTGTTAATTGGTAGATTTCCAAATGTGTATGACCTTTATGAAATGGATGAACGTAATAACAACCCACGAGAATGGTTGGAAGAGCGATTTCGAGATCAAACTCTTGGCATAATCTTGTTTTTGAACCTGTCAAGTGGTTATTTCACTGGAACAAGCGAGAGTCCCATCTATAAAAATCCACACTGTTATGACCATTTCTTTAGGTACGCCTTAAATTTGTTGCGTGAAGATACGAATAGGAGCTATAGCAATTTCTATATTGTTCAGATATCTTGTTTGAACTTGACCGGATTCGAGTTTTTAAACAGCTTCACTAGGTATTATGTGCCTAATTATACCGAGTTACTTCTGAAGGACCTGAAGATAAGTTCTTCCAATGCTAATATAGAAGAATTTGAGGAAAGTTGTGATAAATATTCTAATAAGATTCAAAACTCAGGTTATTTAAGTGAAATCTTTGTAAACATGTAATTTTTTCAAAAGTAAACTTTATATACATTTTATAAATGGACTTTCATTTCTCTCAAAAATAAATTATTTATATATATTTTATGCATGGGCTCGCATATCTCCTAAAATAACCCAAATTATGTTCAGGTCAGGTCAGGTCAGTTCAGGCCTTTAATCAGCAGTTTAAGCTTTGTCTTAATTTTCAATGTAATTATGTAACTATATATTGTAACTATACACACATAAAAAACTGAACTGTCTTAATATTGTAGTTAAAGGTTGCTTTAAAGWTATGTTTGTATGATATAAATTTACTTGATGTTTTTTGACATTACCTGTAGATTTTACTATTGAAGTAATTTAAGTTTAAAAAACTATGTCGTGAGTGTTAAATAAAGGTATTTATTATTGAAGTTGGAAATATGTCAACATAAATTCAGTGGCAGCCAAAAGAATCCCTTACACCATAAAAATTAAAATAACACTTTTCTTATTTTTTCATTGTGTAAATAATCCTTTTTGAAGTTTCATACTACTTTTCCTAAAGAGTTTTTTTTTTAAATATTAATGGCCCTGCCTGTTTGGCAATTACCCAGCATATTAGTTTTTATAATTATTTATTCAGAAATTGTGTTAACTTTACATATACCTATATAGGACATCTACAAATACCCATGCCCTAGGCAGTTCGAACCTGCAGTATGAAGCGCCGTTTGGGACAAAAATGATCTTACATAAGTAACAAAATTTTTTTGCACTTATTCATTATTTTTGCTATTTATTGAAACTTTTTACTATAAAAATATTGTTTCTATAACTGTTTCGTAAAAAAGTAAAAAAAATAATTAAATAAACTATTTAAAATAAAACTTTTAAAGTTTATATTTAAAAGTTCTATTTTAAATAGTGTTTAAAAATGTTTTTTTACTCTTTTACGAAAAAAGTTTTAATAAATAGAAAAAACACTGAATACCTAAGTGCAAAAAAATTTTGTTACGTAAGATCATTTTTGTCCGAAACGGCGCTTCATACCGCAGCTTCTGTGAACATGTGCACCCGCATTAGGCCTCGAAATTAAATTTTAAAAGATCATTTTTCAAATTAAATTTCAGCACCCTGTATATAAAAAACAAAGCGTTTTCGGAAAAAAATTTATTCATAATAGTTTTAAAAATTGCACTTTCTATCACTTTTCAAGCGTTGCCAGTTTCAATAACAGTTTTGTGATTTCACAAAATAATGGCAGAGTAGTATTTTCATTAAAAAATCAATTTTTAGGGAAGAATGAGTCGTTTACGCCAAACTTCAAAATCAAAATCCACAGACCTAAAAGTTCTATTAAAAAGGGGGGAGGGGTGCATTACCCTAGCGCACGCCACTGGTGCTTTAGAAACCTCCCGATTAGTTTTTTTATTGTACCTTATGCCGTTATGATTTACAAATGATATCTTTTATAGTTCAAGAATAGTCTTAAAATATCATTTTTTTAAATACAATTTCAACATCCTGTATATCAAAAACAAAGCGTTTTCGAATTTTTTTTATTCGAAAAAAGTTTTTAAAATTGCGTTTTCTATCACCTCTCAATCGTTGTCGGTGTATTTCTTGGTCACCCTGTATATAAACGGATATATTATTCAAAAACACAAGTCCCGCGACTTTGGGTCCAGAGCATTATTTTGTACCAAAGACTAAGACAGATTCCGGCGTTTTTATGAACACTTCAACTCTTAAAAATTTATTTACAATTCTCGCAAACTATTAAATATTTCTGTTGGGATGTCTATTGTTAAATATATGCTGATTTTAGATGGATTTTATGATTTTCCACATTCAAAATTGTTTCAATTTTTCCTCAGAAGTTAGAATAGAACTGTCATTTCTCGTACATATTTTATAACTTCAAACTAGCGTTTTGACGTTTGCTATGAACAAATGGTATGCCAGTGCATCCTAGATTAAACGTAGATCTGTAGACATGTTATCAACGTTAATTATAGAAAAGAGTGTAAAAATAAAAAAAATTGTTTCTTTATGAATGATGGATGATATTGATTATCTGACCTTGGCTTTAAATTAGGATCAAAGGATCAAATAATAAAGGTACTTTACTCATGAGCAAAATTAAATTTTTTATCGGCAAATCTCGCATACGACTGCGAAAAACTAGGGCATGCGAATTTTTTATCAACAAAAACTTTTTTCATAAAATGAGTTTCCCATATGGCGCTGACTTTTAGTTGGATACACGGTGTCCCATTTTCGTTGTAATTGTAGGGTATCTCGGTAACTATTAATACTAGAGGAGCAGTTTCGATACTTTTTGTTGCGTATTGAGCTGTCCCATCGCCATTTTTATATCGTCTTTTGTTTTAAAACCATAGCCATCTTTTGAATAATGTAACATCTATTCAGTTTTCATTATCCCACTTGAGTATGTAGATACAAAATAAACTGTGAAGACATTTTTTTTATAGGTATTTGCATTTTAAATCCAGTAGCGTACTCACAATTTTTAGGGGGTCAATTTTTGAGATATAACACAAACTTGCATTTTCTTTAGTAATTTAATCAGATTTTATGTTTTCATCCACGACGCTATGGAACATGAAAATACAGAATATAATTTATATTAAATAGGACATGTGCCTATTTAGATACATACATAAGACCTCTAAAGGCGCACACACAGTTTTTTGTCGGTAGTCTAGGGTGACATTTAACGAATGTAAATGATTGTTTATTTGGAGATAAGTATTTATGCATGGTTTAGCGTAACATTTTAACATCCATTTTGACGAAAAACGTAAAATCTCATTAAATTATTAGAAAAATGGGAATAATACCAAAATTGGTGAAAATAAACCAACAATGTATACGTTTTCTTAATAAGAGAAAATATGTCTTTTCAACTATAGCAAAGACCCCCTAAAAATCGAAGTACGCCACTGGATTTAAAATAAAAATATATGTGAAAAACGTCTTCACAGTTATTTTGTATCTAAATACTCAGACGACATGTTGGGAACTGAACAAATGTTGGCTATAGCTTTAAAACAAAAGACGATATAAAAATGTAGATGGTACAGCTCAATTCACAACAAAAAAATAAGAAAGTGATATCGGAACCCCAACCCTCTAGCATTAATATTTACCGAGATATCCCACAATTACAACGAAATCCTTCTAGAAATCAATTTTTAAACACTGTCGTTTTGGGGATGTTCACAAAGGCGCCAAGTTTTCAAAGGTTATTTAAAGTTTGAATAACCAGATCTGCCTGAATATACATTTAAAAATATTCATCACCTGTTGTTTTCATATTTTTTAACTTTGCACGTACAAAATACGACTAATTGAGCGGCCAATTATTAAATAAATTGGGCATCCCAACTTTCGGGATAAGAAATTTGCATCAGCAGTTTTACCAATGAGAAATCGCTAATTGAAGGATAAAATGAAATTTTAATTAGCTCTCATCTTTAAATTATGCAAATTTCTCTTTGATTCAATTTATGATTTTTTCATTGCATCCACCAACGCAAATGCATCTGCGTCAGTGGATATTATTGTAGAAGGGAAAGGGACCGATCGCTCACGGGGTGTAGGTTCCGCAGCGGTTGGCGTTAATATAGTTTGTTTACGCAATCAAATTAGCACAGGGCGTTGGCAAATGTAGTGCGAATGATGAATGACGCCAATGAACATTCGCGTAATTAAGAACGGCGTAAAGCGGTCTAAAAATGACCAGTAATTGAACGGACTCGATAAAATCTCGGAATTTGCGCTTGGCCGCCAGGGGAAATGAATTTTAATTGCCAGGATTAACAACTTCGTTCTAATACGCGTTACATCCTTAGTTTGAGATACTTAATTATTGCTTAACGAGTTTTTCTGCGGCCTTTGTCAATATCTTTACCAGTGTTTATTGTCATTTGAAGATTAGTAGTAGGTAGTTGGATTGATCGTACGTAATGACATTAATTATTGCACTCATTCATACAAAACATTGTGTCTAAACTGGTCAAGTTTGACAGAAGTAGTATGAAATAAATTAGCATCCTCGCATGAGTAATGTGCTAGAACTGAGATTGAGCAATGGTCAAATGGGGAAGACCTGTAGTTTTTTGGTGCGAATCTAGTCTATGCCTTTGATTTTCCTTGAAATAATAGATTACTAGGTATTACTCCGCTATAATAAAAGTATACTTTTTTGGATATGAGTTTATTAAAAAACATACTCGAGACGCACAACTAACATTTTTAAATGTAAGTAAATTAATGTTGAAAGCAAGAAATTACAGATAAAATTTGAGCACAACGTATGGTTTAGTGTAATTTTGCAGCGATACTTAACAACTCCATCTAGGTGGTTGTATTCTCTAATAAGTACTCTTTTCTCAGACAGTTAAATACTTGTTTACTAAGTTATACCACTTTATTGCAAAAGCCAAATTATAAATACATGCGACTATGGTTTCGACCTTTCGGACATCGCCGGGCTGTTCTATTTTACAATACAAATTTTACCCCTTTTTGTGAGTTTTTTAATGTTTATTATTGAAATAATTAGCTAAATTAAATTATATATGTGTATGTATGTAGTATGTAGATGTTTACAGGCATATTTCAGAAATGGATAAATAATCATGCGTATTGAGTGCTAAATTCCAGATTTATCCTGTTTTCAAGCGCCACAGGATGAAAAAAGTGGATAAATTTCCTTACTATTTGTAAGATACATTTTAAAGAATTGCGTTTCATGATATAATGACGTAACGACCCAACTGGAAAATTATTCAACGTACAAGTCTAATGCGGTTTCTAAATAAAAAATAATACGCCATGGGTTTTTCTACTATATATGTATCAGACGTGCTTACGATGAAATTATGGGTGTACAGTCCACACACATTAGAAATATATATTTATCAAAGTTTTATTTAGCAAGTTACAGCTTTGTATTACATTTTAATAAAATACAGCAACATGCTATGATCTGTGATTGTAAATGGTAGAATTAATGAAATCGGTTATCAAAACGAGCGATTTTTTCAAAATAATTGTCTTGTAATTACTATTTTTCTGTCATTCAACTGTTATGCACTATATATTTCAACAAGCTTTCGGTAGTGCGTTTTTCATATTTATATATTAGTATGAAAACCTATTAAAGCAGAAAAAACAAATGCCCTCTAGAAATTGTTAAATCTGCTTTTATGATGACAGGTGCCTCTCATATCTCTTTCGTAGTTTTGTATTTCAAACTTGCAATTTTTGTACCTGGTATCTCCAGCATAACTACTTAGTTTAAACTATAAAAGTTTAACATATAACAGTCTACAGCAATAACTAACTTTTTTATTTGAAGTCGTAGCACAGTGGTTTAAATGGGAGAGTTTCTTGATTTTTTGTGAAGAATTTGATGGTGTTTACAAAAAGAAACAATTGAACATCTTCTGTCAAAGATATTGACTACAAGTTTGTTATTTGAAATTGAAGGGCCCCACTTTATATAGCGCATTCGATTAAGGGCGTCGAATTAAATAAAAAAGTATTAAGGTACCAACACCCTATAGTAATTTGTTTTTGAGATATCTCAGATAATATGATTTGTGTTCACGAAACAGTCTACAATAGCTAACTTTTTTATTTGAAATCGTAGAATGATGTTCAATTGTTTTTTTTTTGTAAATACAATCAAATTCTTCACAAAAAATCAAGATACTTTCCCATTTAAACCACTATGCTACGATTTCAAAAAAAAAAGTTAGCTATTGTAGATTGTTTCGTGAACACTAATCATATTACCTGAGATATCTTAAAAACAAATGACTGTAGGGCAGTGGTACCTTAATACTTTTTTGTTTAATTCGACGCCCTTACCCGAATGCGCTAAAAAAAGTGAGGTCGTTCTATTTAAAATAAACTTGTAGTCAATATCTTTGACAGATGATGTTCAATTGTTTTTTTTTTGTAAACACCATCAAATTCTTCTAGAAAAATCAAGAAGCTTTCCCATTATGCTACGATTTCAAATAAAAAAGTTAGCTATTGTAGACTATTAGCGTGAACACCCTGTATAAAGTCGTACATTCAATGTTATAGCACGTTAAAATGCCTGTCTATGCTATGCTGTCTGCATCACAACCAACTCATCAGCGTAGTTTAGGTCTAGTGGAAAAAGCATGTTTTAATGAGCAAAATTGCTGTAGTTTTCTTATTTATTAAAATCATCATACTGTTGCCGTTTGCTTAACACCAAAATAGAAACTAGTATATTTACTATGTTTGAATTATTTCACAAATGACGTGAGACTAGTGGGATTTCTATTCCTATTCTCAAAGAGAATAAAATATCCTGAACCTTGCTCTCCCCCATTTATTAAACTTCACTCAGTGACTTATTTCTTATAACTAAAACCTACGTACGGACTTGAAATTAAAACACCCGTTATAAGTAACGAGCTTAAAGAGAATATATCACCCAACTGTAAATTATCGAAAATCGACGGCCTAGTACTAATTACACCATTTATTCGTTTTCTCTTTTCGATATTTGCTGCCATAACCTCTTTCACTCAATAGGCCCGTCTTCCAAATGTTGTCCGCAATTCGCTGTTATTATTTGCCGGCGTTAAACAATACATTCGCAATTAAACAAAAGCGTAACTGAAAAACTGTCCAATAGACCAGCGATTTGTATGTATTCCTAAACACTGCGCGCGCATCTCTAACATCCTGCAACTGGTACCGGCAGAAGACGAAGAAATCGTCGTCAGAGTTGATCGCTGCAGGAGGCTTGGTGCGTTGCGGAGTCAGAAGTGCCGGTTGCTACACGTGAGCGTTTATGATATTATCGTGTGTAATAGTGCTGTGTTAACACTAAAAGGAAGTTTGTATTATGTGATATGTAGGGGTTAATTCTAAAGACATCCTTTTGTCCATCCGTTTAGTTTACGCCGGGGTGAGTTATTTACTGCATAATCTGTGGCTGTATAAAGAGGGTCATTGAAATTCACACAGCACTTCTCAGCAAACATGTTCAAATCACATTACATTCAAACCCCTAACAAATTTTTGACCGAAAGCCGTTAACTTTTCGAATTAGCTTGCAGGAATTCGTTGTCCTGCTATCCCGAGAAGCCTCAACCGGTTGGATAAGTGCAAAACAATGAATCCTAATTTTTCTTTGTTGTCCTTTTCGTAATATCTAGTTTCCGCTTCTAAAAATACACAAATATGATTTTATTGACTAATGGTAGCTGCATTAAATTTGCAGAGGTGATAATGGGTTTAACAGAAAACGCTTTGTTGATAGTTAAAGGTAGGTTTTTTGTTTTGACTGCGTGTTGGCGGGATTACGTCAGGGCAAGTGTTGATAAATTTAATTTAGCGCTTTACAATGATTTAGCATAACCTCATGAGGTTTTTGCCAGGAGCAATACAAGCTTTTTGTTGACAGTATCGTAAACTTTTAAATTTCTATGTTGTATAAGTGACTAACAAAAATAATTGGTTGATATAAATATTAAGTACGAAAATTAAAATATATACCCATACACAGAATTTAAAACTACAATTTGCTAGTAGTGTATGAAACAGAATAATGCTTCTAGAGCACTAACAGGTATATGTTCAATAAATCCACAATAAAAATATAGTTTTTTTATACAAAGAAATGGGATAATTAGAAATTTCTACCTACTATACATTCCAGTGCGAAGCAAAATGTATCTCTTAACGTTTTTAGATGATTCACGTTCTGTTAGTATACTAAGCACATATAAAGTTTCGGTGTTTTGATTTGTTAACATACGTTTTCTTACGTACAAACCAGTGCCTACAAAAAATAAATAAACAGTGCCATAAAACAAATGCATTCCACTTCTTTCACTTGTCAAAAACAGGTTAGATATTGTGATACGGTTTCGTTACTTTGCTAAAAGAGTTGCTGTTCCTGAAAATGGACTTACGTTGCAGAATTTTTTTCGGAAAACAACATTGAGTAATGATGTTTCAAATAGATGGTTTTTTAAATCCTATGAATGTCATAATATTTAACAAATAAAGTGATTTTGTTAATTTTTTTTCCTTACTCCGTATAATAAACATTGCATGAATTCCTAGAAGTAAAAATAATAATAAAAAAGGATAAACGTAATAACAAATACTTATATACACTTAATTAATAACTTAAAAAAATGAACATTTGAAATCCATCGAAAATAGAAAAAATATTTAGAAATATCACCTTACCTTAAGAACACCTTTAATTTGTCATATGTATCACTTAAAGTTGTACCTAAAAAAATTCAGAAAATATGAGCTTGGGGAGTTTTAGTTGGCAGACCCTGCATAACGACTATGCTGGGGTACTAATTCTTATACCCAAAAATCATGTTCTGGGTGAAAAAGGGTCACAACTCGACGTGGCGATAATTTCATTACCATGAGTGCCTCAAGAGAATGTTAATGGAACCATTGTAATCTGGAACAGTCCGAAGTAATTATTCCGGGATGATTAGCCGTGTTCGAACTGAGACATCTGTGTCCACGATGAAATCAACTCTGAAGATGCTCACCACAGCAGTGGGCTAAACGTCACCGCAGAAGAAATCGGCATGGCCACGGCCAACTAACCCGAAGTCACTTACCATTACAACTCCGGCCGTGAAAGCATTAATCACTATGATCAGAAGTAAGCGTAAGGAAAATGGAATTATGTCTGCAAAAAGTGCATTAAGACCTAAACGGCTGTTATTTCATCGAAACGAAAGGTTGCAGTTCGCAAGGGAACATGTCAACCCGACAAAATGTTTTGTTCCGAGATGCGATTAGATTAATATCACAAGGTGGACATAAAAGAGTGTGGATGAGGTATTATGGTTTGGTGACGCATTTCTATGGAGGCTCGTATGGTGCTTGGTAAATAGACAGTAAACACTGACACTGACAGGGTGCTTGTAAGTCAGTGTTGTGTCATACCCAGGATTTATTGCAATTATTATTATTACTATGAATAACAACCTCAAGCTGTAAGATTTTGTCACTGAATACCGTGATGAAATTGATGTGCAAAAATTAAATTAGCCAGCCTGAAGCTGTTCTTGAAGCGTGGGACTGGGTGTCTCCACAAATTATTTACATACCATGCCTCTTGGAGGCTGTAATACAGACAGGAGGAGGCAATACGCGATATTAACATTAATAATTTCTTTTGCTAGTCGTTTTCTATGGGTTTTTCAACGTTCGTCGTAGTTAAATGTTCTAATAATGAGTAATCTATGTTGTAACACAAATAATCTAAAATGAGCAGTTTGTTCAAATATACGAAAATATAAAAATATGTGCCACATTTGTTTGTCCATCGGTATGTGTCATCTTTTAGTCAATCAGCTATTTAAATCATTCTAGGAGCCATCGACACGTTATTAAATTAACTATAACTATAAAACCGGCTGAAATGACATTGAAGCTAAAAAGTTTAATAGTATTAAGTTACTGTTTATAATACCATAAACATGTAGTTCTAATTCATTTAATACACCCATGCTGCACACCTAAGTATTAGCATATTACCCATCTATGGCACACGCGGTAGTTTTTATCTGTTTGTTTAATACTCAAGCTGCGCATAAATTAAATAATATTAGGATATAACAACTACCAAGGTAAATAATGCATACCCTTTTAGCAAATATGATTATTCTCAAATGAAAATGGCATACTCTATGTAACGATCACCTTACTTTACACTGAAAACTGAAAAACTTAAAATATTCCAATTTTGTTTCTTTTATAATTTAATTATTTTACCGTGTGTTCTCAAAAAAACCTATCGAGAAAGGCAGTGTTATTTATTTGAAAACGGCGATGGGATTGAAAAAATCTTCTCATGCTTTTAGAAATATGGATACTTACGCATAGAGTCAAAATTTATTCTGTATACTCGTAGTATTATTAATCGGTAATCATAATAATGCGAAATCGATTAGTTCCCGATGCCTAAGTTGTAAAAGAACATTAATATGAATGATTAATGATAAATACAGATTCAATAGGTACTTGCAGTGTCATACTCACTTTGTGAATATGGATATGCAATTGCTATCTACTTTTACAAAAGATCAAGCAAAACATCATTATGTTGTAGATAATAATAATATTCCAGCTTTTCCAAGGTTGTCACATTGTTCAAGAAATGCCCCAATGCTGTAACATATAATGTAAAGCTTTTTCGTGACATAAAAAAGGAAAATGTAAATAATAAGTATGAAGATGCAAAAGTATCTTTTATTAAAATGCCACAATATAAACAACTACGAACACGAACAACTCTTTTTTTTCCGCCAGATTAAATTACTGTGGTTTATCTCATAAGTATGATTTTTGTTTTGAAACTGTAATATCATGGAAGTAGAAAAAGCTTGATTTTATCGCGCCCCAATATGAAATACACGAAGTTGCAGTTTCTATATGTATCTTCGTAAATTAATGCTGTAATATCGAAATCCCAAACAGCTGTAGAAATTCGTAGTTCAAAAAATTCTTATAATAATTTTTTTTAGTTTTACCAAGTGCGAAACAAGCCACGAAGAACACAAACCATTGATTGGCCAGTGGCTCCCAAGATTAACTTGAGATGATCTTAATCGTTCTGCTAAGATGCGTGTACAAACAGCGTTTTGTTTACTAATCACGGAATATTTAGCAATAAAAAATAGAATATATTATATTGTTTGGCTGCAGTTGGTGTGAACTATAATGTAAAACCCTAACTACAATAATTTAGAAAGTCTAAATTCGTAACTTCAGCAAAAAAAATTGGAGGAAACAAAGACTGGGCTTCGCTTAAACCTTTCTTTACAAGGGAATCATGTCTTATATTATCCTAAAACTGCATTTAAAGTGGGACCATCGTTTGATGTAGAACCGTTATAGAACGAGTGAAAAAATTGTAAATGGAACCGATGCACGTACGTAACTCTAGAATTGTAAAAATGAGTTACCATTATCTTTTTTATATTAGTTCAGTTAATTTTTGATATACTATAGAAAAGTTTCTGACTAAAGTATACTACCTACATTGTACAAATAATAAAGTTCAGATATAAAATAATATTTGCAAAGAGCTGTTTAATACAGGTAAGTAACAAAAAAAGCCGGTACTGAAAAGCGAAACGCTTTCTTCTGTTATTGAATGGCAAATAGATTTGGCTCAAAGTCTGAATATCAATACATTTTTACCTGCATTCATATTTTGTCCTGTTTATCAGTTCTAGATTTCAGTTTTAGTGTCCATAAAATCCGAACTATATAAGCCAATAATAATAAACCTAAACTAAACTCTACATGTTTTGAATTTGTAATACTTAAAAAATATGAAACAGACACTAAAACGCCGAACTAAGGAAAATTTTATTTTATAGTAAATTCATTTTCAGATTCCTAGAATACGTAAAATTTTCGTAACTTTCACACTATTTGAATATTTTGGTACTTATTATGTACTTTTATGCTCCTCTGAGTTATGTCGACAAATTCGTGAAAACCTACGTTGGATGACTTCCGTTAACAAAATTCCACACCTTTACAACGTCATATCTGCAAACTGCACATAACCTCTTCACCTGCAAAGTTACGAGCCACTCATTCTAAACCAGTTTACGACGTATGATCCCGCCCTAGCGATAATATCTGACGTGCAGTGGTATTTTTATTTCCATATGAGATCTCCTGATATTGTTCGTCTGCTTTTCACTGTCTAAATGGAATTTTGTTGGGGCATTCAGAGCGCCTGACGTCTCGTCAACAGCTTGTGTTTGTGGGACAACCCCTATGCGAGGGAGGTTTTTAAATACCCTGCTTGTATCTAAGAGGGATTCAGCTTTTCAAGTTTGTATGGACCTGGGCAAGAAGTGGGCACGACCGTCTTTCAAATAAAAATTGTGTGGTGGCCTTTGGATTTGTTGTAGAAAGCTGCCACTCATTATTTTGATGGAATAAATGTTTCTTATTGTTTCTTAATTTTTATTAGACTGCTATTGTACAATATGGTTTCGATTTTTAGCAGCTGGGGTATTTCAAACTGTAAAACAGACAGGTCAGACTTAATTACTTTTTAACATGGTTGCTAAGACAAAGACAATTACGGTTGTCGATCTGTCAAAAATTGCTAAATCAAATAATATTTACCCAAATCAGTGTATGACATTAATTTATCAAATGACTGAGGCAGAGTACGACAAAAGCTAAATGCAATATCAGGACTGAATCTATTTTGTATCCTTACATCACATTTTGCATAGCTTAGTCCAGTAATCGTTTGCTTGGTTTCGCTTTATGCCTACGAGATGCACAGGTTGGTCAATATGGTAAAGTATTAGCGAATTTAATGCTTTAGTATAATATAATATGTGCTTGTAATTTTAATTCTACTACATATCATATTTCCCGTCTTACCAAAATAATGCGGCCATCCAATCTTGCTATATTTAGCAAGTTTTATCACAAGCACTTGTGTTAATTTCAGGAATATTATAAATTTACGGCGTCCCTAAAAAATCAAGGGATTAATGTGTTATTACTGATTACATATCGGAAATAAAGAGATTAGTGTACAGTGGTGTAACATTATGAACACTTAAGATATGTATTATTATTAGTTAAAAGTAAAAAAAAGACCATACCAGATACTGACCTTAAATTAACTGTATGATGACATATGCCAACATTGCGATAATCAACAGTTTGGAAAGTGATAAATTTATTCAATTAGCATAACAATATTTCTGTAATAAATTAAAAAAAGATTACCTACCCTTTGAGTACACAGTTTAAAGAACAGTTGTCCATTTAATGCGCTACATTCTGTTTTTGAAAACTTCCATTTTAGTTAGGGGGATATGGTAAATTTTCTCATAAGTTAAGGCTAACGGAAAAAGTCTTAACGGTCTGGATCCGGAGATCCAGCAGGCAATTAACTAATTTACTACGATTTCCGATCTTCCTACGAGAGTAAACTGTATCTCAAGAATCTGTTACAATTCTTGCGTTATATGGCAGTGCCCCATCATGCTGCAATCTCATGTTACGCCTAATGTTAAAGGGTACTTCCTCTAGGTAATCCGGCAGTTCATACCTAAAAAAATCTTTGTAGTGTAACTTCATAGAATTTTGAACAATGTGCCCATTAAGTATCCTACAACGCACACTGTCTTCCCAGGTATTTTGAAAGTGTGTCTGTAAGCTATTGTCGTCAGTAGTGACAGTTATACATACATCTACCTATTAACTATCGACCTGCGTCATTATTTGACGAAAAATGGGGATCTACATTAACACATGCTAAAACTAACGCAGTGTTCTTCGTTTGTTGCTGTTCTGGATAAAAAAAACCATTTCTTTAGTTTTAAAGCATTTTATTAGATGACATCAGTATGTTAGGGAAGCTGTGTTGGCACAATTGTTTAGAGGTTTCTTCAATTTACTTCCACATCCAATGGATGGGAAGTATTCTATCGTAAAAAAAAATTTCAAATTTTTTTATTTGCTCATTCGCTTTAAAATGGTCGAAAACGCAAAAAAACAAAATTTGAGCAAAAACAAATTTCTTGTCTTGGGTTAAGTGGGGTATCGGGAAGGGGGCGAAATTGGGGTGTAACTACCCTTTTTATACTTAATATATGAACTTGAAATTTAGCAAACGTATAAATGTCAACCACCCAAAGCGACCTATTGTTTGGTGGGGTAGGTAGGGTATCAGAAAGGGGGCGAAATTAACTACCCTTTTTGCAAATTTTTTTTTTCGTTTTAGTATGTGATCAGCAGTATAACATTGAGTATTATTCGTTCTTATAACTTTCGGTGCAGCAAACTGTTTAGAAGATATTAGCAAAAAAGCGTCATTTAAAGAAAGCGGTTTTTCCTAAGTATCGCCGATTATATTTAATATATTAAAAAAATTAAAATACAATCAGATAGGAAATAAAATTTCTCACAAAAAGTGTCTTAGAAAATTTATCCAAAATTTTGACATTTTCGGAATATTTCCAAAAAACCTATTTTGGACCCTGCTCGTATTTTTTAAAATTTGGGTATTATATAGAAAATAAAATTTCTGAGCAGAAAGCACTCTTTTAATTTTTTTGTTAAGTTAATAATTATCGAGTTATTTGGAAAAAACAGATTTTAAAGATTTATATGTTTTTGCTAATATCACGAGGACTGTTTGTCTTAGAAAAAATGTGTAGACTGTAGAGAGAAAAAATGCTCATAACCTGATTACTAATCGTATAGTATAAGAAATAAAAACGTAAATGTCATTTTGACAATTGTATATGGAAGTATTGATTTGCAGCGGTTTTTCGTACTCAATATAAATTAGAATCATAGATATTTTTTCGTGGTATATTTTGCCACATTTTTGATTTGATTAAATGCAAATTCAATGGGATTTGATCCAATAATATTTAATATAATACTGAATTCATTTGAGGCGACGTCAGAACCATCGCACCATGAGCGTTCGCCTTGGTACGTAATGTCAGAGCTCGTTTTAAAAGCGTGGCTTCTAAGTCATATTTTGAACTTGCTTGAGGACTGATTTAATTTTGTCTTTCGGCATATATACTCCCAAATTTGATGGCCTTTCGGCCTAGTATGTTTCTGAAAATTGTGCAACTTCTCCATTGTATGCAATGGCAAATCTCCTTAACTAGGGTTGAAAGTGGTGGATCAACAGCTCAACCAGTTCCGCTTCCCCTTTGTTTTAGTATCGCTGAGTAAACTTATATGTTTCTTCATTTAAAGCTATTATTTTGAAATTGCTGCCCTAAGTTTACTTCATTTGCAGTTTAATGATATACGAGCCGCCATTTGAAAATGGACCAATGGATGCTAACTCAAACCAAAGTCGCTTAAATCTCTTGCTTTGTAAATCTTGAAGTTAATGGCTGCTATTATCGTCATCAACATACAGCGTATGAAGTAACATACACTAAATTTTTAACATTTATTACTACCTTAATTTACGGCATTCCACTTGGTCACATTAAACAGTACCTGCTGTATCACTTGTTTATTTCATCCGAAAGTTATGATATTTGTGTAATTGATCTGTTGCTTGGGGTGCTATAGAGAGGGTTACCACAAAAAGACGACATGTTTATAAATTACTGTAAGAAGAACTCTTCACTCGTAAAAATCAAGTTTTCGTTGACAGCTCTATGGCGCGAAAATATCTACGACTTAAAATTAAATGAATATTTTGAGATGTGAACTTTTGTGGCATTATTGTTATAATAGATCAAACATTGTGTCCGACAGCTTCATAAAATGATTGAGTTTTCTAGAAATACTTTTCCAGATTTATTTGTTAATGCAGTGCTTACTTTTTTCGTAAACTACATGTACCGAACTGCTCATAAAAATTAAGTAAGGTGTTTATTTTTGTTTATCTATATGGTGGATAAAATTGATTACAAAGCGCGGAAACTACGGCTTATTTGTACTTAGAATTATACCTATTAGTCACAAGATGCACTCTCATACAAACGACAAATTCTTAGAAACAATATTCGACTTCCCGACCTTTGCCACCGAGCATGAATACTTCTTTGTCGATTCATTTTAAATGTTTCAAAGATAATCACAGTAAGCCCGAACAAATTTATGGCTTAGCAAGTATCAAAGACCCTAGCTCTAAAAACTCTTTAAAGAAACGCGTACCCATTACATAGCTGTTTGGACATTATTAGCATAATAACCGTCAGGTGAGACGAATAGTGGATATGTCCTTGAACTTCATATTGTACCTGCAGAAAGAATCTGTCTAGACGAGAAGCCATTAGTTCTCATTGCAAGAGAATCGCCATGTGTTGCGGAAATAACGTGAGCAGGTGTCTAAAGAATACAACAATCACTTACGAGGTAATTGCAGTAGTATGAATCCGTGCAGTCTAACATTGAAGTTTGCAAAACTCTTTATGTGGTCGCTAAGACGTAAATTGTTTATAGTAATAGCTTCACACCAAAGTTTTAATTGTTTACGTGAGAAAAGGTAGTTTTCGAAAAATTGAACTTTAAATCTACTATTCTAGGTCTGTATGAGACATGGTACTTTCCTGTTAAGATCGTTATACGTTAAATTTCAAGCAGTTTTGGTGCTCGAAACGAAAATTCTCTTCGTCATCTTTACAATAAAATAATTTTTGCTTTCAAGAAAAAGAATTAGTATCTTCTAAATATTTATGGTTCGATAATAAACAAAGCGCAACCTGCAATGTGAAGTGTATCTTTAATCTTCAACTAAATACTTTTAGGTGTACTAAAGTTAAACAAAGCCTAATAAACGAAAAATAAAGATAAATATTATAAAAATAGTTTTGTCAGCTTCTTCCAACGAGTAGTTACTGTAACATAGCAACATTATTATTGTAATCAAGTGACAGTGGAAGAGCAATTAGTATTCATGGTCAGTTCAATATAATTAATAATTTGTACAAGTCACTCATACAATAAACAAATTTGGTAGAATCTTGTGTAAGTTTATTGATAACAAGTTAAAGCTAAATAAGCAAACTTGTTACAGTTACGTGAGCAGACTTAATTATAAATTAAATAAACAAACACGAGATTAATTACCCTTTAAACCGGAACTACAAATGTTACACTAGCCTTGCCAAGTCAGTGGTTCTTAATTTGTAATACAGCAGTTTGTGATCGATTTTGAGGAAAACCAATCACCGAAACAGCTATCATGGAAAGTTCGTCATGTTTAAAGTAGGACAGCCCATATAACAGGCTGTCGGAACCCTCGTAATTGATTTAGTTTTAACAAATCACCTAGTCATTTTTGGTACCTTACTAGAACAATGCAACAGTTTCATTTGTACATACAGGGTCCGCCACCTAAAACTCCCAAGGCTCGTATTTTCTTTGTTTTTTTAGGTACAACCTTAAGTTATATATCAAATTGTAGGTCTGGCATTTTGTTTTCCGGGCTGGTTCCCACGTTGGTGTAGACCTTGACGTTTCGACACTCATGTCGGTGTCTTCCTCAGAAGTAGCTCTGAAACTGAAGTGTCCTAGTCCGCTCGGGTATTTATACTCGTCCGGGTCACTGACGCGTGAGCGTTGTTACACATGACCGGTTTCCAGATTCCAGGTAGTTCGATGCCCCGGCCTCGGTTGTAATTGTGCGGGTTCTTCTGGATTTCGATGGCTTCCTTGTACAGTCTCGGCCAGAATCTCGCTTCCCTCGACAGCCAGGGTTGTTTCTGGGGATTTTTAAATTGTACTGTTTTACAGCATGAAATTGTACAGCTTCCTCTTTCCATTGTACAACCACTGCAAATTTGTTTGTTGTTGGCGGGAAATTTAAAAATTGAGCGGGAAATAGTGATAATGCACTCAGTAGTAATGTATTATCACTCTGAAGTCAACCATATATACTGTACATTATGAAAATGTTTATTAAGAAAAAATAAAATTACAAAAAAAACTTCAACAATCCTTCCAGAATTAAAACGTATGTAAGAAAAAACACTCTTAATAGATAAAACAAAGAAAACATTACCTTATCAATAATCAAAAATAAAAACATTTGTTTGGATAGGTACATATTTCAAAACAAAATATAAATATCCTTTGATAAAAATATTTAAAGAAATATAAAATAAAACAGTCTTTAGTAGTCATTAAATAATCACACAAATTAACGTAGATTTTTAAATAATAAAATCTATACATGTTGCATATCACAGATCATCGACTTCTATCTGAGCCACAATTTCATTAGAATAATTCAAAAGATCATTTGTAGGCTTCCATTTCAAAGACCCTCCATTTCTTCTTAGGCCACCTTTTGTCAATAAAATGCTTGTACAAGTATTTACTAGCAAACTAGATTACATAGTAAAACTAAAACCTAAAACTTGTGGAAAGCTAGGTTGGAAAATGAATTCGTTCCGCGGAGAGGGCCGGCCTTATTAATCAGACGACAGTTGACAAATTGATAGATAGCGCGAGTAACAATGACAGCAAGACAGCATGTAAAGTTTGTAAAGTAATAATTTTTGACAAAGAACCGGGAGATAGTGTGAATATTTGCAATTTTTTAACTTTATTTTTGCTTTCTTTTTGGTGACAAAGGAAAATATAAAAAAATATCGAGAATATTCAATATTGTACAGAATCTTGGTATCAATGTACAGTTTGTACTGACAATCTTTAATTGTACAACAATCTGTACAATTGTACAACCATGAACAACACTGTCGACAGCATTTGTGCTTCCTCGAATTTGATGATGTGGCCAGTCTCCATTCGATGTTCTGCTACAGCCGACCTATCACCTTGCCGGTCTCTGGTGTCCCTTATGTGCTCCTTGATTTTCGTGCTGATGTGCCTTCCGGTTTGGCCTATGTCAACCTTCCCATAGCTGCATGGGATGCTGTACACACCTTGTGTTTGTAGCTCCTCAGTCGTCGAAGGATATTTCGGAAAGGCGTTAGCTATCTTTCTCGGGGCGGTGAAGATGGTGTTTATATGATGTCTTCTTAGCAGCCGTCCGATCTTATCTGTACATCCATTGACGTAGGGCAGGTATGCCACAGCGATGTGCTCCTCTGGTTCCTTCCTCCGTGGTTGCTTGTTGATAGCCTTCTCAATCTGTGCCTTAGGATATCCGTTCTTCTGTAGTGCACTGCGTAGATGTTCTAATTCCTCTTCTAGATGGTCTGGTTCGCTGACTAGCTTCGCCCGCAGTATCAGCGTGTTCATGACTCCTTGTTTTTGGGCGGGGTGATGGGTGTGAATCTACATGCAGGTAGCGATCCGTGTGGGCTGGCTTTCTATAGACCCGATTCCTAGCGTGCCGTCTTGTTTCCTCGTCACCATCACATTCAGGAAGGGTAGGGCGCCATTGGTCTCCATCTCCATCGTGAATTGTATGCCGCTATGGATGCTATTTAGATGGTCCAGGAACTCCTTTATGTTCTGGTCTCCATGCGGCCAGACGGTAAAAGTGTCTTCCACTTATCTAAACCAACACTTAGGTTTAAGCCGTGCCGATGCCAATGCAGTTGTCTTGAAGGCTTCCAAGTAAATGTTAGCCATCAGGGGAGAAAGCGGTGATCCCATCGGAGCTCCTTCTGTCTGCTCGTAGTATTTTAGGTGTTAGTTTAGTAGCTTATTATGGTACAAATTATGCTTACATACCCATCGCTGCACACAAAACCCCAATATTTTGAGTAACTTTTAAATAAAATAAGTACAAAGCAGGGCTGGGTGATACCATTAAKCAGGTATCGATATTCGATACCGGTGCAGTATCGATACTACTCAAAAGTATCGAAGTATCGAAAGTATCAAAAGTATCGAAAGTATCGAAGTATCAAAAGTATCGAAAGTATCGAACTACTTAAAGTATCAAAAATATCGAATTGGGCTGGGCGATAACATAAGACAAGTATCGATATTGGATACATTCAATATATTTGCATTCTTTCAATTTTTAATATTTTCATTACTATGAACAACGCCAATACATTGGATGCTGCAATACCTATTAAGCTTCTCATACTTTAAATTAGTGCAATACCCGATTTTCAACACCTTTGAATACTTTTAATACTTGAATACCACGACAAAGTACTATCGATACTCGATACCGGCGGAGGTAACGATACTTTGAGTAAGAATCGATACTCTGCCTAGGCCAGATCAATGCTTCTATATTTTCAATACGTTAGGACTTCGATACTTTTAAACACTTTCGATACTTCGATACTTTTGAATACTATCGGACTTCGATACTTTTGATACTTCAGATAATTTTGAATACTTTCGATACTTTTTAATACTTTTGGACTTCGATACTTTTGAATACTTTCGATACTTTTGAATGTGGTATCGATACTCGATACCGCCAAAGGTATCAATACTTTGAGTAAGAATCGATACTTTGCCCAGCCCTAGTAATAAGCTACTAAAGTAATACTTAAATATTCTGAACAACCCTATTTAAAGAACACGGCGGCGACTGGTTTCACTTGTTTTTCACTAAGATGGAGTAAAAATTACGCATACATGGTAATAACACAAATTGAAGAAGACAAAAGTCGGTATCCAACTATGAAACAATATTTATTATACGGGGTAAGGTTAAAAATATTTACATAAATTAACTTTATTTGCGAAATATCACAATCTGAAAAAAAATTGGACACTCACTATTTTCAAAGAGTTCAAAAAGACCTACAATTTGACATATAACTTAAGGTTGTACCTAAAATAATAAAGAAAATACGAGCCTGGGGAGTTTTAGGTGGCGGACCTTGTATATGATATTTCTTGTTCAAAGGTAATAATAGTTTTTTTTTGTAGATAATTGTGGTTTATTATGTATAACAGTATTTTCAGATAAGTATTATTCTAGTTATGTGTATGGGCAACTTGGGTAGCTTTTATTATATTTTATTATCAAACTTCTTCTTTCCTAAGCATACCTCGTTAGCTTTTGGGTCATTGCAAAAGCCCTCATTATGTGGCTTCACTGAAAGACAAGGCACGGGCAATTCCAAGCTATAAAGTAATTAAATGTCTGCTGCAAAGTTAGGCTATCCACTCGTTATAAGAATTTAAGCAGTTACACCACACCTTACCTATGAAAAAGAGTCACATGAGATTGACCTTCGACAGTACAGTGCAGTTAATTAATGGGGCTAAAAGATATATTCATGTGGCATGTAAATATCTATCTGTATGTGTTGGTTTTCTATAAACTTTGTGTCCAGAATATCAGAATTTTGACCATTCAAATTATTTAAATCGAAAACTGTTAATCGCTACATTTTCAAAGTTTTCAATGAACAAATTATCCACAATAGGCCTTACGGGTTAAGCCTTTACGCAATTTGATTTTTGTTCATAAGGAGTTTCCACTAATTTTGGATTTGATAGTAGTTTCAGGTATGGGTACTTTCGTAATAAAGATATCACGTCAAAATTAACTAAAATTTCAGTTTCTGAAACACTCAGTCATTTTATTACATTAAAAAACATGAATAATTTTTGGTGAATATATGATTTTTTCTAGTTAAGGCTTCAAATAAATTTTTCTAATTTATAGCACGGACTTTCTACCTCATTAACTATCTATAGGGATTAAGGTGACGTTAGTTTTACGGATTTTGCCCAAACCGCACTGCTTTGGTATCTTGCTGTCACAAACAATCATAAGTGACTTGTCTTCATTTGAAAGATTTGAAGTTTTTTATTCGCTTGATTCTTCGGAAGCAATTTTATTAAAGATTCTACAGATCACGTTATCTCCACTTTTGGAATTGTCCCTGACGTTACAGCAAAGATTATCTTCTTCGGTAAAATTTAATAACAGCATCTGAGAGACGTTTTTGGCAGGTTTATTGCATTTTTGTTGGTATGAATTTTCTGTATTAAATTTTTCAAATTTAAATATGTTTCGTTTCTTGATCTTGTTAAAGCTTGTTTGTATAGTTTTTGCATAAATTTTATTGGCTTCAAAATCTCTATAAAAAGGTAATAGGATAGCATTTGCAATCTTACGGTTATGTATTCATCTAAGGAACTAAGTAGTCTGCTCGTGTGATGTATGCATTATCTAATTTAAGTGAATTTTGTTTAACTTGTGAGTCTTAATGTTGAGAAAATTAGATGTAACTTTTTTATCCCTGCAACGTTTTAAAAATGCTAATCTGCCGATGAAGCTCGTTTTCATTAATGAAGTCCTTTCTAGTCTTCTACACATTATTAACATGTACTCTCCGAAGAGCCTTCGTATACGAGAGTGAATGGGAAGATCGATCAATCGTTTTATTTATTGTGTATAAACATAATTCCCAGTTTCAAGTGTCTTTATGAAATTAATTATCCCTTTATTAGTTTTTTAGCCCACGTATCCCTCTGAACAACTAACTGTCTTTGTTAAGTATCATATCTTACTGCCACATATTATTGCTTCATTTTTAATAAATCTGTTGTTACACTTTTGAAATGGCTGTTTACTGTCACATTATGTACCTACTTTGTTTTTTTGTCCCAGGCACGATTCGGGGATCCTTTTATTGCACAAATATTTAAAATACTGGTACGATGTAATCAAACCAGCGCGCAGCGCCGGTAGATTAGGCAAAAACACCGACGTTCACGTGGTTGCGTAATGTCATGTTATAACCGGCGAGTATTATCTATGGGTTGAATGTTCTCGAACGTGATTCAACACCATGTTGGTATGAAACGGAACGCGCGGTCGAGAAAGACTGTGAAGCAGTAGTGAGTGCAGTATAGTATTTTGAAAATTGGCATACTCGATTAACAGAGTTGTAATAAGTAGTGTTTTAAACTAGTTGTGTTTGGATTTAGTGTATTAGTTGTGTAAATAAAGGAAATTAAGTTAGAAATCAGCAGATTTCGAACCTATACATGTAACAATACCAACCGGACTAAGATAGAATCCCCTGGTTCTTTAATTGTTATTCGGTAAGATTAACTTTATGAGGAATTAAAATACATATAAATAATTCCAGTTTGTAGATTATTCTACTTAATTTGTAGTGGTTTCTGTTAGGAATATTAATTTAAAATAAACGTATACTAGATTTTCCCTCCCGCTAGTAACTTTTTACGTCATACCAAACCTATTTTCTTGGAGATTTCGTGTTTCCTGTGCTTGTTCAGAGCAGCGCTCTAATGACCATCCCAGTTCACGTCCTTAATAAAACTTTTTCTCTGATGTATGCCCGCAATTTCAACGTTTCATTTGTGCTAATGCCGTCAGATATCAGTCACAAAAGCGAGAAACGTTCCGTTCCTAAGATCTCGTCTCCCCCGTGTAAATTAAACCTGCGCTTCTGCAAAGAACAAAGAGATGCAGCATAATAGGTAATGCCTGGAGATAATGGCGAATGTGTGTTTTCACTTAGTCATTCAGCTGCGGAAATTGTTCGAATACGACGGTTTGCGTGAAAATCCATCTGGGCGTCTAGGGCCTAATGTCGCGGACGACATCTTGATTCCTCTATTCACGGAACACAAAGTGTGGAGTTACGTATTTATTGTCAGAGTGACGGTGGTCTTTACGGACTTATTGAAGCACTGTATTATCAAATTCCCTGACGGAGTCAAGATTGAAATGTTATTAGATGTAAAACAATGGTTTGAAATATGAGGGGTATAGATTCAAAATGCGACATATCCTTGTAAAGCATTTTTGAAAAAAAATTTCCTGAAGAGTTGCTTTCATAGTTACTGGCTAATTTCTTAATGTTATCGATTTGCAGAAGCATGGCATAAATTTGCAAGTGACATTTCTCAGATTGCACACAACTCTTGGATTTGTCTACTTTTGCATCTGAAAATACTTAAAGGTGATACCGAAATTGCTAGAGAATGGAGAAAATAAAAGCATCGATTTCAAATATTTATTTATTGGTCAAAAGTAATAATTTATATAAAATAATGAAGACCAAAGTTAAATAAAATTTCGTCAGTCAGGAAATCGTCGTCGWCGACATCCACTTCTTCCTGTTGTTCTAGAAGTCCATCAGCTACCATCTAATTATTATTTTTAAAAAGCCGAATTAAATATTCCAAAGATGTATATTCCCCGTATTTATCTCTATAATTACTATTTTTTTAAACTTTCAATACTTTTTGTCTTATCTGGTCTCTTTTGGAAATGTCCTGGGTCATTCTATAAAAAGTTGCTTCCCTGATTGGAAGCAAGTCCGCCCTACTTTTATACACCTAGCTCATTCTTAGGATTCCTGATAAAGATTTTATAATGTTAATATAGTCTTTTAGTTGTAGTATATCTGTCTCTTATTTTGTAAGTATTTTTCTCTACGTTACTGAACATTCTGTTTAGGGGGCACAAAGGAATGGCTTATAATTATAACGGGCATCATAATTTCGCATTGCTTGATGTGCGTAAGAGCTGAGCATTAAATCCAGTAACTCATGTCAATTGTTTCGTCTTCTGCAACCTTCACAAAGTAAATTAACTATCTTTACTCGTATATCGTTAGAAATTTTTGGTGTGATGTATTAACAGAACCTTTTTCATTTGAACGTTTAGGTCTGTCAGCCTCAATGGAGATTATACATACATTTTTGTCAGCCAGAATAAAGTTGCATAGAAAAGTAGCTAGCTGTTCAGATAACTTGGGTGAATGCATATTTTTGTAAATATTAACTGAGAAAATTGCAATTTCATTACTGTTTTGCTGCAAGATGCCATAAAAGCTTTTAATTTGTGCGCCCTGTGGTTTGTAATTAGTTCCCGTTTAACAGACGGATCCTCGCAGCTCTTATATAATTTGTTCTTTGAATTTTAAACATTATGAACAAATGTGTGTGTAAGATGATCCAAACTCACCACTGTAATGTCTACTAAAAACTTTTGCTTGCATGTTGTACACAACCCAAAGTTTTCTAATATTTAATTCACATAATAAGTAAACTATGACAGGCGCATTACTTCTGAAATAGTGAATTTGAGTGCATTTAAGACATTCATTAATTTTTTTCATGTTTTCCTTTCCGTGAACATTCTTATTTTCGAATCTACCACCCTAACGAGTTTCGACTAGTAACTGTCCATTTTTTAAGTGGGCGGGGGGGTATAATACGTTCTATTTTACATTCAGTATATACGCCTAGAAATGCTTTTCTACAAACATGAATTCTATGTAGGACTTGCCGAACAACGCGACTCAGTGTTGACAACCTTATGGTGTAATAATTACGTCTATGTCCACAGAGACGAATGGATGATGCCGTATTGCCACTAGATGGCATGGTGTCATCCACACTGTAATTCTCGCTTATGGTTTAATTTTTATTCTTTACACTTAGCATATTTATTATCTTGATCTACCTGCTTACATGACTATGCCTCAATCCATTGGGCTGGCTTGCGTGGCTGACAGAATAATTAATTAACACCGAGATTAACTCATACCAAATACAAGTTTTCTGAAAATGTTATAGAAACAGATATAATTTGGCAGAAAAGGATACAGGGGATCGCTCTTCGGGCCTAAATTTATTTGGAAATGTCTTTAAGAGGTAATATCCTTAAACTTTTGATTTCGCAACTTATTTAAGATGGTGGTGATGGTTCAAATGGCGCGGGACTCACGATGTATAGTATTCTGCTACAATCGATTCATTACGATAGATAAAATTTTCTTGGGTGTTAAATAGTTATGTAGCTTCCATTAATATTGCTTTTAATAGAAGGTACATTGCCATCAAATTGAACATTGTATTATGTCATAACTCATAAGTTATAACAACTAAATTACTCATATTTAGGTGCTGTAGAAATATGCAAAGTTCCAAGTAATTGAAAAAGTTTAGATTTTATTGTATCTCTATTTGAAGTAGTTCTACTATTACGTAGATACAATTTGAAAGCTGATGGCTTTGCTACTGTGAAACTTGTTCATGGTAAAATATTTTATATAAGTGCATACTGTACTTGGCGCCAAAAGGTGATAGCTAATTGCACGTTTATTCTATAAGTTGTTTATTATTGTCATTTAAAAAACTAAAAACAATGTTACAGAATATACCCATCACATTTAGACTGTAGTCGGTGGTCTGTTATTTACCTATGGCATTCATAAATCTTCTTGATACATGAAATAATTTACTGCTCTCTCATCACTCATATGCCGAGCCCCACTTCTTAGATAAAACCCCGTTAAATCCTTGCCCACAGTCTGGAACAATCCAGGTTGAGCTATATGAAATATGCGGCAGTTGGCAATATCGATTGAGCTCGTAAATGCCTCAGGTCCTTCCCGGAGGAATCAACATCCGGGTTTAGCAGTTAGCCAAGGTCAATATCCTTCATCCCACTTCTGAAATTGTATTACCGCCTCCGTGTTGATCTGATAATGCGACCGCCCGGATTTTTAATCCGCCTGAAACTTCAGGCGCTTACTCATCCTAACGTAATACATCAGAAAGTTTGAGTTTAGCGGTGGCAGACCACCTCAGCTTCTTTTGTTTCTTTTAGACGGGAATGTTTTGATAGGGGGTTGTTTTGAGGATTACGTAGGAGCGTCGTTCAAGGAAAAGTTGTGTTTGGAAATCGTATTCGGAAGCAGTTTATGACTATCACTTTCAGTTTTATGGATAAGGGTGCTCTAAAAGATACCGATGATTTCAATTTACATTTTTCTTATTGATACTATATGTATATTTGGAGAGATTTTTACATTTTTCAGTTTCTTCTTATACCGGGATTGATCACTTGAAAAGAAGAACTAAATTATGTATAAGAAAAACAAAATTAATAATTTGCTTAACCATAAGTACTCAAGAAAAGCAGATTTTTAATTATTTTAATTTAAACTATAATGCGTTAGTGCCGACGTTGATTAGTTGTGTAGCTTGCGGATTAACTCCCGTTAAGCACTCGTGAATTTGAATTTAGCGCGAATGTTAGTAGTAATAATTGTTCGCTAAAAAAAAAACACAGTTTGAACGACAGTGTTTATTTTACTGAATTACTTACTTATAGGTTAAAATTACTAAACACTGCATTAAATGGTAAAACTAGAACTAAACACTGATGTACATCATGCTTCATCAGTTCCTTCGTTATTTCAGTTGTTTTGTTTACATAATAACTGTGCTCACTCAATTCTTTCGGTTTACAGATATCTCTTGGAACCATGCTTAATGAAATTTCTCGCTATTATTTGCGCATTCTGGCTTAGAATTTTGTGGTTTTTCCGAACTGCAAAAGCCTGTGACCTCAGCCTTAACCAAATCTGTTGTACGTTTATGTTTTTGTGGTCCAAGGATTTTGTGAGAAAGTTTTTACATTGACCAGAAAATAAACAGTTTGCGGAGAGAAATTGTTAAAGCTCCAAATACCGTAACAGTTTAAGGTGCTCGTTCTAGTTAATGTTTTAATCAACGCCGATGTGCCGACATTCGAACCTCCACTCCATCAGGTTGAGTATCATCTCATACGTCGATTTCCAGTCATACGTTGCGTCAAAGCGACCTGCTGCCGGTTACTTACAGTAATTACAGGGGGGTATAATACATGTCACACTCAATTGCGCCCGTCTCCTCTTATATTAAAAAACAATATCGCAGCAGGGTTGTTCTCTCCCCCATCCTCACACATGGTTCTTCAATGGGATTCTAATTGGTGCACTAAATTACTGCTACCCCAACCGAACGAGCGATAACGATAATACATCATGTAGGAGATGCTTAGTTCCTTCCATTCTGCTGAAAAAAAAGGGGGACGCATTCTGTGTTCACCTACAATAGTTGTACAACATTCGAAGTATTGCATGGTTGATACATACAGGGTGTAATAACCTAAGACCCGTCGGACTATAGCTCCTGTACCACAAAAGATATGGAAAAAAGTCTAAGAGAAAAATTGTGTACAATTACCGTCGTCACGTTCCTAAAATATTTCGGGTCACCAATGGCGGATCAACTTCTTTTTTTGTTTTACTGCAGACTTGGAAGGTACTCAAGGGTACTTACACCTTTATGTAGCATAGTATACTCCTTACTTTAGTAATTTCGCTGTTTTAACCTTTCTTTTCAAAACCTGATCATTCTTAAATTTTTTGTTTGGGATAAACTAAATTGCAGCAGCGGCTACGCTTTAAATTGAGAGGCAGGAATAAGACCTGTTTTACCTTTGCATATTTTTTGGGTACTTTAACGAAAGAAGAAAATTTTTGATTAACTATCGCAAATTGTAATTGTCCCTTAAAAATTAGACCGTTGGATAGCCAAAACTCTAAAATTTTCATTGGTATCAAAACAAAAACAATAACCAGATTTCAAAACAAATTAAAAAAAATTTGTTGAAAGGTGGCCTTTTCCGTACCCAAGTCTTCCAGGATAAAACAAAAAATGTTTATTCTGCAAAACTGTCACAAAATTTAAGTTAGTCTCAGAAGTGTACCGTTGTAGATAATAGTAACGTCATGCGTTCAAATATACAAGCGTTTCAAAGAGTGTTGGGTAGATTTACTTACATAAGTGAAAAAATGGACGAACAAGGAGTGGCGGCTCTTGGCCCTCTGAATTGGAGGGGCTAAGTACTATTTTCCGCACCATTAAACATAACAATTTATTAATGAACATACGTGATTTTTTGACAGGCATGTATATGAGCTGAAACGCCTGTTAACGCTTTAAAATTACGTATGGTAATGAAAAAATGATTTCAGGCAATAATTATGTTTCATTATACTATAACAATTTATGTCTTCAAAATATTTAATTTTTAAAACATTTTTACGTCCTATGGATTAAGTACAACACCTATTTATTTTTTTTTTATTGAATTCTGGGATACTGTCCACCAAGCTCTTGGTTTGTAGACATTTCCCTTTTATTAAAGCCACTACGCTATCAGTTAGTTGTCTCCGTTGGATTTTTTCTGTTTTCTGAACTCTTGAACTCTTATGAGTGTGTAGACTGCTTCTGTTAATCCATAGTACTTGATATTCTTGGATTCTCATCAATATTCCTACTGAGTACATTAATGTTCACAGTATATATTTGTATACTGCTGTGATTAGTAATTTTATTATAATCTAAATAATTTACTAGCCCACTGAAAAGGGGTATTTATTGCAATTAAATACATGAAGTACCAGGTGATACTGTTTGGTAAATAATAGGATGGTGAGAATTTCTTGATATCCTACGATTGGTGATGTAACAATACCCTTTCAAGATAATGTAGAAAGTCTAGGCCTAATAATAGATAATCGGCTGAGATTCTCAGATCTAAGATGGGGTACATACAACAACCTGAATGTTTCGTACCCTAACTGGCACATTTTGAATGAATCGATTAAGCGGCGGCTGGCTGAGGCGTTGGTATTGCCACATGCAAATTACTGTGGTGTATACGCGCCCTTTCTGAATACTGTAGATTGTAACAGATTGCAGAAGCTTTAAAATTTTTGTTTACGTTTTATATATGACATACGTAAGTTTCAACATGCTAGTCGTACTATGTGTAGATCTGGGTGGCTGAAATGAAAAATCGCATTTGCATTCTAGCTTGTTTTATCAATTTGTAAAGCACAAAATACAACGATATCTTAACTTCATTATATTAATATAAGATCGTATCTGTATATGGTCACTAAAATTGTAAATTAACTTCCCATGAAACTAAATATTGCAAACCATCAGAAAATTCCTATTCTTGTTGGAAATACAAAAAAATACACTTACTCCTATAGGATTTCTTCTTTTACTGTTTAGATTTCCTTTCACTTTGCCTAATGCATTTGGTTGCATTTATTGCTATTGTATAATAGTAAGGTGGAAGAACAGCAGGTAGTACCTGAACTTTGCCAGAGAATACTATGTATGTTATTTTGCATTGTTAAAATGATTAAATAAAGTTCATTATTATTGTATCATGCATAATGAAGATGCAGAGGTCTTTCTTTATTCATAAGCAAATTTGTGTCTTCAACTTTCTTCTCTGAGGTGTTCACGCGACATGAAAATCGAATGTGGTTTTACGCAGTCGTACATTTTTGCACAGTTTAGTAGTTTTAATGTTTCCCATTCGGAATGGCTGCTTGATCTACCAAATTTGCGTACAACTCCACACTGCCTTTAGGTTGAGATTTATTTTATTTAAAATGCATTTATTTTATTTATTTTTAGGCAATCATAAATATCTTGCGGATTAGTGCAAATTGTTTATCTAGGTACGTCAACTCGAGTGTGGATTAATAGTTGATTGACATTTTACAAAGCAATATTGGTGGGCAATTGCCATCACAATGGCGAAACCGACAAAAATAGCATATGTCCAACAAACCAGTTCAGTTACTTGAACGCGATTGGCTGCTTAGTCGACTAAATGCAAGAAAATAATAAGTATGGCTTTAGCTGGATGTTGCGCAAATTTGAGGAAAACGCGTTTAGGCTCGGAACTTACCTTGTTTAATGGTGCCATAGTACATACAATTCATAGCTAAAATTATGAACTGACAGTTCGTAAAGAACAGTTCAGTGAATACACATTTCATATCTTTTTTCGAAGTCACTAAACCTCTTTTAATTAAAAAAAATGAGACGTTCTTTGGTGTACACATTCATTTTTAAACCTCATCTAGATTACAAGATGCCAAACATTAGCATTGCTAAATTAAATAATAAAAAAATGTAAACCCTTTACTAAACACATTTCTGATTATGTAGGCATATTTATAGGTTATTGGGATATTATTAACATATTCTTTTAAAAAAAAATGGCACTGACACTTCTCCTAGTGTTTTGAACAATATCATACCTTGAGTATCCTCAGATTAAGGTCGGTTACATTTCATACTTTCTAGTTCCTACTTTTGTTACTCCAATTAGCGCCGTGCGTACCAAATCGACATGACTTTGTAACAAGATAGAATAACTAATAGTGGAAGTGAAGTTTTTTCTACAGTGTTAGCTGTTCCTTTTATTTACATTAAAGTATGTATTAAAGTTAACTAAAGGCACGATTAGTTTTTTTACTCTTCGATTTCTAGACTAACTGCATAAATGCGAAATTCTATCGGCTTAACAATGAATCTATGCAAATATAGTACTAGGCTTAAAGATTTGAGTAGAAAATAATAACAATACATTAAAATCGTCAAAAAATTGAAAGAATTACAGATGGCAGTGTTTAGTATAATTTATTTAACCAATAATCAAGTAATTACGTAGCTAGTTCCGGAATAATCTGATAAACCGCTATGTATTTATGTTTGTGTACATATATGGATTGACTGGTGAAGATTACTAAAAACTAGTTGCTGGTGTCTCTACATTTACTTATATTGAGTCTTTATTACAAATCGGTATTAAAAAATTTAAACTACCTGAGAAATATAACTGAGTTTAAGAGGTAGTATACATTTTAACAGAAAATACAAACCATTAATGGAGAATGGAGACAAAATAGTTCTAACTACCTCACTAATCCATATATAACCATTTGAAGACATTTTTCCTTCTTAGTATTTATGAAGCAGTTTTACTGTTTCTATGTTCTAGTAACTTAAATATGCTAATATTTTATTTGAGAATAACGAAATTTTACCGAAGCTTGTGGATTTATTTTTTCCGTGCAGATTATGCTATCTATATACGAGGGCGTAGAAGGGTCACGTACATTTTTTTATTTATTTAAAGAAGTCGGAACTTCGACATAAAAATCGGAATTCCAAGATTAAAGTCAGAAGTCCGAGTTTAAAGTGGGAATTGCGACTTAGAGATTAAAGTAGGAATTTAGAGATTAAACCCGGAATTCTGGAAATTAAAAAAATAAAAATATACGTGGTCTTTCTACGCTACGCCTTCGTACTATATCTCTAGAGTGGTTTTTAATTTACATCATCCTAAGTTTAGTGGCCACACTGGTCACATATATACATAATACTCTACAATATTAAGTTTCATCTGTTATTTATAGATTTCATTCAATATGCTTTTTTTGATACAAAAAACAAGAACACACTACATTTAAACAATATGATTTATTTGTGGAAGCGCCAAAATAAATTAAGGCTTGCATAAACACAACGGATGTACCCTTCTCTTGGCATATCCATAGGTTCAGCTCACCCCCGTAGCTGTAATGCCCCGATCTATCGTGACGGTCGCAGATGGTTTAGATCCTCTGTAGGATTTATGGATCAGATTTATGGAGAGGCTGGGGTTTTTTAAAAAAGCAGTTGGGTTAAAAATTGCTCGCTATGTCGATACACTCCCTAGTTGTTTCGCAGATGCTTTAGTGGATCAGCTAGAGCAATTTGTCCTTCCACCAATGGCGTCACATTCAAGTAGTGATTCGCGAGTTGTTTAAATAAATACTAAAAGAATGCGAAAGGCCTAGTAAATTAACAGCATTTAAAGCGGGTTTGGGAGACTTTACTGGTTTTCAACATCGGATATTTCCATTAATATTGGCGCTAAAAGGCAACTATATTACATGAACCCCGTTGTGTATGAAAGCCGACAATTTTTACGGAAATACTTTGCTTTTGCTTGCTGAAGTGGTTCTAAAAGGTGTTTTTCAGCTATACAGGAAATATTTCACTTTAATGGATTGAGTAATGTATGTTTGCATGTTATTTGTGATGCTAAAGGAACCTATGATAATTGCMAAAGTAAATTTTACATGTAAATGTTTATACAGGTAACTATTCGGCATACCTAATTTAGAATGATTATCGGTTCCCTTCCATTTGATCCGACCATTTTCTGGCATGATGTGATCATAATAAGTGAACAACTGCATTCATTTAGGGAGTATAACTACATTTACTAATTCATTTTATTGAATGTCCAATAGTAAGTCCACTTGTGTAAAAAATTGAAATTGCATATTTTTACATACGTGAACCAGGTGCCGAACAAACATCCACAAAGCATATCTAGCTTGTGGGATTTTAAAAGTGGATCCTTGATACGCCACTGCTTTCGCGACGCACAAAAAGGGGTCCTACGGGTGTTTTTACTTTGATTTAGGCCCGGAATAAGTTATGTAGTTTATTGCTTGAAAATTCCACTGACGTAGGAGCGTTTAAGCCCATCAATTTGGAAGTAAACTGTTGGAAAATAGGATGAAGCAAGAAAAGCGTGACATCGAGATGCATGAGTGCCGCGCTGCARCTAACGAGCAACTAGTGGCCTACGACATTGTGCTTTATGAGGCAGTTAACATATTTTATGGGTTATTGTTTATGGGGTAATCTTTTGTTACAGGCCTTACTGGCACAAAGAAAACATTTATGGGACAATTAAGAGTGTAATCAAAGTAGTGAAACTGAAAAATGTGAAATATAAATAGATGGCGATTTCTAGGGAACATATGGAATCAATTGCTTGTGAGTAGTTTGTATTGATGATCCGCTTTTTAATATGGCCCGTTTTAAATTGTGGTATAATTGAATTGTACTGAATTGCATTCACCTTGCATAATTTGGTATTACTTATAAAAACTCCACCTAGTTGGTACAAAATAAATATGTTTAGAACGGCTTATGACCAAACCGGGACAAACGTGAACAGTATTGATGTGTACTGGAGCAGTGGGCCATTCAAAAATTTAGAAAGACCGGCGATATTGTGAGAGGACGTAAAGGTATATATTGACCAGGCGATGGTATTTTGGTACTGAACTCCGTCAAAAATTGAAGGTGGACAGTTGTTCAGCTACGAAATCAATTACAAGAAGTAGGGCAAGTAAACTTCAATAGAAGAATAACTAGAAGAAGGTTGAAGGAAGGCCACCGACTGCTCCTAAACCCGAAACGCTTGCTTGAGCCTTGCTCTTAAAATACAACATTATGGTCCTGAATGCAGTGTTGCAGTGAATGACGTAAGAGACTGTATAAGCGGTCGGGAGTGCGTTACCACTAATAAGAGCATTTTGCTCCAAGAATACTATTCGGCGGTGGCTTCATAATGATGTGAACAGGAATCTGGTTCGAGGCTTGTATGCTCAAATCGAGTTAGTCGTTGTTCGTGGAAGGTCTAAGAATGCACATCGATACATTGTCGACATCTTATAACACGTCGTTCCTTTTGCATCTTTTTTGGAAAGACTTTTCAACTAATTCAAGACAACGCACGTCCTCATGTCGCTGTTGCTGCAGTTATCCGGAGGTTGGCATTTGGACAACGAAGTGCTCAACCAGAAGTCCGAAGTACCTGTGGGATGAGCTGAAAAGCGGATACCACCTCGAGGTATAAGACATTGCAGGTACCAGAGGAAGACCGGGGAACAAATCTCCCAGGGGTTAATGGCAGCTCCCTTAGAAATATTAAGAGCAGCCGAGAAGGAAAATAACCGCTATTGAAGTGTCTCTTTTGTTTTGTATTTTCCTTTTTTTTATTCAATAAGCGTAATCACATGCTCATTACAGCTGATACCCTTTTTGTTTATGATTCTAATAATAAAAAGTTATTTTTCCAACATTTGGGGTTATGGACTATTGAAAAATGTCATTATTATAATATATTGGAACTATACAGCAATGTACAAGTTCATTTTTGAAGTCAGATTTTTTTTTCACTCCTAGTTTTGTGCCGGTGAGTGTAGCTTGTAAGATCTTTTACATCAGGTCATGTTCAGTTTAAACTTATAACTAGTTAGAATCCAGTCGTAGGCAAGATTTTTCGACCAAACTAAAAATTGAGCGTTTTATGAAAACTTTCCTGGTTGTTTCCAGGACGACTGATATGTAAGTTGTATCAAGGATTCAAAATGAGAAGAGGAAGACAAATTGCTGCGGACCAAGAACTATTTTAAATTCCTACATTATTGAGTAATACAGGGTGACACAGAAAAACGGAAATTATTTAAATCCTTAATGCCAGCCATGATCAGGTGGTAGCACTGCTGGAGAGCGACCTTGAGCAAGTAAACACTGTGCCATTTTAGTAACCAGGGATCAGTGGAACAGCAACAGCGTGCATTAGCCAAAAAAACCTTTTATATGCCGTTGCATCAAAACAGACGATAAAAAGTTGTATTAATAACTTTGAAGACTGGATCTACTCTAAAGAACAAACCAGCGGGGCGGCCAAGAAGTGCTCTTACTCCACAGAACGTTGATGTACGAAAGTAGGTGGAGCCCACGGCATTAAATTCGTAAGCAAGCAGCTGCGGTTGAAATGTCTATGGAGAGAGTTAGCAGAATTCTTCATTTAGATTTGAAATTTCATCCATACAAGCTGTAGATAGTGCATCAATTGAAGGAAAACCAGTTGCGATTAGAATCCTGTGAATAAATGGTAAACATAAATAATGACGATGAATTTTCAAGCAAGTTGTGGATACATCATTTGAGATCCATTTTCATTTCACAGGGTCGCAGGTTACGGGAATAAGCAGAAAATAAGGACTCTTTACACTCTAGTAAGGTGACAGCATGGCTGTTTCGTTATTATACGGGATCATTCCACCTCAATTTTTTAATAAACGGGATCACGGTAACTGTTAGTACGTGATGTTACAATTTTTCTTTACACCTGAATTGACCAATTTTTCACACGTTCAAGAAACCTGGTTTCAACATGATGGAGTAGTATCACACACTGCACGGCAGTTAATGGAAGCTGTGTGATTTGTAGGCTTATCTCAAGAGTAAAATGTACACTACTTGACCAAGAACTCTGGATGAGTTAAAATAGAGAAATCAGGATGCAATCACAATATCCCAGCAGAGATGTTACAGCGGTCAATGAGGAATCAAAGCGGCAGATTCGATTAATGTTTCTTATATGGCAAATTTTAAGGTTTCAATTACTATTATTACGAATAAAATCTTTTTTTCTATCACTCTTGGTTTTATTGCATTGCTAAAAAGTTCCCCTTTTGTGTCACCTTGTATTTAGTGCACTTGAGAGTGTTGCAAAACTCTCATTTTAAATCCTGGGTCATCGTTGGTTGTAATACATTGAGAATAAGGTAAGGGTTAAGAAATAGCAAAATTATTAAAATATCAATAAAAGTTGGTGGTGTTAGGTGAGGAAACCTGCAGGTTGCAGCAGAATTAATTGCTAGCCATTAAACGCATTGTGCCGAATTCCTCTTTAATATCTATTCTGTCTAATGAAGGAAACGGCAATAGAAAACGTAGTCTCTTCAGAAGTCCGTATGCTCTATGTTTGCTTGCAGTTGCAGTTTAAATAATTGACAAACTCAAGCAGATTGGTTCTAATATAACTGAGTTTTGTTTTAAATTCGTCTTTACCTAAGCCGTTCCTTTTTGTTTCCAGAACACATACACGAACGCTGACAAACTCCTCGCTGCTGCAGAGGAGTTGGCCCACACCGGAGAGTGCGACCCAGACGAAATCTACTCCGTGGCCCATGAACTGGAGGCGCATGTAACTTCCTTCGCGGCGCGCGTCGAGCAGCGTCGACGGCGTCTCGACCTCGCCGTCCTCTTTTACACGCACGAAAAGGAGTTGAACACGTGGGTGGACGAGCTGCGTCAGGAGCTGCAGGGCGACGAGAACGTCGCTGAAGGGTTGGAAGCGACGGAGAGGCTCCTGGAACAGACGGCCCAGCACAGGAACCAGAGCCTGGACGCCTGCGCGAGCACCATAGCTCAGGGGGAAGCACTACTGCAGGAGCTGAGGTATTTTGTATTTCTTTTTTTTTCAAATTATTTACATAGTAGCTTTAAAAATTGTTTATTTATGAAACGTGTAGGATTTGTACAAACAGCAGGTGCAGCAATTGAACTAAGAGATATTGCTAGCTCAATTTCATTTAAAACATGTTTGGTATAGAGAATCTAAAGCCGGCCGAAAATCCAAGGGATTAAATGCAATCGCTGCTGCATCTAGAGGCGCCAGCTATTTTTATTTTTTGTTTTAAAACGATTCCGGAAAGAAAGCCTTGAGATGTAGCTATTAGCACGATGGAGCTAGATACCCTTATCTCAAGGTGAGATATTAAATATTGTCGAAGGTTTAATAACAGTCACTTTCTTTTCAATTTTCTTTTTCATTATTGGGTGAGTGAGCTGATGAAAATCGCACATACTCGTGACATTAAATTAAATTAAGGATGACTCGGCAGTATTTTGGAGCTCTTACATGATTACACAATTTTTACATCTTTCCTAATTAACGATTTATTAAAATTGTTATTCTGGCTTATATTATAGGCTTCTATTAATTCTCCAGATCCCGATATTCTCTTAGATTAACATTACATATACAATATTTAAAATATGGTTATGGAAGTAAGAAAAGAAGATGTATTAAATTATAGCAAAATATTTATTGAATTATATTTTGAAGTAAAACCTGCTGTCAAATTGAAGGTGCATGCCAATTTGTCAGGCTACAGGTCACTTCCTTTAGCAAGTAGTACCCGTTAAGGCAGCTAGGTGGCTTTATCATCATGTCAGTGTAATGCTGACAGATGGCATTGCTATCTAAATTCTTACTTATATATGTATATGAATCTGAAAATTTGAAAAATTTTGTACATACATTCTCATCATCTAGAAAGGTTCGATGCCCAGTAATATTACTTCAGGACGAATTGAAATACCTTCTTCTTGTAAATCGATTGCAATTTGGCCAYTCGGGGGGGYGGGGGGTCGTCTCACAATTTTTTAGGAATTCTTAACCTGAAATCGCCCTATAAAGCTGAGCTTCTTTCAGAAGAGCAGCCCTAGGTTCGTCAAGAATAATAGTAATAGTAATAGATTCATCGCACGGAAATAGTCCCGCCTTATTAAGTGTATTTATACAATTCGTCTCAACTTAAAATTTCTGATACAACATATTATCAGACCTATTTCGGTTCAGAGTGCTTTTCATTTGTCGAACACTTACAGCATTAACAATAACTAGAAACTAACCACTTTCTTTTTACTTTTCTTTTCTATTGTAGGGTGAATGAGCTGATGAAAATCGTACATACTCTAAAATTAATCTTAAGGATGAATCGGCAGTATTTTGCAGCTCTTACATATTTACACAATTTACACGTTTCCTAATCGACGATTTATTAAAACGTTTTAAAATTGTTATTCTAGCTGATATACTTCAGAAATACTTTCAATTTTTTTTATTTTTAATGAAAGAAGAAAAGAAGACGAATTTAATTAAGTATAGCAAAATATTTATTGAAATATATTTTCAAGTAAAACAGTACAAAAAAAATTTTGAATATGTACACAAAAAACATTAAAGTTTTGTACAAATATTCTCTGCACCTATAAAGGTTCAATGCCAGCAATATTACTTCAGGATGAATTGGAATAGCAAGTTACACTGTCATTTTCTTGTAAATTGATTGCAATTTGACCAATCGGTAGGAAATGTAAAAAAAATCTTCGTACAATGTTGTAAGAGTTTTTAACCTGAAATCGCATTTTCCTTCGTCCAGTTGGGTTTAAAGCGGAATATATGACAGAAACCTCAACACGTCGTTGCCTTTGGAATGAATGAGTTGATCTATGACCAACGTTTTATATCGCTGTTTGTGAAGTTTTATTAAACTACATAGTTTTCTGTTACTCTCATAGTTGGACACTTTTCAAGCTATACGTTATCATATAGAGCATTATCAATGACTAAAACGCCCCCCTGTAGCAAATTTGGAATAATTTACCTTGAATGGTTTTCTTATAATTTTCCTAATTAATTTCGTTATGGTAATCGCTGGTCTTACTTTTCGTTATCCCCATATACGATTATTAGTCGTTTCCTCTTCGAAAATGCTAGCCGTAATACCTCGTTTGTAGTATCACGAGATAAATGAATATCCCTTTCATCGATTTAAACTGATGGTCGATATTCTTGGAGATACTGTTTAATATAGCTTAAATAATTAAATCTTTGTTGCTGTATAAAAGGTATTTCCATAATTTTGTCTTCACCCATAAAAAACCCATTTTTCTATAAATTTTAGAAAACTCATATTCCAATAATTGTTATTGTCATCATTTTTTTTCTCCGCTGTATAAAAATTTATTAAAAAATGGTGTAGAACCCCCATTCAAAATCAAAGAAGTGGGTAAAGCAGTATAGTTTTCAAACGCAAAATAGATCGAACAATTCTAAACACAAGTTCAAGTTAATGTGTTAAAAACAGTAAAGGGTTGTACATACGATACGATACAATACGATACAAACCGAGAAGTAGCCTAATGTATCGTTTTTGGATATTTCTTTTTAATGTAATCTTGTAATCAATTCGATACGGTTATCGAAATATTGCCATTTTTTCCTAATTACTGGGTTACAAGGTATGTAGATATTTTGTTTCTCGAAAATGTCGTTCACTTTCTGTGACGGGTGATTAGAGGAATTTACAATCAGCGCAATCAGGTATACACACCTGTTTCATTCCAAGCACTCCATTATCGAAATTATTTAAGTCTCATGTTTGATGAGTCATCATCATAGTTAATAACAAAAATCTAACAGCGCAGTTACGATTGTTTGCAGTTCAGCCAACTATGCATTAACATGATACAAGATGTCTCACTTTTAGTTGTCTACCTGGGGATCTCGTAAACGCTAATAAGATACAGCAAGGATTAAATATAGACAAAGTTGCTTTACTCAATGCTTTTGGAATATGAGAAGAGGTCTGTCCTGGTATGTGTAGTGTTCCAGATATAAAAAAAGAACTGAGGGTTGTAATTTTAATTTTTTGTTGGCAATTCTTCTTTTAAGTAATGTATCAAAAAACGGGGGAAGGCACTTTTCTTATTATCTATTCACTGATTTCAACCGAAATTTGTATCGACGTTTTGGCAATGAGTTTTGTTTTTCTTATGAGTGTTATATTAAAAAGTACATGTGTTTGATAAACAGTATTAGTTTGAACTAATAAAATTGCTTCTTAATAGTACTGTTATCTTATATGGAGCCTTTAAGAATAAACAAACATCAAAGTCTTATATAACATAGCTTATATAGAAAAGTTTTATTCAGAATGTGCTTTTCTTTCCTTAATACACTGCTTATACAAAAAATATACAATTTTGTTATTTTTTCAATATCTTGAAAACTACGTAAGTTTGCGTAGATTTATTTTCAAATTCCATTAAGCACTAAATATGCAAAAAAAACAGAAAGTAAGACATTCTGTGTATTTCACCAATTAAAATATGCCTATCTCGGCATACAGCAGACCAAATTCAGTCGTTGATTTGGATCTATTATTTGTCCACTATTTTCCGATACCTTATTTTATGTGCACCTTGTTTGCTTTGTTACATGCACTTTTTGACATTAGTTCCATTAGTTGATTTATTTTTAGTTTGAAATGAGGGTATTATTGTGCACATGATTACTGCCCTTAACAGTTTTCGTAGCTGTCTGAGACGTCAAATGGATTTAATATCATTTGACGTATAAATACACAGTTATTACATGCATGTACCTGTATATTATTAAGTCCACTTAACTCTTTAACTTTTTGTATGTCCTACCACTTCTTGCTGGCGCGTTAATTACCCTCTCTTTATTTTCTATTCTAACGGCAATTTCTCTAATTATTACGTCACAGCATCATTCGCATTCGCCTAAAAATCTCGTTAACCAGAAACAATTGATGCAACTGTGACAAATCTGTAATCGCTTTCTATTGAGTTATCATCTGGTAAATACGTAAGTCAGAATTTCTATCCAAGTATTTAGGTAGCTGCAATGAGATCGAATTATTGTGATAAGTAATAACAGTACTAGGGATTTTACATTGATACATCTGTAGAGCTTCAAATAATAGAGATAATCTATTATATAGGTTGAAAAAGGAGTGTTTACACCTACTTAATAGGTGATAGAAACTTGAAAAAGTGCTGATTTATGATTGGCATTGATCATAACAAGTTTGTTTAAATAATATATACTACAATAGTAACTCTGCGAAGATACAGATCTCATAGGAACTATACAAACCGATTGAATACAAACAAGCTTATTACGAGAAGATAATGATTGTTTCTGATATTTTCGATTTACTGTGATTCCGAAGTTAGGGTCTTTTTGTAGGAAAATTTACTTAGATTAATTTGTGTCTGATCAATAGTAGAAGACTACTACTAGACGAAGAATTATATAGTGGCAACTTCCGATATTTTCATATTCAATAGCTTAAATAGCTCGGGGCTTCAACACTGCAGATTTTGAAATACTCAAAAAAAGCGAAATAGTAAAGTATATGTATTTACTGACTTTCAAAGTTTTCAAATCTATACATTATTTAAAAAAAACAGTCGTTTTGGGGGCACTTCAGAGATTGGGTTTTCAGATGCAGTAACATCGACATTTCCATTAAAAATGGTACCTTTTATATAAAAAAATAGAGGTTACATTATGATAAGTATAATAATAACGATTTTACGCTTGACTTTCAAAAATTGCTTCGTTTGATGTCCGTCCTGTATGGGAGGCAATGTTGTCATAGAACAAAAAAAACTGGTTTCGTTTGAAAGATTCTTTTTACTTAGTGCAAACAAACTGTGTCATACCATTGTACATTAATTTGTCTTTTTTTAAATGGAATCATTTTCCGGCACTACTGACTTCATTTTCCTGAATTTGCGGTTGATTGCATCTTTTTTGTTCGAGTTCCTGTGTTATACTCATGTGGATGTACAATCGTAATTTTCCTTTATAATTTTATGTTACTATTCATCAGTATACCATTTTTGAGAATTTATTCAATTATAAGATATCCAACGACAACAAATGCAAAATAATTTTGTGACACAATTCGTCGGACCGTGTCCATTAACCTCATAAATTGCTCGTTTTTTCTGAGCTGATCACTGTCTCAAAGAAACTTTGTTATTTAAAGACGCTGTACCAGCTGTATAAAGTTCTTAGGCCAGGGGCTTCTTTCAGAAGAGCAGCCCTAAGTTCGTCCGTGCATTTCTTCGTGGTTAGACCGTTATAAAATAATAGTTTCTTCGCGCGCGGAAATTCTGCCACCTTATTAAGTGCATTTTTACAACCACTCTCAACTTAAAATTACTGACAGTACATATTATCAGATCTTTTTCGGTTCAGACTGCTTTTTATTTGTCGAACACTMACATTAATAATAACTGAAGACTAAGCTATCTCACTCGAACAYAACTACAGCATATTTTACCCGCCTTCAATTTACTATCGCCTGGTTCATTGCTTTCAGTTAAGCCCCATGGAATTAACTAACTGAATACTGTACTATCTTACCAAGGCGTCCTTATACAATCCTTTATAGAACAACAATCTAGAAAACTGGTCTGCTGACAGGGAGTATGTCGACGTTGTCGAGTTGTGCAGATAATATTGATTCATGGAATTCCTTTTTGATGCCATTTGATGTTGAAGTAGCTGTTACTTTGATGGTTAGTTCCTCGTTGCCACCTTCGTTGTTGTTGGTCACCTTTAATAATATAGTCTAATTTAACCAATCCTATTACAATGCAGTTTGTGTGTTTTTTTTTGTACTGTAAAGCTTTTGTACTCCCATGGACTATGCTTAGCACAATTAGTAACCATTTCTTTGCGTTTTTGTTAGTTATTATAACGTTAGTTAACGGGAAATAGTCCACTTTGTGTTTAAGCACTGAATCGAAGAGCTTTGTTTATATAAAAAGGGTTTCCAGAACGCCAACATGGAGGTCTCCAGTTCCATTCCCTGCCGAAGAGACCTTTCATCTTCTAAATAGGCGACAAAATAAATTTAATTTAACTGGAATGTGGAGAGTACATCTCCGGCCGTCAAGTCTGATCACCGCGCTGCACAGTTACCATTTTCTTTGAAGCTAATAATTTTCGCGCCCAAGAATTCAGGCTTTTAATTTCACTTTGTGAAATCTTTGTTATTTTTGGATTCTCGCTTTAAATTTGTACAATCTTCCACATTCATGTCCTGATAATGACCCTTACAAGACTAGTCGAAACGTCGACCCTGTTTCCAAATCGTCCCGGCCTAACAAAGAAAGGCAATGACTTCAGTCTGATTCTGGCCGCGAAAGCTTACGTTACAACATTGTGTTCATGCATTGAATCGCCACATCATTTTGGTTTGAAACTAGAGTCGGGGGGCATTGGTAATGCGAAGGAGAGCACACCAGAGCGCCAACCTGGAAGTTTGGGGTTTGGTTCACGGCCGAAAAGCAATTAAAACTATGTACGGCCGGTTTTCGATAAACTAGTGTTTATAGAATAATTGTGTTTCTATGTTTTAATTGGACAAGACGAGAATGTTATGCTTTGTATGCCAGTTTTTCATTTAGATTAGATTTAGATTGTGAAAAACATTTTATTCATACTTTTGTCTTTGTACRTTTCCCATTACACATGTTCAAAACTGTGTACCAAAACAAGGGAGAAAGACAGAAATATAAGATAATTTGTCAATATTTCTAGGAAACTCWTTGTTAGTAGGCGATTTCCGTTATGGGTCCATACATCCATGGGTTATGTGTTATATGTAATATTTTACATGTGCAGGAAAATGGTTCTATACTAATGCCATATCTGCTATTGATTGTATGGAATTAAAAGGTAAACTGGTCCTGGTAGTGAAATACACGTTCACATAGCACATAGCACTGCTGTATTTGATAGAGATAAAGCTATACAAATACCAAGAAAACATAAAAGTTTACAATGTTTGCTTATGGAATACGAGTTGATTATACTACATGATATAACGACTTTACCCAATAAAATTTTAATATTGTCATTATATCAATCTCTCAGATTTACAGTAATGTGAAAAATTACTACCAATAAAACAAAATTGAAAATCACTCTTGGAATCTAATGGCCTTCAATGTTGGTACACTGTATATATGGAGGTATATAGCAGGTACGCTTTTACCCATCTCTAACCTGCAGACAAAAAAATTGGCAACCCACGAGTCCGGATTTTTAATATATGCTGCCATGATGCTGCTTTAATCAGACCAACCAGTCTGCGAATGAATCACTCCAACATTATGTCGACCCCAGCTCAAGACTATACGTAGATTTGGGATGAACCAGTTCATTTTCTTACACAGTTTATGAAAGGAGCGTCTCTAGTTATCATGTTTATTCTCAATACTGAACATTCATTGTTCGATATCGTATCAGTGATGCAAATGTAGCCAAGCCCGTTTAAAATTGAACAATGGCGTGAATATTTTTATTCTGTACCTAATATCAGTCTTTTCATAACGAAAGTTAGTACACACTATGTAATATTAATAATTATATATTAATTAATTCATTTATTACATGCATTCAACGTTAAGTCAGTCACTTCTTGACAGTATAAATACTAAATAAAAAATATTCAATTTTTGTTTTTCGATTAAATTTGTATAGGAGCTGTCCAAAACTACGTTCATGGTTACATGTAAGTTCTTTGGTTTTACAGCATTGAGAAGTTTTTATCGTTTATTCTGATATCACAATAACTCGAGAAATAATTGTGCACATTTATTTCTAATGAACATTTTAGGAGTGGATGACGATTATTATGTGTATTTACACTTAGATCGGAGATACTTTTAATAATAGTAATGCCACTTTGCCCATGTGCGGCGGCTTTCGACGTACCCAGGAAATCGTGACAGCAAATCTGCAATATTAAGACAAAATAGTTGCTACATGGACACATATATTTGTATTCATTTATGCACAAGCAAACTGAGATACTTACAGTAAAAATTTAGGTGATGACTATTGTTTAACCATGTATTCACACCTAGCGTAGTTTTATCTGTGCATAAACTTACAMCTAAAAAAAAGTACTTGCCTATGACTTCAAAAAGTTAAGCTTCCTAACGATGTAAAACTTAATGTAATAATTTATGTATACTTTAGAACGTCATTTTAATTATACACATGGATATTTTTCCTATAAGTTAGCTTTTATTTAATATTTTTGGCCCAGTTCTTGGATTTTCATATCTTTTAAACACTGCTGTCTTAATATTATTTAGAATGATTCTGGTGAAATATACATATGTAAAAGATATTATTTCGGGGCGTTTTCTTACACTGATGAACTGGTTGATCCCCACTATGACTTACATGCTTATGCTTATTTTCCGTTACCGTTACCACCATAAAATTTCGTCGGACAGCCAATATGTACTTTTTTCAACACTGTTCATTCTTAATTTACTTTATAGTTAACAGAACACAACATTTTACATACATATGTACATTATTACAGTATGGAAATTGTTGGCATGAAAATGGGTCTATTTAGCTAAACTTGCCTTAATAGGAAAGCTAATATTAACGGAAATATAAGGTATCAAAGTTAAGAATATAAATTACTTTTCTTTAGTTGTTTAGATCACTTCATGATAGTTTCATGAAATTTTCTACTTCCAGATTATTTATAAATGTTTTGTATTTTCTAGGGGGCGCCATTTGTAAAGATCGGGACAATTTTAAATCGTAACACTTTTTATGCTCCTCTGTATAAGCACTTTTGGACTAAAAAAATTTCGGCTCTCTTTTTTTAAGTACAATGCAAAAGACGTCCTTAGTTAATGTATATCATTAGAAGCAACCGTTTCCGAAAGAAATGTATTAAAAGTTAACCTTACATACCTGTTGACCATTTGAAATATTATATCAAAAAATTAATATAAATTGATAGTCAAATTAATTAATTTGAATAATACCTTTCTTATGTAAAAAGGTTAACGGTTTTTATAATCAAAAATGATGTATAAGGAGGAACAAGAAAGCTAGCGCGCTTTAAAGATGCCCCCGTCGTGTCACGTGGCGCCTTTGGAAGATATAATAAATTAGTACGTAATTGCACTCAACAAAAAACGCCTTTTTAAATATTTATTAAATTATTACATAGTGATGTAAACATATTAAAGGAAAAGTAATATGTATTCTTACTAATTTTAGTTTAGTTAAAGCGTCCTATTTTTATACATTTCTAATAAATCACTCTGTAAATTTTATTCTATGAACAACAAAATACTCCTAAACCTAAACCTTTAAGTACCCATTTTAGTTAGTTTTTTAGAAAGACCGCACATGAGGCAAACAACTTGATTTGTAATTATTAGTGACCTCGTCTATTAACAAATTATAATTATTTCTCTTACTGTAACCATTTTTACAAGATCTGGTTTAAGGTGATAAAATTTTTGTTTTAACCAACTTCTATGTTCAATGTGTGGTGCTTTACAAACAGTGTTATTATAAAGTCTACTATTTTTGTAAGAAGATGGTGAATGAATTTGCCGAATTTCTATTTATAATTACTTGTTTCCTAAACATTTATCTCCGAGCTACATTTACGTTCTAATCCCATTGT
>QCXZ01000003.1:39711619-39739725 GCA_025024175.1 Rhyzopertha dominica | reverse complement strand
AATCTATATATATGTTTGCATATATTATCAGAAGCTATATTTACAGGAAGTTCTGCAGATGAAATGCGAAATTGCAATTATTTATATGCTTGTTTGAATTATTTTGTAGAATTCTCTAAATTTATCTGTAAATTGCTTCATCACTTAAAATAATTTAAAATATTCATTAAAAAATTCATCTTTATTCATGTTATTGTGCTCGATAACGGTCATAAAGTATTTGTCTTACAAGTTTTATCTTTTAGGTATTCCATATCCGCCTGATGTAGCTAGTCCATCAGTTAACCTATATGCAATACTAACCCCTATAGCTTTAGTATTGCTTGTACTAGTTATAGGATCTTCTGTATGGTACTTGAAAACAAAGAAAGGTACCGTGGTCAAAACTAATCCGAAATATGAGATTCTGAAATACAAGACCACAAGTCCACAAGACATTAAAGATGTTTTACTTGTTTATGCAAGAGAAGGAAGTGAGTTTGACAACGTTATAGAGACTTTTAGGAATGTGTTAATTGGTAGATTTCCAAATGTGTATGACCTTTATGAAATGGATGAACGTAATAACAACCCACGAGAATGGTTGGAAGAGCGATTTCGAGATCAAACTCTTGGCATAATCTTGTTTTTGAACCTGTCAAGTGGTTATTTCACTGGAACAAGCGAGAGTCCCATCTATAAAAATCCGCACTGTTATGACCATTTCTTTAGGTACGCCTTAAATTTGTTGCGTGAAGATACCAATAGGAGCTATAGTAATTTCTATATTGTTCAGATATCTTGTTTGAACTTGACCGGATTCGAGTTTTTAAACAGCTTCACGAGGTATTATGTGCCTAATTATACCGAGTTACTTCTGAAGGACCTGAAGATAAGTTCTTCCAATGCTAATATAGAAGAATTTGAGGAAAGTTGTGATAAATATTCTAATAAGATTCAAAACTCAGGTTATTTAAGTGAAATCTTTGTAAACATGTAATTTTTTCAAAAGTAAACTTTATATATAGATTTTATAAATGGACTTTCATTTCTCTCAAAAATAAATTATTTWTACATATTTTATGCATGGGCTCGCATATCTCCTAAAATAACCCAAATTATGTTCAGGTCAGGTCAGGTCAGTTCAGGCCTTAATCAGCAGGTTAAGCTTTGTCTTAATTTTCAATGTAACTAAGTAACTATATATTGTAACTATACACACATAAAAAACTGAACTGTCTTAATATTGTAGTTAAAGGTTGTTTTAAAGTTATGTTTGTATGACATAAATTTACTTGATGTTTTTTGACATACCTGTAGATTTTACTATTGAAGTAATTTAAGTTTAAAAAACTATGTCGTGAGTGTTAAATAAAGGTATTTTTTATTGAAGTTGGAAATGTGTCAACATAAATTCAGTGACAGCCAAAAGAATCCCTTACACCATAAAAATTAAAATAACACTTTTCTTATTTTTTCCATTGTGTAAATAATCCTTTTTGAAGTTTCATACTACTTTTCCTAAAGAGTTTTTTTTTTAATATTAATGGCCCTGCCTGTTTGGCCAAATTACCCAGCATATTACCAGGTTACCTAATTATTATATTCAAGAAATTGATTGTTAACTTTTACATCGTACCTTAGAATAGGACATCCTTAACAAATACCCCATGCCCTAAGGCAGTCTCGACCTGCAGTATGAAGCGTCGTTTGGGACAAAAATGATCTTACATAAGATAACAAAATTTTTTTGCACTTATTCATTATTTTGCCTATTTATCGAAATTTTTACTATAAAAATATTGTTTTTATAACTGTTTTCGTAAAAAAGTAAAAAAAATAATTAAATAAACTATTTAAAATAAACTTTTAAGTTATATTTAAAAGTTCTATTTTAAATTAGTGGTTTTAAAATGTTTTTTTACTCTTTTACGAAAAAAGTTTTAATAAATAGAAAATACACTGAATACCTAAGTGCAAAAAAATTTTGTTACTTACGTAAGATCATTTTTGTCCCAAAACGGCGCTTCATACCGCAGCCTCTGTGAACATGTGCACCCGCATTAGGCCTCGAAATTAAATTTTAAAAGATCATTTTTAAATTAAATTTCAGCACCCTGTGAGTTTTGTGATTTCACAAAATAATGGCGGAGTTGTATTTTTTAATCAAAAAATCAATTTTTAGGGAAGAAGGAGTCGTTTACGGCAAACTTCAAAATCAAAATCCACAGACCTAAAAGTTCTATTAAAAAGGGGGGAGGGGTGCATTACCCTAGCGCACGCCACTGGTGCTTTAGAAACCTCCCGATTAGTTTTTTTTATTGTACCTTATGCCGTTATGATTTACACGAAATTTGAAAATGATATCTTTTATAGTTCAGGAATAGTCTTAAAATATAATTTTTTTAAATACAATTTTAACATCCTGTATATCAAAAACAAAGCGTTTTCGAATTTTTTTTTATTCGAAAAAAGTTTTTAAAATTGCGTTTTCTATCATCTCTCAATCGTTGTCGGTGTATTTCGTGGTCACCCTGTATATAAACGGATATATTATTCAAAAACACAAGTCCCGCGACTTTGGGCCCAGAGCATTATTTTGTACCAAAGACAAGGCAGATTCCGGCGTTTTTATGAACACTTCAACTCTTAAAAATTTATTTACAATTCTCGCAAACTATTAAATATTTCTGTTGGGATGTCTATTGTTAAATATATGCTGCTTTTAGATGGATTTTATGATTTTCCACATTCAAAATTGTTTCAGTTTTTCCTCAGAAGTTAGAATAGAACTGTCATTTCTCGTACATATTTTATAACTTCAAACTAGCGTTTTGACGTTTGCTATGAACAAATGGTATGCCAGTGCATCCTGGATTAAATGTAGATCTGTAGACATGTTATCAACGCTAATTATAGAAAAGAGTGTAAAAATAAAAAAAATTGTTTTTTTATGAATGATGGATGATATTGGTTATCTGACCTTGGCTTTAAATTAGGATCAAAGGATCAAATAATAAAGGTACTTTACTCATGAGCAAAATTAAATTTTTTATCGGCAAATCTCGCATACGACTGCGAAAAACTAGGGCATGCGAATTTTTTATCAACAAAAACTTTTTTCATAAAATGAGTTTCCCATATGGCGCTGACTTTTAGTTGGATACACGGTGTCCCATTTTCGTATGTTTAATTGTAGGGTATCTTCGGTTAACTATTAATTACTAGAGGAGCAGTTTCGATACTTTTGGTTGCGGTATTCGAGCTGTCCCTCGCCATTTTTATATCGTCTTTTCGGTTTGTAAAAACCATAGCCATCTTTTTGAATTCAATGTAACGATCTATTCAGTGTTCATTATCCCACTTGAATATGTAGATTACAAAAATAAAACTGCGAAGGAACATCTTTTTTATAGATATTTGCAGTTTTAAATCCAGTAGCGTACTCACAATTTTTAGGGGGGTCAATTTTTGGAGATATAACACAAACTTTGCATTTTCCTTTAGTAATTTAATCAGATATATGTTTACATCCACGACGCTATGGAACCATGGAAAATACAGAATATAATTTATATTAAATAGGACATGTGCCTATTTTAGATACATACATAAGACCTTCAAAGGCGCCACACACAGTTTTTTGTCTGGTAGGTCTAGGCGTGACATTTAACGAATGTAAATGAGTTGTTTATTTGGAGATAAGTACTTATGCATGGTAGCGTAACATTTTAACATCCATTTTGAACGAAAAATGTAAACTCTCATTAAATTATTAGAAAAATGGAATAATACCAAAATTGGTGGAAAATAAACCAACAATGTATACATTTTCTTAATAAGAGAAAATATGTCTTTTCAACCATAGCAAAGACCCCCTAAAGAATCGAAAGTACGCCACTGGATTTAAAATAAAAATATATGTGAAAAACGTCTTCACAGTTATTTTGTATCTAAATACTCAGATGAGATGTTGGGAAACTGAAGAAATGTTGGCTATAGCTTTAAAACAAAAGACGATATAAAAATGTAGATGGTACAGCCCAATTCACAACAAAAAAATAAGAAAGTGATATGCGGAAACCCCAACCCTCTAGCATTAATATTTACCGAGATATCCCACAATTACAACGAAATCCTTCTAGAAATCAATTTTTAAACACTGTCGTTTTGGGGATGTTCACAAAGGCGCCAAGTTTTCAAAGGTTATTTAAAGTTTGAATAACCAGATCTGCCTGAATATACATTTAAAAATATTCATTACCTGTTGTTTTCATATTTTTTAACTTTGCACGTACAAAATAACTAATTGACGACTAATTGAGCGGCCAATTATTAAATAAATTGGGCATCCCGACGTTCGGGATAAGAAATTTGCATCAGCAGTTTTACCGATGAGAAATCGCTAATTGAAGGATAAAATGAAATTTTAATTAGCTCTCATCTTTAAATTATGCAAATTTCTCTTTGATTCAATTTATGATTTTTTCATTGCATCCACCAACGCAAAAGCATCTGCGTCAGTGGATATTATTCTGGAAGGGAAAGGGACCGATCGCTCACGGGGTGTAGGTTCTGCAGCGGTTGGCGTTAATATAGTTTGTTTACGCAATCAAATTAGCACAGGGCATTGGCAAATGTAGTGCGAATGATGAATGACGCCAATGAACATTCGCGTAATTAAGAACGGCGTAAAGCGGTCTAAAAATGACCAGTAATTGAACGGACTCGATAAAATCTCGGAATTTGCGCTTGGCCGCCAGGGGAAATGAATTTTAATTGCCAGGATTAACAACTTCGTTCTAATATGCGTTACATCCTTAGTTTGAGATACTTAATTATTGCTTAACGAGTTTTTTTGCGGCCTTTGTCAATATCTTTACCAGTGTTTATTGTCATTTGAAGATTAGTAGTAGGTAGTTGGATTGATCGTACGTAATGACATTAATTATTGCACTCATTCATACAAAACATTTTGTCTAAATTGCTCAAGTTTGACAGAAGTAGTATGAAATAAATTAGCATCATTGCATGAGTAATGTGCTAGAACTGAGATTGAACAATGGTCAAATGGGGAAAACTTGTAGTTTTTTGGTGCGAATCTAGTCTGTGCCCTTGATTTTCCTAGAAATAATAGATTACTAGGTATTACTCTGCTATAATAAAAGTATACTTTTTTGGATATGAGTTTATTAAAAAACATACTCGAGACACACAACTAACATTTTTAAATGTAAGTAAATTAATGTTGAAAGCAAGAAATTACAGATAAAGTTTAAGCACAGCGTACGGTTTAGTGTAATTTTGCAGCGATACTTAACAACTCCATCTAGGTGGTTGTATTCTCTAATAAGTACTCTTTTCTTAGACACTTAAATACTTGTTTACTAAGTTATACCACTTTATTGCAAAAGCCAAATTATAAATACATGCGACTATGGTTTCGACCTTTCGGACATTGTGGGGCTGTTCTATTTAAATTAAATTTTACCCCTTTTTGTGAGTTTTTTAATGTTTATTATTGAAATAATTAGCTAAATTAAATTATTTGTGTGTATGTATGTAGTATGTAGATGTTTACAGGCATATTTGAGAAATGCATAAATAATCATGCGTATCGAGTGCTAAATTCCAGATTTATCCTGTTTTCAAGCGCCACAGGATGAAAAAAGTGGATAAAATTCCTTACTATTTGTAAGATACATTTTAAAGAATTGCGTTTCATGATATAATGATGTAACGACCCAACTGGAAAATTATTCAACGTATAAGTCTAATGCGGTTTTAAAAAAAAATACGCCATGGGTTTTTTTACTACATATGTATCAGACGTGCCTACGATAAAATTATGGGTGTACAGTCCACACACATTAAAAAAATATATATTTATCAAAGTTTTATTAAGCAAGTTACAGCTTTGTATTACATTTTAATAAAATTCTAAGCATTACAGCAACATGCTATGATCTGTGATTGTAAATGGTAGAATTAATGAAATCGGTTATCAAAACGAGCAATTTTTTTCAAAATAATTGTCTTGTAATTACTATTTTTCTGTCATTCAACTGTTATGCACTATATATTTCAACAAGCCTTCGGTTGTGCGTTTTTCATATTTATATATTAGTATGAAAACCTATTAAAGCAGAAAAAACAAATGCCCTCTAGAGATTGTTAAATCTGCTTTTATGATGACAGGTGCCTCTCATATCTCATTCATAGTTTTGGTATTTCAAACTTGCCATTTTTGTACCTGCTATCTCCAGCACAATACTCAATTTAAACATATAACAGTCTACAGCAATAGCTAACTTTTTTATTTGAAGTCGTAGCATAGTGGTTTAAATGGAAAAATTCCTTGCTTTTTCGAGGAGAATTTGATGATCTTTACAAAAAAAAACAATTGATCATCATCTGTCAAAGATATTGACCACAAGTTTGTTATTTTAAATAGGACGACCCCACTTTTTATAGGGCATTCGATTAAGGGCGTCGAATTAAACAAAAAAGTATTAAGGTACAGTCATTTGTTTTTGAGATATCTCAGGTAATATGATTAGTGTTCACGAAACAGTCTACAATAGCTAARTTTTTTATTTGAAATCGTAGCATAGTGGTTTAAATGGGAAAGTTTCTTGTTTTTTTTTTGTGAAGAATTTGATGGTGTTTACAAAAAGAAACAATTGAACATTATCTGTCATATTGACTACAAGTTTGTTATTTTAAATAGAACGATCCTACTTTTTATAGCGCATTCGATTTAGGGCGTCGAATTAAATAAAAAAGTATTAAGGTACCAACACCCTATAGTAATTTGTTTTTGAGATATCTCAGATAATTTGTGTTCATGAAACAGTCTACAATAGCTAACTTTTTTATTTGAAATCGTAGAATGATGTTCAATTGTTTTTTTTTGTAAATACAATCTAATTCTTCACAAAAAATCAAGAAACTTTCCCATTTAAACCACTATGCTACGATTAAAAAAAAAGTTAGCTATTGTAGACTGTTTCGTGAACACTAATCATATTACCTGAGATATCTCAAAAACAAATGACTGTAGGGCAGTAGTACCTTAATACTTTTTTGTTTAATTCGACGCCTTAATCAAATGCGCTATAAAAAGTGAGGTCGTTCTATTTAAAATAAACTTGTAGTCAATATCTTTGACAGATGATGTTCAATTTTTTGTTTTTGCTTTGTAAACACCATCAAATTCTTCTAGAAAAATCAAGAAGCTTTCCCATTATGCTACGATTTCAAATAAAAAAGTTAGCTATTGTAGACTTGAACACCCTGTATAAAGTCGTACATTCAATGTTATAGCACGTTAAAATGCCTGTCTATGCTATGCTGTCTGCATCACAACCKACTCATCAGCGTAGTTTAGGTCTAGTGGAGACAGCATGGAAAGTTGTTTTAATGAGCAAAATTGCTGTAGMTTTCTTATTTATTAAAATCATCATTCTGTTGCCGTTTGCTTAACACCAAAATAGAAACCAGTATATTTACTATGTTTGAATTATTTCACAAATGACGTGAGACTAGTGGGATTTCTATTCCTATTCTCAAAGAGAATAAAATATCCTGAACCTTGCTCTCCCCCATTTATTAAACTTCACTCAGTGACTTATTTTTTATAACTAAAACCTACGTACGGACTTGAAATTAAAACACCCGTTATAAGTAACGAGCTTAAAGAGAATATATCACCCAACTGTAAATTATCGAAAATCGACGGCCTAGTACTAATTACACCATTTATTCGTTTTCTCTTTTCGATATCTGCTGCCATAACCTCTTTCACTCAATAGGCCCGTCTTCCAAATGTTGTCCGCAATTCGCTGTTATTATTTGCCGGCGTTAAACAATACATTCGCAATTAAACAAAAGCGTAACTGAAAAACTGTCCAATAGACCAGCGATTTGTATGTATTCCTAAACACTGCGCGCGCATCTCTAACATCCTGCAACTGGTACCGGCAGAAGACGAAGAAATCGTCGTCAGAGTTGATCGCTGCAGGAGGCTTGGTGCGTTGCGGAGTCAGAAGTGCCGGTTGCTACACGTGAGCGTTTATGATATTATCGTGTGTAATAGTGCTGTGTTAACACTAAAAGGAAGTTTGTATTATGTGATATGTAGGGGTTAATTCTAAAGACATCCTTTTGTTCATCCGTTTAGTTTACGCCGGGGTGAGTTATTTACTTCATAATCTGTGGCTGTATAAAGAGGGTCATTAAAATTCACACAGCATTTCTCAGCAAGCATGTTCAAATCACATTACATTCAAACCCCTAACAAATTTTTGACCGAAAGCCGTTAACTTTTCGAATTAGCTTGCAGGAATTCGTTGTCCTGCTATCCCGAGAAGCCTCAACCGGTTGGATAAGTGCAAAAAATGAATCCTAATTTTTCTTTGTTGTCCTTTTCGTAATATCTAGTTTCCGCTTCTAAAAATACACAAATATGATTTTATTGACTAATGGTAGCTGCATTAAATTTGCAGAGGTGATAACGGGTTTAACAGAAAACGCTTTGTTGATAGTTAAAGGTAGGTTTTTTGTTTTGACTGCGTGTTGGCGGGATTACGTCAGGGCAAGTGTTGGTAAATTTAATTTAGCGCTTTACAATGATTTAGCATAACCTCATGAGGTTTTTGCCAGGAGCAATACAAGCTTCTTGTTGACAGTATCGTAAACTTTTAAATTTCTATGTTGTATAAGTTACTAACAAAAATAATTGGTTGATATAAATATTAAGTACGAAAATTAAAATATATAGCCATACACAGAATTTAAAACTACAATTTGCTAGTAGTTTATGAAACAGAATAATGCTTCTAGAGCACTAACAGGTATATGTTCAATAAATCCACAATAAAAATATAGTTTTTTTTATACAAAGAAATGGGATAATTAGAAATTTCTACCTACTACACATTCAGCGCGAAGCAAAATGTATCTCTTAACGTTTCTAGATGATTCACGTTCTGTTAGTATACTAAGCACATATATAGTTTCGGTGTTTTGATTTGTTGACATACGCTTTCTTACGTACAAACCACTGTCTACAAAAAATAAATATACAGTGCCATAAAACAAATGCATTCCACTTCTTTCAGTTGTCAAAAACCGTTAGATATTGTGATACGGTTTCGTTACTTTGCTAAAAGAGTAGCTGTTCCTGAAAATGGACTTACGTTGCAGAATTTTTTTCTGAAAACAATCTTGAGTAATGATATTTCAAATAGATGGTTTTTTAAACTCTATGAATGTCATAATATTTAACAAATAAAGTGATTTTGTTAATTTTTTTCCTTACCCCGTATAATAAACATTGCATGAATTCCTAGAAGTGAAAATAACAATAAAAAAGGATTAACGTAATAACAAATACTTATATACACTTAATTAATAACTTAAAAAAATGAACATTTGAAATCCATCGAAAATAGAAAAAATATTTAGAAAAATCACCTTACCAGTGAAATATCATCTGCAAATATTTTTTGGACACCCATGCGCCATTTTAAGAGCTTAAGAAGACCTTTAATTATTTGTCATATCTATCACTTAAAGTTGTACCTAAAAAAATTCAGAAAATATGAGCTTGGGGAGTTTGAGTTGGCAGACCGTGTATAACGATGTAAAGCGATGCTGGGGTACTAATTCTTATACCCAAAAATCATGTTCTGGGTGAAAAAGGGTCACAACTCGACGTGGCGATAATTTCATTATCATGAGTGCCTCAAGAGAATGTTAATGGAACCATTGTGTCATCTGCAATAGTCCGAAGTAATGATAGGTGATTCCGGGATGATTAGCCGTGTTCGAACTGAGACATCTTCGTCCACGATGAAATCAACTCTGAAGATGCTCACCACAGCAGTGGGCGAAACGTCACCGCAGAAGAAATCGGCKTGGCCKCGGCCAACTAACCCGAAGTCACTTACCATTACAACTCCGGCCGTGAAAGCATTAATCCTATGATCAGAAGTAAGCGTAAGGAAAATGGAATTATGTCTGCAAAAAGTGCATCAAGACCTTAAACGGCTGTTTCATCGAAACGAAAGGTTGCAGTTCGCAAGGGAACAGGTCAACTCGAGAAAATGTTTTGTTCTGAGATGCGATTAGATTAATATCACAAGGTGGACATAAAAAAGTGTGGATGAGGTATTATGGTTTGGTGACGCATTTCTATGGAGATTCGTATGGTGCTTGGTAAATAGACAGTAAACACTGACACACACGTTCTTCAGAGGGTGCTTGTAGGTCAGTGTTGTGTCATACCCAGGATTTATTGTAATTATTATTATTACTATGAACAACAACCTCATGCTGTAAGATTTTGTCACTGAATACCGTGATGAAATTGATATGCAAAAATTAAACTAGCCAGCCTGAAGCTGTTCTTGAAGGGTTGGACTGGTTGTCTCCACAAATTATTTACATACCCTGCCTCTTGGAGGCTGTAGTACAGACAGGAGGAGGCAATACGCGTTATTAACATTAATAATTTCTTTTGCTAGTCGTTTTCTATGGGTTTTCAACGTTCGTCGTAGTTAAATGTTCTAATAATGAGTAAACTATGTTGTAACACAAATAATCTAAAATGAGCAGTTTATATACGAAAATATGAAAATATGTGCCACATTTGTTTGTCCATCGTATGTGTCATCTTTTAGTCAATCAGCTATTTAAATTATTCTAGGAGCCATCGACTCTTTATTAAATTAACTATAACTATAAAACCGGCTGAAATGACATTGAAGCTAAAAAGTTTAATAGTATTAAGTTACTGTTTATAATACCATAAACATGTAGTTCTAATTCAATTAATACACCCATGCTGCACACCTAAGTATTAGCATATTACCCATCTATGGCACACGCGGTAGTTTTTTATGTTTGTTTAATACTCAAMCTGCGCATAAATTAAATAATATTAGGATATAACAACTACCAAGGTAAATAATGCATACCCTTTTAGCAAATATGATTATTCTCAAATGAAAATGGCATTGTCTATGTAACGATCACCTTACTTTACACTMAAAACTGAAAAACTTAAAATATTCCAATTTTGTTTGTTTTATAATTTAATTATTTTACCGTGTGTTCTCAAAAAACATATCGAGAAAGTCAGTGTTATTTATTTGAAAACGGGGATGGGATTGAAAAAATCTTCTCATGCTCTTAGAAATATGGATACTTACGCATAGAGTCAAAATTTATTCTGTATACTGGTAGTATTATTAATCGGTAATCATAATAATGCGAAATCGATTAGTTCCCGATGCCTAAGTTTTAAAAGAACATTAATATGAATGAGTAATGATAAATACAGATTCAATAGGTACTTGCAGTGTCATACTCACTTTGTGAATATGGATATGCAGTTGCTATCTACTTTTACAAAAGATCAAGCAAAACATCATTATGTTGCAGATAATAATAATATTCCAGCTTTTCCAAGGTCGTCACATTGTTTAAGAAATGCCCCAATGCTGTAACATATAATGCAAAGCTTTTTCATGACATAAAAAAGGAAAATGTAAATAATAAGTATGAAGATACAAAAGCATCTTAATAAAATGCCACAATATAAACAACTACGAACACGATTTTGTGATTTGTTTGTTTCGTTGGGTTTGCATTTATTTTATTCACTTCATTTGATAAGTTGTTGTATATTTATTAATGCATTGTGATTTAGATTTATCGTTTCTACGAATACATTAAGTTGATAATAATATTTCTAGTTGTCAACTAAGCTGCGGTTTAGTGCATTCCATTCAACTACTCTCGTGCTTCGTATAAATACAAAATTTATATAATATTGATCTGCAGGTTTCCGGTATTAGAAAAATAGAACAAATTTAATTTCTTATTATTATTAAACATTATACTTAGATTAGGTAGCTGCAAGCCAAGGATATACATAACAACTCTTTTTTTTCGCCAGATTAAATTACTGTGGTTTATCTCATAAGTATGATTTTTGTTTTGAAACTGTAATATTATGGAAGTAGAAAAAGCTTGATTTTATCGCGCCCCATATGAAATACACGAAGTTGCAGTTTCTATATGTATACATATTACATCAAGAATGAAATTGATGTATCTTCGTAAATTAATGCTGTAATATCGAAATCCCAAACAGCTGTAGAAATTCGTAGTTCAAAAAATTCTTATAATATTTTTTTTTAGTTTTACCAAGTGCGAAACAAGCCACGAAGAACACAAACCATTGATTGGCCAGTGGCTCCCAAGATTAACTTGAGATGATCGTAATCGTTCTGCTAAGATGATTACTAATCACGGAATATTTAGCAATAAAAAATAGAATATATTATATTGTTTGGCTGCAGTTGGTGTGAACTATAATGTAAAACTACAATAATTTAGAAAGTCCAAATTCGTAACTTCAGCAAAAAGAATTGGAGGAAGCAAAGACTGGGCTTCGCTTAAACCTTTCTTTACAAGGGAATCATGTCTTATATTATCCTAAAACTGCGTTTAAAGTGGGACCATCGTTTGATGTAGAACCGTTAAGTTCAGATATAAAATAATATTTGCAAAGAGCTGTTTAATACAGGTAAGTAACAAAAAAGCCGGTACTGAAAAGCGAAACGCTTTCTTCTGTTATTGAATGGCAAATAGATTTGGCTCAAAGTCTGAATATCAATACATTTTTACCTGCATTCATATTTTGTCCTGTTTATCAGTTCTAGATTTCAGTTTTAGTGTCCATAAAATCCGAACTATATAAGCCAATAATAATAAACCTAAACTAAACTCTACATGTTTTGAATTTGTAATACTTAAAAAATATGAAACAGACACTAAAACGCCGAACTAAGGAATATTTTATTTTATAGTAAATTCATTTTCAGATTCCTAGAATACGTAAAATTTTCGTAACTTTCACACTATTTGAATATTTTGGTACTTATTATGTACTTTTATGCTCCTCTGAGTTATGTCGACAAATTCGTGAAAACCTACGTTGGATAACTTCCGTTAACAAAATTCCACACCTTTACAACGTCATATCTGCAAACTGCACATAACCTCTTCACCTGCAAAGTTACGAGCCACTCATTCTAAACCAGTTTACGACGTATGATCCCGCCCTAGCGATAATATCTGACGTGCAGTGGTATTTTTATTTCCATATGAGATCTCCTGATATTGTTCGTCTGCTTTTCACTGTCTAAATGGAATTTTGTTGGGGCATTCAGAGCGCCTGACGTCTCGTCAACAGCTTGTGTTTGTGGGACAACCCCTATGCGAGGGAGGTTTTTAAATACCCTGCTTGTATCTAAGAGGGATTCAGCTTTTCAAGTTTGTATGGACCTGGGCAAGAAGTGGGCACGACCGTCTTTCAAATAAAAATTGTGTGGTGGCCTTTGGATTTGTTGTAGAAAGCTGCCACTCATTATTTTGATGGAATAAATGTTTCTTATTGTTTCTTAATTTTTATTAGACTGCTATTATACAATATGGTTTCGATTTTTAGCAGCTGGGGTATTTCAAACTGTAAAAGACAGGTCAGACTTAATTACTTTTTAACATGGTTGCTAAGACAAAGACAGTTACGGTTGTCGATCTGTCAAAAATTGCTAAATCAAATAATATTTACCCAAATCAGTGTATGACATTAATTTATCAAATGACTGAGGCAGAGTACGACAAAAGCTAAATGCAATATCAGGACTGAATCTATTTTGTATCATTACATCACATTTTGCATAGCTTAGTCCAGTAATCGTTTGCTTGGTTTCGCTTTATGCCTACGAGATGCACAGGTTGGTCAATATGGTAAAGTATTAGCGAATTTAATGCTTTAGTATAATATAATATGTGCTTGTAATTTTAATTCTACTACATATCATATTTCCCGTCTTACCAAAATAATGCGACCATCCAATCTTGCTATATTTAGCAAGTTTTATCACAAGCACTTGTCTTAATTTCAGGAATATTATAAATTTACGGCGTCCCTAAAAAATCAAGGGATTAATGTGTTATTACTGATTACATATCGGAAATAAAGAGATTAGTGTACAGTGGGGTAACATTATGAACACTTAAGATATGTATTATTATTAGTTAAAAGTAAAAAAAGACCATACCAGATACTGACCTTAAATTAACTGTATGATGACATATGCCAACATTGCGATAATCAACAGTTTGGAAAGTGATAAATTTATTCAATTAGCATAACAATATTTCTGTAATAAATTAAAAAAAGATTACCTACCCTTTGAGTACACAGTTTAAAGAACAGTTGTCCATTTAATGCGCTACATTCTGTTTTTGAAAACTTCCATTTTAGTTAGGGGGATATGGTAAACTTTCTCATAAGTTAAGGCTAACGGAAAAAGTCTTAACGGTCTGGATCCGGAGATCCAGCAGGCAATTAACTAATTTACTACGATTTCCGATCTTCCTACGAGAGTAAACTGTATCTCAAGAATCTGTTACAATTCTTGCGTTATATGGCAGTGCCCCATCATGCTGCAATCTCATGTTACGCCTAATGTTAAAGGGTACTTCCTCTAGGTAATCCGGCAGTTCATACCTAAAAAAATCTTTGTAGTGTAACTTCATAGAATTTTGAACAATGTGCCCATTAAGTATCCTACAACGCACACTGTCTTCCCAGGTATTTTGAAAGTGTGTCTGTAAGCTATTGTCGTCAGTAGTGACAGTTATACATACATCTACCTATTAACCATCGACCTGCGTCATTATTTGACGAAAAATGGGGATCTACATTAACACATGCTAAAACTAACGCAGTGTTCTTCGTTTGTTGCTGTTCTGGATAAAAAAAACCATTTTTTTAGTTTTAAAGCATTTTATTAGATGACATCAGTATGTTAGGGAAGCTGTGTTGGCACAATTGTTTAGAGGTTTCTTCAATTTACTTCCACATCCAATGGATGGGAAGTATTCTATCGTAAAAAAAAATTTCAAATTTTTTTATTTGCTCATTCGCTTTAAAATGGTCGAAAACGCAAAAAAACAAAATTTGAGCAAAAACAAATTTCTTGTCTTGGGTTAAGTGGGGTATCGGGAAGGGGGCGAAATTGGGGTGTAACTACCCTTTTTATACTTAATATATGAACTTGAAATTTAGCAAACGTATAAATGTCAACCACCCAAAGCGACCTATTGTTTGTGGGGTAGGTAGGGTATCAGAAAGGGGGCGAAATTAACTACCCTTTTTGCAAATTTTTTTTTTCGTTTTAGTATATGATCAGCAGTATAACATTGAGTATTATTCGTTCTTATAACTTTCGGTGCAGCAAACTGTTTAGAAGATATTAGCAAAAAAGCGTCATTTAAAGAAAGCGGTTTTTCCTAAGTATCGCCGATTATATTTAATACATTAAAAAAATTAAAATACAATCAGATAGGAAATAAAATTTCTCACAAAAAGTGTCTTAGAAAATTTATCCAAAATTTTGACATTTTCGGAATATTTCCAAAAAACCTATTTTGGATCCTGCTCGTATTTTTTAAAATTTGGGTATCATATAGAAAATAAAATTTCTGAGCAGAAAGCACTCTTTTAATTTTTTTGTTAAGTTAATAATTATCGAGTTATTTGGAAAAAACAGATTTTAAAGATTTATATACTTTTGCTAATATCACGAGGACTGTTTGTCTTAGAAAAAATGTGTAGACTGTAGAGAGAAAAAATGCTCATAACCTGATTACTAATCGTATAGTATAAGAAATAAAAACGTAAATGTCATTTTGACAATTAGTTGTGGAAGTATTGATTTGCAGCGGTTTTTCGTACTCAATATAAATTAGAATCATAGATATTTTTTCGTGGTATATTTTGCCACATTTTTGATTTGATTAAATTCAAATTCAATGAGACTTGATCCAATAATATTTAATATAATACTGAATTCATTTTAGGCGACGTCAGAACCATCGCACCATGAGCGTTCGCCTTGGTACGTAATGTCAGAGCTCGTTTTAAAAGCGTGGCTTCTAATTCATATTTTGAACTTGCTTGAGGACTGATTTAATTTTGTCTTTCGGCATATATACTCCCAAATTTTATGGCCTTTCGGCCTAGTATGTTTCTGAAAATTGTGCAACTTCTCCATTGTATGCAATGGCAAATCTCCTTAACTAGGGTTGAAAGTGGTGGATCAACAGCTCAACCAGTTCCGCTTCCCCTTTGTTTTAGTATCGCTGAGTAAACTTATATGTTTCTTCATTTAAAGCTATTATTTTGAAATTGCTGCCCTAAGTTTACTGACCGTTATTTCATTTGCAGTTTAATGATTTTCGAGCCGCCATTTGAAAATGGACCAATGGATGCTAACTCAAACCAAAGTCACTTAAATCTCATGCTTTGTAAATCTTGAAGTTAATGGCTGCTATTATCGTCATCAACATACAGCGTATGAAGTAACATACACTAAATTTTTAACATTTATTACTAACTTAATATACGGCATTCCACTTGGTCACATTAAACAGAACCTGCTGTATAACTTGTTTATTTCATCCGAAAGTTATGATATTTGTGCAATTGATCTATTGCTTGGTTTGCTATAGACAGGGTTATCACAAAAAGACGACATGTTTATAAATTACTGTAAGAAGAACTCTTCACTAGTGAAAATCAAGTTTTTGTTGACAGCTCTATGGCGCGAAAATATCTACAACTTAAAATTAAATGAATATTTTGAGATGTGAATTTTTGTGGCATTATTGTTATAATAGATCAAACATTGTGTCCGACAGCTTCATAAAATGATTAAGTTTTCTTGAAATACTTTTCCAGATTTATTTGTTAATGCAGTGCTTACTTTTTTCGTAAACTACATGTACTGAACAGCTCATACAAATTAAGTAAAGTGTTTATTTTGGTTTATCTATATGATGGATAAAATTGATTACAAAGCGCGGAAACTACGGCTTATTTGTACTTAGAATTATACCTATTAGTCACAAGATGCACTCTCATACAAACGACAAATTCTTAGAAACAATATTCGACTTCCCGACCTTTGCCACCCAGCATGAATACTTCTTTGTCGATTCATTTTAAATGTTTCAAAGATAATCACAGTAAGCTTGAACAAATTTATGGCTTAGCAAGTATCAAAGACCCGAGCTCTAAAAACTCTTTAAAGAAACGCGTACCCATTACATAGCTGTTTGGACATTATTAGCATAATAACCGTCAGGTGAGACGAATCGTGGATATGTCCTTGAACTTCATATTGTACCTGCAGAAAGAATCTGTCTAGACGAGAAGCCATTAGTTCTCATTGCAAGAGAATCGCCATGTGTTGCGGAAATAACGTGAGCAGGTGTCTAAAGAATACAACAATCACTTACGACGTAATTGCAGTAGTATGAATCCGTGCAGTCTAACATTGAAGTTTGCAAAGCTCTTTATGTGGTCGCTAAGACGTAAGTTGTTTATAGTAATAGCTTCACACCAAAGTTTTAATTGTTTACGTGAGAAAAGGTAGTTTTAAAAAAATTGAACTTTAAATCTACTATTGTAGGTCTGTATGAGACATGGCATTTTCCTGTTAAGATCGTTATATGTTAAATTTCAAGCAGTTTTGGTGCTCGAATCGAAAATTCTCTTCGTCATCTTGACAATAAAATAATTTTTGCTTACAAGAAAAAGAATTAGTATCTTCTAAATATTTATGGTTCGATAATAAATAACGCGCAACCTGCAATGTGAAGTGTATCTTTAAACTTCAACTAAATATTTTTAGGTGTACTAAAGTTAAACAAAGCCTAATAAACGAAAAATAAAGATAAACATTATAAAAATAGTTTTGTCAGCTTCTTCCAACGAGTAGTTACTGTAACATAGCAACATTATTATTATAATCAAGTGACACTGGAAGAGCAATTAGTATGCATGGTCAGTTCAATATAATTAATAATTTGTACAAGTCACTCATACAATAAACAAATTTGGTAGAATCTTGTATAAGTTTATTGATAACAAGTTAAAGCTAAATAAGCAAACTTGTTACAGTTACATGAGCAGACTTAATTATAAATTAAATAAACAAACACGAGACTAATTACCCTTTAAACCGGAACTACAAATGTTACACTAGCCTTGCCAAGTCAGTGGTTCTTAATTTGTAGTATAGCAGTTTGTGATCGATTTTGAGGAAAACCAATCATTGAAACAGCTATCATGGAAATTCCATCATGTTTAAAGTAGGACAGCCCATATAACAGGCTGTCGGAACCCTCGTAATTGATTTAGTTTTAACAAATCACCTAGTCATTTTTGGTACCTTACTAGAACAATGCAACAGTTTAATTTGTACACAGGGTCCGCCACCTAAAACTCTCCAGGCTCGTATTTTCTTTGTTTTTTTTTAGGTACAACCTTAAGTTATATGTCAAATTGTAGGTTTGACATGTTGTTTTCCGGGCTGGTTCCCACGTTGGTTTAGACTTTGACGTTTCGACACTGATGTCGGTGTCTTCCTCAGAAGTAGCTCTGAAACTGAAGTGTCCTAGTCCGCTCGGGTATTTATACTCGTCCGGGTCACTGACGCGTGAGCGTTGTTACACATGACCGGTTTCCAGATTCCAGGTAGTTCGATGCCCCGGTCTCGGTTGTAATTGTGCGGGTTCTTCTGGATTTCGATGGCTTCCTTGTACAGTCTCGGCCAGAATCTCGCTTCCCTCGACAGCATTTGTGCTTCCTCGAATTTGATGATGTGGCCAGTCTCCATTCGATGTTCTGCTACAGCCGACCTATCACCTTGCCGGTCTCTGGTGTCCCTTATGTGCTCCTTGATTTTCGTGCTGATGTGCCTTCCGGTTTGGCCTATGTCAACCTTCCCATAGCTGCATGGGATGCTGTACACACCTTGTGTTTGTAGCTCCTCAGTCGTCGAAGGATATTTCGGAAAGGCGTTAGCTATCTTTCTCGGGGCGGTGAAGATGGTGTTTATATGATGTCTTCTCAGCAGCCGTCCGATCTTATCTGTACATCCATTGACGTAGGGCAGGTATGCCACAGCGATGTGCTCCTCTGGTTCCTTCCTCCGTGGTTGCTTGTTGATAGCCTTCTCAATCTGTGCCTTAGGATATCCGTTCTTCTGTAGTGCACTGCGTAGATGTTCTAATTCCTCTTCTAGATGGTCTGGTTCGCTGACTAGCTTCGCCCGCTGTATCAGCGTGTTGATGACTCCTTGTTTTTGGGCGGGGTGATGGTGTGAATCTACATGCAGGTAGCGATCCGTGTGGGCTGGCTTTCTATAGACCCGATTCCTAGCGTGCCGTCTTGTTTCCTTGTCACCATCACATTCAGGAAGGGTAGGGCGCCATTGGTCTCCATCTCCATCGTGAATTGTATGCCGCTATGGATGCTATTTAGATGGTCCAGGAACTCCTTTATGTTCTGGTCTCCATGCGGCCAGACGGTAAAAGTGTCTTCCACTTATCTAAACCAACACTTAGGTTTAAGCCGTGCCGATGCCAATGCAGTTGTCTTGAAGGCTTCCAAGTAAATGTTAGCCATCAGGGGAGAAAGCGGTGATCCCATCGGAGCTCCTTCTGTCTGCTCGTAGTATTTTAGGTGTTAGTTTAGTAGCTTATTATGGTACAAATTATGCTTACATACCCATCGCTGCACACAAAACCCCAATATTTTGAGTAACTTTTAAATAAAATAAGTACAAAGCAGGGCTGGGTGATACCATTAAACAAGTATCGATATTCGATACCGGTGCAGTATCGATACTACTCAAAAGTATCGAAGTATCGAAAGTATCAAAAGTATCGAAAGTATCGAAGTATCAAAAGTATAGAAAACATCAAAAGTATCGAAAGTATCGAACTACTTAAAGTATCAAAAATATCGAATTGGGCTGGGCGATAACATAAGACAAGTATCGATATTGGGTACATTCAATATATTTGCATTCTTTCAATTTTTAATATTTTCATTACTATGAACAACGCCAATACATTGGATGCTGCAATACCTATTAAGCTTCTCATACTTTAAATTAGTGCAATACCCGATTTTCAACACCTTTGAATACTTTTAATACTTGAATACCACGACAAAGTACTATCGATACTCGATACCGGCGGAGGTAACGATACTTTGAGTAAGAATCGATACTCTGCCTAGGCCAGATCAATGCTTCTATATTTTCAATACATTAGGACTTCGATACTTTTAAACACTTTCGATACTTCGATACTTTTGAATACTTTCGGACTTCGATACTTTTGATACTTCAGATAATTTTGAATACTTTCGATACTTTTTAATACTTTTGGACTTCGATACTTTTGAATACTTTCGATACTTTTGAATGTGGTATCGATACTCGATACCGCCAAAGGTATCAATACTTTGAGTAAGAATCGATACTTTGCCCAGCCCTAGTAATAAGCTACTAAAGTAATACTTAAATATTCTGAACAACCCTATTTAAAGAACACGGCGGCGACTGGTTTCTCTTGTTTTTCACTAAGATGGAGTAAAAATTACGCATACATGGTAATAACACAAATTGAAGAAGACAAAAGTCGGTATCCAACTATGAAACAATATTTATTATACGGGGTAAGGTTAAAAATATTTACATAAATTAACTTTATTTGCGAAATATCACAATCTGAAAAAAAAATTGGACACTCACTATTTTCAAAGAGTTCAAAAAGACCTACAATTTGACATATAACTTAAGGTTGTACCTAAAATAATAAAGAAAATACGAGCCTGGGGAGTTTTAGGTGGCGGACCTTGTATATGATATTTCTTGTTCAAAGGTAATAATAGTTTTTTTGTAGATAATTGTGGTTTATTATGTATAACAGTATTTTCAGATAAGTAGTATTCTAGTTATGTGTATGGGCAACTTGGGTAGCTTTTATTATATTTTATTATCAAACTTCTTCTTTCCTAAGCATACCTCGTTAGCTTTTGGGTCATTGCAAAAGCCCTCATTATGTGGCTTCACTGAAAGACAAGGCACGGGCAATTCCAAGCTATAAAGTAATTAAATGTCTGCTGCAAAGTTAGGCTATCCACTCGTTATAAGAATTTAAGCAGTTACACCACACCTTACCTATGAAAAAGAGTCACATGAGATTGACCTTCGACAGTACGTGCAGTTAATTAATGGGGCTAAAAGATATATTCATGTGGCATGTAAATATCTATCTGTATGTGTTGGTTTTCTATAAACTTTGTGTCCAGAATATCAGAATTTTGACCATTCAAATTATTTAAATCGAAAACTGTTAATCGCTACATTTTCAAAGTTTTCAATGAACAAATTATCTACAATAGGCCTTACGGGTTAAGCCTTTACGCAATTTGATTTTTGTTCATAAGGAGTTTCCACTAATTTTGGATTTGATAGTAGTTTCAGGTATGGGTACTTTCGTAATAAAGATATCACGTCAAAATTAACTAAAATTTCAGTTTCTGAAACACTCAGTCATTTTATTACATTAAAAAACATGAATAATTTTTGGTGAATATGATTTTTTCTAGTTAAGGCTTCAAATAAATTTTTCTAATTTATAGCACGGACTTTCTACCTCATTAACTATCTATAGGGATTAAGGTGACATTAGTTTTACGGATTTTGCCCAAACCGTACTGCTTTGGTATCTTGCTGTCACAAACAATCATAAGTGACTTGTCTTCATTTGAAAGATTTGAAGTTTTTTATTCGCTTGATTCTTCGGAAGCAATTTTATTAAAGATTCTACAGATCACGTTATCTCCACTTTTGGAATTGTCCCTGACGTTACAGCAAAGATTATCTTCTTCGGTAAAATATTAATAACAGCATCTGAGAGACGTTTTTGGCAGGTTTATTGCATTTTTGTTGGTATGAATTTTCTGTATTAAATTTTTCAAATTTAAATATGTTTCCTTTCTTGATCTTGTTAAAGCTTGTTTGTATACTTTTGCATAAATTTTATTGGCTTCAAAATCTCTATAAAAAGGTAATAGGATAGCATTTGCAATCTTACGGTTATGTATTCATCTAAGGAACTAAGTAGTCTGCTCGTGTGATGTATGCATTATCTAATTTAAGTGAATTTTGTTTAACTTGTGAGTCTTAATGTTGAGAAAATTAGATATAACTTTTTTATCCCTGCAACGTTTTAAAAATGCTAATCTGCCGATGAAGCTCGTTTTCATTAATGAAGTCCTTTCTAGTCTTCTACACATTATTAACATGTACTCTCCGAAGAGCCTTCGTATACGAGAGTGAATGGGAAGATCGATCAATCGTTTTATTTATTGTGTATAAACATAATTCCCAGTTTCAAGTGTCTTTATCAAATTAATTATCCCTTTATTAGTTTTTAGCCCACGTATCCCTCTGAACAACTAACTGTCTTTGTTAAGTATCATATCTTACTGCCACATATTATTGCTTCATTTTTAATAAATGTGTTGTTACACTTTTGAAATGGCTGTTTACTGTCACATTATGTACCTACTTTGTTTTTTTGTCCCAGGCACGATTCGGGGATCCTTTTATTGCACAAATATTTAAAATACTGGTACGATGTAATCAAACCAGCGCGCAGCGCCGGTAGATTAGGCCAAAAACACCGACGTTCACGTGGTTGCTTAATGTCATGTTATAACCGGCGAGTATTATCTATGGGTTGAATGTTCTCGAACGTAATTCAAGACCAATGTTGGTATGAAACGGAACGCGCGGTCGAGAAAGACTGTGAAGCAGTAGTGAGTGCAGTATAGTATTTTGAAAATTTGGCATACTCGATTAACAGAGTTGTAATAAGTAGTGTTTTTAAACTAGTTGTGTTTGGATTTAGTGTATTAGTTGTGTAAATAAAGGAAATTAAGTTAGAAATCAGCAGACTTCGAACCTATACATGTAACAATACCAACCGGACTAAAATAGAATCCTCTGGTTCTTTAATTGTGTTATTCGGTAAGATTAACTTTATGAGGAATTAAAATACATATAAATAATTCCAGTTTGTAGATTATTCTACTTAATTTGTAGTGGTTTCTGTTAGGAATATTAATTTAAAATAAACGTATACTAGATTTTCCCTCCCGCTAGTAACTTTTTACGTCATACCAAACCTATTTTCTTGGAGATTTCGTGTTTCCTGTGCTTGTTCAGAGCAGCGCTCTAATGACCATCCCAGTTCACGTCCTTAATAAAACTTTTTCTCTGATGTATGCCCGCAATTTCAACGTTTCATTTGTGCTAATGCCGTCAGATATCAGTCACAAAAGCGAGAAACGTTCCGTTCCTAAGATCTCGTCTCCCCCGTGTAAATTAAACCTGCGCTTCTGCAAAGAACAAAGAGATGCAGCATAATAGGTAATGCCTGGAGATAATGGCGAATGTGTGTTTTCACTTAGTCATTCAGCTGCGGAAATTGTTCGAATACGACGGTTTGCGTGAAAAATCCATCTGGGCGTCTAGGGCCTAATGTCGCGGACGACATCTTGATTCCTCTATTCACGGAACACAAAGTGTGGAGTTACGTATTTATTGTCAGAGTGACGGTGGTCTTTACGGACTTATTGAAGCACTGTATTATCATATTCCCTGACGGAGTCAAGATTGAAATGTTATTAGATGTAAAACAATGGTTTGAAATATGAGGGGTATAGATTCAAAATACGACATATCCTTGTAAAGCATTTTTGAAAAAAAAATTCCTGAAGAGTTGCTTTCATAGTTACTGGCTAATTTCTTAATGTTATCGATTTGCAGAAGCATGGCATAAATTTGCAAGTGACATTTCTCAGATTGCACACAACTCTTGGATTTGTCTACTTTTGCATCTGAAAATACTTAAAGGTGATACCGAAATTGCTATAGAATGGAGAAAATAAAAGCATCGATTTCAAATATTTATTTATTGGTCAAAAGTAATAATTTATATAAAATAATGAAAGACCAAAGTTAAATAAAATTTCGTCAGTCAGGAAATCGTCGTCGACATCCACTTCTTCCTGTTGTTCTAGAAGTCCATCAGCTACCATCTAATTATTATTTTTAAAAAGCCGAATTAAATATTCCAAAGATGTATATTCCCCCGTATTTATCTCTATAATTACTATTTTTTTAAACTTTCAATACTTTTTGTCTTATCTGGTCTCTTTTTGGAAATGTCCTGGGTCATTCTATAAAAAGTTGCTTCCCTGATTGGAAGCAAGTCCGCCCTACTTTTATACACCTAGCTCATTCTTAGGATTCCTGATAAAGATTTTATAATGTTAATATAGTCTTTTAGTTGTAGTATATCTGTCTCTTATTTTGTAAGTATTTTTCTCTACGTTTACTGAACATTCTGTTTAGGGGGCACAAAGGAATGGCTTATAATTATAACGGGCATCATAATTTCGCATTGCTTGATGTGCGTAAGAGCTGAGTATTAAATCCAGTAACTCATGTCAATTGTTTCGTCTTCTGCAACCTTCACAAAGTAAATTAACTATCTTTACCCGTATATCGTTGGAAATTTTTGGTGTGATGTATTAACAGAACACCTTTCATTTGAACGTTTAGGTCTGTCAGCCTCAATGGAGATTATACATACATTTTTGTCAGCCAGAATAATGTTTATTAATTAAGTTGCATAGAAAAGTAGCTAGCTGTTCAGATAACTTGGGTGAATGCATKTTTTTGTAAATATTAACTGAGAAAATTGCAATTTCATTACTGTTTTGCTGCAAGATGCCATAAAAGCTTTTAATTTGTGCGCCCTGTGGTTTGTAATTAGTTCCCGTTTAACAGACGGATCCTCGCAGCTCTTATATAATTTGTTCTTTGAATTTTAAACATTATGAACAAATGTGTGTGTAAGATGATCCAAACTCACCACTGTAATGTCTACTAAAAGTTTTTGCTTGCATGTTGTACACAACCCAAAGTTTTCTAATATTTAATTCACATAATAAGTAAACTATGACAGGCGTATTACTTCTGAAATAGTGAATTTGAGTGCATTTAAGACATTCATTAATTTTTTTCATGTTTTCCTTTCCCTGAACATTCTTATTTTCGAATCTACTACCCTAACGAGTTTCGTTCTATTTTACGTTCAGTAGGCCTAAAAATGCTTTTCTACAAATATGAATGTATGTAGGACTTGCCGAACAACGCGACTCAGTGTTGACAACCTTATGGTTTAATAATTACGTGTATGTCCACAGAGACGAATGGATGATGCCGTATTGCCACTAGATGGCATGGTGTCATCCACACTGTAATTCTCGCTTATGGTTTAATTTTTATTCTTTGCACTTAGCATATTTATTATCTTGATCTACCTGCTTACATGACTACGCCTCAATCCATTGGGCTGGCTTGCGTGGCCGACAGGAATAATTAATTAACACCGAGATTAATTCATACCAAACACAAGTTTTCTGAAAATGTTATAGAAACAGATCTAATTCGGCAGAAAAGAATAAAGGGGATCGCTCTTCGGGCCTAAATTTATATGGAAATGTCTTTAAGAGGTAATATCATTAAACTTTTGATTTCACAACTTATTCAAGATGGTTCAAATGGCGCGGGACTCACGATGTATAGTATTCTGCTAGAATCGATTCATTACGATAGAAAAACTTTCTTGGGTATTAAATAGTTATGCAGCTCCCATTAATTACTGCTTTTAATAGAAGGTACATTGCCATCAAATTGAGCATTGTATTATGTCATAAGTTATAACAACTAAATTACTCGTATTTAGGTGCTGTAGAAATACGCAAAGTTCCAAGTAATTGAAAAAGTTTAGATTTTATTGTATCTCTATTTGAAGTAGTTCTACTATTACGTAGATACAATTTGAAAGCTGATGGTTTTGCTACTATGAAACTTGTTCATGGTAAAACATTTTATATAAGTACATACTGTACTTGGCGCCAAAAGGTGATAGCTAATTGCACGTTTATTCTATAAGTTGTTTAGGATATTTCATTTCCTCATTTAAAAAACTGCAAACAATGTTACAGAATATACCCATCACATTTAGACTGTAGTCGGTGGTCTGTTATTTACCTATGGCATTCATAAATCTTCTTGATACATGAAATAKTTTACTGCTCTCTCATCACTCATATGCCGAGCCCCACTTCTTAGATAAAACCCCGTTAAATCCTTGCCCACAGTCTGGAACAATCCAGGTTGAGCTATATGAAATATGCGGCAGTTGGCAATATCGATTGAGCTCGTAAATGCCTCAGGTCCTTCCGGAGGAATCAACATCCGGGTTTAGCAGTTAGCCAAGGTCAATATCCTTCATCCCACTTCTGAAATTGTATTACCGCCTCCGTGTTGATCTGATAATGCGACCGCCCGGATTTTTAATCCGCCTGAAACTTCAGGCGCTTACTCATCCTAACGTAATACATCAGAAAGTTTGAGTTTAGCGGTGGCAGACCACCTCAGCTTCTTTTGTTTCTTTTAGACGGGAATGTTTTGATAGGGGGTTGTTTTGAGGATTACGTAGCAGCGTCGTTCAAGGAAAAGTTGTGTTTGGAAATCGTATTCGGAAGCAGTTTATGACTATCACTTTCAGTTTTATGGATAAGGTGCTCTAAAAGATACCGATGATTTCAATTTACATTTTTCTTATTGATACTATATGTATATTTGGAGAGATTTTTACATTTTTCAGTTTCTTCTTATACCGGGATTGATCACTTGAAAAGAAGAACTAAATTATGTATAAGAAAAACAAAATTAATAATTTGCTTAACCATAAGTACTCAAGAAAAGCAGATTTTTAATTATTTTAATTTAAACTATAATGCGTTAGTGCCGACGTTGATTAGTTGTGTAGCTTGCGGATTAACTCCCGTTAAGCACTCGTGAATTTGAATTTAGCGCGAATGTTAGTAGTAATAATTGTTCGCTAAAAAAAACACAGTTTGAACGACAGTGTTTATTTTACTGAATTACTTACTTATAGGTTAAAATTACTAAACACTGCATTAAATGGTAAAACTAGAACTAAACACTGATGTACATCATGCTCATCAGTTCCTTCGTTATTTCAGTTGTTTTGTTTACATAATAACTGTGCTCACTCAATTCTTTCGGTTTACAGATATCTCTTGGAACCATGCTTAATGAAATTTCTCGCTATTATTTGCGCATTCTGGCTTAGACTTTTGTGGTTTTTCCGAACTGCAAAAGCCTGTGACCTCAGCCTTAACCAAATCTGTTGTACGTTTATGTTTTTGTGGTCCAAGGATTTTGTGAGAAAGTTTTTACATTGACCAGAAAATAAACAGTTTGCGGAGAGAAATTGTTAAAGCTCCAAATACCGTAACAGTTTAAGGTGCTCGTTCTAGTTAATGTTTTAATCAACGCCGATGTGCCGACATTCGAACCTCCACTCCATCAGGTTGAGTATCATCTCATACGTCGATTTCCAGTCATACGTTGCGTCAAAGCGACCTGCTGCCGGTTACTTACAGTAATTACAGGGGGGTATAATACATGTCACACTCAATTGCGCCCGTCTCCTCTTATATTAAAAAACAATATCGCAGCAGGGTTGTTCTCTCCCCCATCCTCACACATGGTTCTTCAATGGGATTCTAATTGGTGCACTAAATTACTGCTACCCCAACCGAACGAGCGATAACGATAATACATCATGTAGGAGATGCTTAGTTCCTTCCATTCTGCTGAAAAAAAAGGGGACGCATTCTGTGTTCACCTACAATAGTTGTACAACATTCGAAGTATTGCATGGTTGATACATACAGGGTGTAATAACCTAAGACCCGTCGGACTATAGCTCCTGTACCACAAAAGATATGGAAAAAAGTCTAAGAGAAAAATTGTGTACAATTACCGTCGTCACGTTCCTAAAATATTTCGGGTCACAATGGCGGATCAAACTTTTTTTTTTGTTTTACTGCAGACTTGGAAGGTACTCAAGGGTACTTACACCTTTATGTAGCATAGTATACTCCTTACTTTAGTAATTTCGCTGTTTTAACCTTTCTTTTCAAAACCTGATCATTCTTAAATTTTTTGTTTGGGATAAACTAAATTGCAGCAGCGGCTACGCTTTAAATTGAGAGGCAGGAATAAGAC
>QCXZ01000003.1:39672234-39711519 GCA_025024175.1 Rhyzopertha dominica | reverse complement strand
AGAGGAGTTGGCCCACACCGGAGAGTGCGACCCGGACGAAATCTACTCCGTGGCCCATGAACTGGAGGCGCATGTAACTTCCTTCGCGGCGCGCGTCGAGCAGCGTCGACGGCGTCTCGACCTCGCCGTCCTCTTTTACACGCACGAAAAGGAGTTGAACACGTGGGTGGACGAGCTGCGTCAGGAGCTGCAGGGCGACGAGAACGTCGCTGAAGGGTTGGAAGCGACGGAGAGGCTTCTGGAACAGACGGCCCAGCACAGGAACCAGAGCCTGGACGCCTGCGCGAGCACCATAGCTCAGGGGGAAGCACTACTGCAGGAGCTGAGGTATTTTGTATTTCTTTTTTTTTCAAATTATTACATAGTAGCTTTAAAATTGTTTATTTATGAAACGTGTAGGATTTGTACAAACAGCAGGTGCAGCAATTGAACTAAGAGATATTGCTAGCTCAATTTCATTAAAACATGTTTGGTATAGAGAATCTAAAGCCGGCCGAAAATCCAAGGGATTAAATGCAATCGCTGCTGCATCTAGAGGCGCCAGCTATTTATTTTTTTTGTTTAAAACGATTCCGGAAAGAAAGCCTGAGATGTAGCTATTAGCACGATGGAGCTAGATACCCTTATCTCAAGGTGAGATATTAAATATTGTCGAAGGTTTAATAACAGTCACTTTCTTTTCAATTTTCTTTTCATTATTGGTGAGTGAGCTGATGAAAATCGCACATACTCGTGACATTAAATTAAGGATGACTCGGCAGTATTTTGGAGCTCTTACATGATTACACAATTTTTACATCTTTCCTAATTAACGATTTATTAAAATTGTTATTCTGGCTTATATTATAGGCTTCTATTAATTCTCCAGATCCCGATATTCTCTTAGATTAACATTACATATACAATATTTAAAATATGGTTATGGAAGTAAGAAAAGAAGATGTATTAAATTATAGCAAAATATTTATTGAATTATATTTTGAAGTAAAACCTGCTGTCAAATTGAAGGTGCATGCCAATTTGTCAGGCTACAGGTCACTTCCTTTAGCAAGTAGTACCCGTTAAGGCAGCTAGGTGGCTTTATCATCATGTCAGTGTAATGCTGACAGATGGCATTGCTATCTAAATTCTTACTTATATATGTATATGAATCTGAAAATTTGAAAAATTTTGTACATACATTCTCATCATCTAGAAAGGTTCGATGCCCAGTAATATTACTTCAGGACGAATTGAAATACCTTCTTCTTGTAAATCGATTGCAATTTGGCCAATCGGGGGGGAGGGGGGTCGTCTCACAATTTTTTAGGAATTCTTAACCTGAAATCGCCCTATAAAGCTGAGCTTCTTTCAGAAGAGCAGCCCTAGGTTCGTCAAGAATAATAGTAATAGTAATAGATTCATCGCACGGAAATAGTCCCGCCTTATTAAGTGTATTTATACAATTCGTCTCAACTTAAAATTTCTGATACAACATATTATCAGACCTATTTCGGTTCAGAGTGCTTTTCATTTGTCGAACACTTACAGCATTAACAATAACTAGAAACTAACCACTTTCTTTTTACTTTTCTTTTCTATTGTAGGGTGAATGAGCTGATGAAAATCGTACATACTCTAAAATTAATCTTAAGGATGAATCGGCAGTATTTTGCAGCTCTTACATATTTACACAATTTACACGTTTCCTAATCGACGATTTATTAAAACGTTTTAAAATTGTTATTCTAGCTGATATACTTCAGAAATACTTTCAATTTTTTTTATTTTTAATGAAAGAAGAAAAGAAGACGAATTTAATTAAGTATAGCAAAATATTTATTGAAATATATTTTCAAGTAAAACAGTACAAAAAAAATTTTGAATATGTACACAAAAAACATTAAAGTTTTGTACAAATATTCTCTGCACCTATAAAGGTTCAATGCCAGCAATATTACTTCAGGATGAATTGGAATAGCAAGTTACACTGTCATTTTCTTGTAAATTGATTGCAATTTGACCAATCGGTAGGAAATGTAAAAAAATCTTCGTACAATGTTGTAAGAGTTTTTAACCTGAAATCGCATTTTCCTTCGTCCAGTTGGGTTTAAAGCGGAATATATGACAGAAACCTCAACACGTCGTTGCCTTTGGAATGAATGAGTTGATCTATGACCAACGTTTTATATCGCTGTTTGTGAAGTTTTATTAAACTACATAGTTTTCTGTTACTCTCATAGTTGGACACTTTTCAAGCTATACGTTATCATATAGAGCATTATCAATGACTAAAACGCCCCCCTGTAGCAAATTTGGAATAATTTACCTTGAATGGTTTTCTTATAATTTTCCTAATTAATTTCGTTATGGTAATCGCTGGTCTTACTTTTCGTTATCCCCATATACGATTATTAGTCGTTTCCTCTTCGAAAATGCTAGCCGTAATACCTCGTTTGTAGTATCACGAGATAAATGAATATCCCTTTCATCGATTTAAACTGATGGTCGATATTCTTGGAGATACTGTTTAATATAGCTTAAATAATTAAATCTTTGTTGCTGTATAAAAGGTATTTCCATAATTTTGTCTTCACCCATAAAAAACCCATTTTTCTATAAATTTTAGAAAACTCATATTCCAATAATTGTTATTGTCATCATTTTTTTTCTCCGCTGTATAAAAATTTATTAAAAAATGGTGTAGAACCCCCATTCAAAATCAAAGAAGTGGGTAAAGCAGTATAGTTTTCAAACGCAAAATAGATCGAACAATTCTAAACACAAGTTCAAGTTAATGTGTTAAAAACAGTAAAGGGTTGTACATACGATACGATACAATACGATACAAACCGAGAAGTAGCCTAATGTATCGTTTTTGGATATTTCTTTTTAATGTAATCTTGTAATCAATTCGATACGGTTATCGAAATATTGCCATTTTTTCCTAATTACTGGGTTACAAGGTATGTAGATATTTTGTTTCTCGAAAATGTCGTTCACTTTCTGTGACGGGTGATTAGAGGAATTTACAATCAGCGCAATCAGGTATACACACCTGTTTCATTCCAAGCACTCCATTATCGAAATTATTTAAGTCTCATGTTTGATGAGTCATCATCATAGTTAATAACAAAAATCTAACAGCGCAGTTACGATTGTTTGCAGTTCAGCCAACTATGCATTAACATGATACAAGATGTCTCACTTTTAGTTGTCTACCTGGGGATCTCGTAAACGCTAATAAGATACAGCAAGGATTAAATATAGACAAAGTTGCTTTACTCAATGCTTTTGGAATATGAGAAGAGGTCTGTCCTGGTATGTGTAGTGTTCCAGATATAAAAAAAGAACTGAGGGTTGTAATTTTAATTTTTTTGTTCGCAATTCTTCTTTTAAGTAATGTATCAAAAAACGGGGGAAGGCACTTTTCTTATATTCACTGATTTCAACCGAAATTTGTATCGACGTTTTGGCAATGAGTTTTGTTTTTCTTATGAGTGTTATATTAAAAAGTACATGTGTTTGATAAACAGTATTAGTTTGAAATAATAAAATTGCTTCTTAATACTACTGTTATCTTATATGGAGCCTTTAAGAATAAACAAACATCGCAGTCTTATATAACATAGCTTATATAGAAAAGTTTTATTCAGAATGTGCTTTTCTTTCCTTAATACACTGCTTATACAAAAAATATACAATTTTGTTATTTTTTCAATATCTTGAAAACTACGTAAGTTTGCGTAGATTTATTTTCAAATTCCATTAAGCACTAAATATGCAAAAAAAACAGAAAGTAAGACATTCTGTGTATTTCACCAATTAAAATATGCCTATCTCGGCATACAGCAGACCAAATTCAGTCGTTGATTTGGATCTATTATTTGTCCACTATTTTCCGATACCTTATTTTATGTGCACCTTGTTTGCTTTGTTACATGCACTTTTTGACATTAGTTCCATTAGTTGATTTATTTTTAGTTTGAAATGAGGGTATTATTGTGCACATGATTACTGCCCTTAACAGTTTTCGTAGCTGTCTGAGACGTCAAATGGATTTAATATCATTTGACGTATAAATACACAGTTATTACATGCATGTACCTGTATATTATTAAGTCCACTTAACTCTTTAACTTTTTGTATGTCCTACCACTTCTTGCTGGCGCGTTAATTACCCTCTCTTTATTTTCTATTCTAACGGCAATTTCTCTAATTATTACGTCACAGCATCATTCGCATTCGCCTAAAAATCTCGTTAACCAGAAACAATTGATGCAACTGTGACAAATCTGTAATCGCTTTCTATTGAGTTATCATCTGGTAAATACGTAAGTCAGAATTTCTATCCAAGTATTTAGGTAGCTGCAATGAGATCGAATTATTGTGATAAGTAATAACAGTACTAGGGATTTTACATTGATACATCTGTAGAGCTTCAAATAATAGAGATAATCTATTATATAGGTTGAAAAAGGAGTGTTTACACCTACTTAATAGGTGATAGAAACTTGAAAAAGTGCTGATTTATGATTGGCATTGATCATAACAAGTTTGTTTAAATAATATATACTACAATAGTAACTCTGCGAAGATACAGATCTCATAGGAACTATACAAACCGATTGAATACAAACAAGCTTATTACGAGAAGATAATGATTGTTTCTGATATTTTCGATTTACTGTGATTCCGAAGTTAGGGTCTTTTTGTAGGAAAATTTACTTAGATTAATTTGTGTCTGATCAATAGTAGAAGACTACTACTAGACGAAGAATTATATAGTGGCAACTTCCGATATTTTCATATTCAATAGCTTAAATAGCTCGGGGCTTCAACACTGCAGATTTTGAAATACTCAAAAAAGCGAAATAGTAAAGTATATGTATTTACTGACTTTCAAAGTTTTCAAATCTATACATTATTTAAAAAAAACAGTCGTTTTGGGGGCACTTCAGAGATTGGGTTTTCAGATGCAGTAACATCGACATTTCCATTAAAAATGGTACCTTTTATATAAAAAAATAGAGGTTACATTATGATAAGTATAATATAACGATTTTACGCTTGACTTTCAAAAATTGCTTCGTTTGATGTCCGTCCTGTATGGGAGGCAATGTTGTCATAGAACAAAAAAAACTGGTTTCGTTTGAAAGATTCTTTTTACTTAGTGCAAACAAACTGTGTCATACCATTGTACATTAATTTGTCTTTTTTTAAATGGAATCATTTTCCGGCACTACTGACTTCATTTTCCTGAATTTGCGGTTGATTGCATCTTTTTTGTTCGAGTTCCTGTGTTATACTCATGTGGATGTACAATCGTAATTTTCCTTTATAATTTTATGTTACTATTCATCAGTATACCATTTTTGAGAATTTATTCAATTATAAGATATCCAACGACAACAAATGCAAAATAATTTTGTGACACAATTCGTCGGACCGTGTCCATTAACCTCATAAATTGCTCGTTTTTTTCTGAGCTGATCACTGTCTCAAAGAAACTTTGTTATTTAAAGACGCTGTACCAGCTGTATAAAGTTCTTAGGCCAGGGGCTTCTTTCAGAAGAGCAGCCCTAAGTTCGTCCGTGCATTTCTTCGTGGTTAGACCGTTATAAAATAATAGTTTCTTCGCGCGGAAATTCTGCCACCTTATTAAGTGCATTTTTACAACCACTCTCAACTTAAAATTACTGACAGTACATATTATCAGATCTTTTTCGGTTCAGACTGCTTTTTATTTGTCGAACACTTACATTAATAATAACTGAAGACTAAGCTATCTCACTCGAACAGAACTACAGCATATTTTACCGCCTTCAATTTACTATCGCCTGGTTCATTGCTTTCCAGTTAAGCCCCATGGAATTAACTAACTGAATACTGTACTATCTTACCAAGGCGTCTTATACAATCCTTTATAGAACAACAATCTAGAAAACTGGTCTGCTGACAGGGAGTATGTCGACGTTGTCGAGTTGTGCAGATTATATTGATTCATGGAATTCCTTTTTTGATGCCATTTGATGTTGAAGTAGCTGTTACTTTGATGGTTAGTTCCTCGTTGCCACCTTCGTTGTTGTTGGTCACCTTTAATAATATAGTCTAATTTAACCAATCCTATTACAATGCAGTTTGTGTGTTTTTTTTGTACTGTAAAGCTTTTGTACTCCCATGGACTATGCTTAGCACAATTAGTAACCATTTCTTTGTGTTTTTGTTAGTTATTATAACGTTAGTTAACGGGAAATAGTCCACTTTGTGTTTAAGCACTGAATCGAAGAGCTTTGTTTATATAAAAAGGGTTTCCAGAACGCCAACATGGAGGTCTCCAGTTCCATTCCCTGCCGAAGAGACTTTCATCTTCTAAATAGGCGACAAAATAATTTAATTTAACTGGAAGTGAGAGTCAAGTCTGATCACCGCGCTGCACAGTTACCATTTTCTTTGAAGCTAATAATTTTCGCGCCCAAGAATTAGGCTTTAATTTCACTTTGTGAAATCTTTGTTATTTTGGATTTCTCGCTTTAAATTTGTACAATCTTCCACATTCATGTCCTGATAATGACCCTTACAAGACTCTTACAAGACTAGTCGAAACTGTCGACCCTGTRGTCCAWYCGTCCCGGCCTAACAAAGAKAAGGCAATGACTTCAGTCTGATTCTGGCCGCGAAAGCTTACGTTACAACATTGTGTTCATGCATTGAATCGCACATCATTTTGGTTTGAAACTAGAGTCGGGGGGCATTGGTAATGCGAAGGAGAGCACACCAGAGCGCCAACCTGGAAGTTTGGGGTTTGGTTCACGGCGAAAGCAATTAAAACTATGTACGGCCGGTTTTCGATAAACTAGTGTTTATAGAATAATTGTGTTTCTATGTTTTAATTGGACAAGACGAGAATGTTATGCTTTGTATGCCAGTTTTTCATTTAGATTAGATTTAGATGTGAAAAAACATTTTATTCATACTTTTTGTCTTTGTACTTTTCCCATTACACATGTTCAAAACTGCTGTACCAAAACAAGGGAGAAGACAGAAATATAAGATAATTTGTCCAATATTTCTAGGAAACTCTTTGATAGTAGGCGATTTCCGTTATGGGTCCATACATCCATGGGTTATGTGTTATATGTAATATTTTACACGTGCAAGAAAATGGTTCTATACTAATGCCATATCTGCTATTGATTGTATGGAATTAAAAGGTAAACTGGTCCTGGTAGTGAAATACACGTTCACATAGCACATAGCACTGCTGTATTTGATAGAGATAAAGCTATACAAATACCAGAAAACATAAAAGTTTACAATGTTTGCTTATGGAATACGAGTTGATTATACTACATGATATAACGACTTTACCCAATAGAATTTTAATATTGTCATTATATCAATCTCTCAGATTTACAGTAATGTGAAAAATTACTACCAATAAAACAAAATTGAAAATCACTCTTGGAATCTAATGGCCTTCAATGTTGGTACACTGTATATATGGAGGTATATAGCAGGTACGCTTTTACCCATCTCTAACCTGCAGACAAAAAAAATTGGCAACCCACGAGTCCGGATTTTTAATATATGCTGCCATGATGCTGCTTTAATCAGACCAACCAGTCTGCGAATGAATCACTCCAACATTATGTCGACCCCAGCTCAAGACTATACGTAGATTTGGGATGAACCAGTTCATTTTCTTACACAGTTTATGAAAGGAGCGTCTCTAGTTATCATGTTTATTCTCAATACTGAACATTCATTGTTCGATATCGTATCAGTGATGCAAATGTAGGCAAGCCCGTTTAAAATTGAAAATGGCGTGAATATTTTTATTCTGTACGTATATTAGTCTTTTCATAACGAAAGTTAGTACACACTATGTAATATTAATAATTATATATTAATATATTCAATTATTACGTGCATTCAACGTTAAGTCAGTCACTTCTTGACAGTGCAAATACTAAATAAAAATATTCAATTTTTGTTTTTCGATTTGTATTTGTATAGGAGCTGTCCAAAACTACGTTCATGGTTACTAAGTGCTTTGGTTTTACAGCATTGAGAAGTTTTTATCGTTTATTCTGATATCACAATAACCTCGAGAATAATTGTCACATTTATTTCTAATGAACATTTTAGGAGTGGATGACGATTTATTATTGTGTATTTACACTTGAGATCGGAGATACTTTTAATTAATAATAATGCACTTTGCCCATGTGCGGCGGCTTTCGACGTACCCAAGAAATACATCGTGGAGAGCAAATCTGCAATATTTAAGACAAAATAGTTTGCTACATGCACACATATATTTATGCACAAGCAAATTGAGATACTTACAGTAAAATTTTAGATGATGACTATTGTTTAACCATGTATTCACACCTAGCGTAGTTTTATCTGTGCATAAACTTACATCTAAAAAAAAAGTACTTGCCTATGACTTCAAAAAGTTAAGCTTCCTAACGATGTAAAACTTAATATAATAATTTATATATACTTTAGAACGTCAGTTTAATTATACACATGGATATTTTTCCTATAAGTAGCTTTTATTTAATATTTTTGGCCCAGTTCTTGGATTTTCATATCTTTTAAACACTGCTGTCTTAATATTATTTAGAATGATTCTGGTGAAATATACATATGTAAAAGATATTATTTCAGGACGTTTTCTTACACTTATGAACTGGTTGATCCCTACTATGACTTACATGCTTATGCTTATTTTCCGTTACCGTTACCACCATAAAATTTCGTCGGGCAGCAAATATGTACTTTTTTCAACACTGTTCATTCTTAATTTACTTTATAGTTAACAGAACACAACATTTTACATACATATGTACATTATTACAGTATGGAAATTATTGGCAAGAAAATGGGTCTATTTAGCTAAACTTGCCTTAATAGGAAAGCTAATATTAACGGAAATATAAGGTATCAAAGTTAAGAATATAAATTACTTTTCTTTAGTTGTTTAGATCACTTCATGATAGTTTCATGAAATTTTCTACTTCCAGATTATTTATAAATGTTTTGTATTTTCTAGGGGGCGCCATTTGTAAAGATCGGGACAATTTTAAATCGTAACACTTTTTATGCCCCTCTGTATAAGCTCTTTTGGACTAAAAAAATTTCGGCTCTCTTTTTTTAAGTACAATGCAAAAGTTGTCCTTAGTTAATGTATATTAGAAGCGACCGTTTCCGAAAGAAAGGTATTAAAAGTTAACCTTACATACCTGTTGACCATTTGAAATATTATATCAAAAAATTAATATAAATTGATAGTCAAATTAATTAATTTGAATAATACCTTTCTTATGTAAAAAGGTTAACGGGTTTTTTATAATCAAAAATGATGTATAAGGAGGAACAAGAAAGCTAGCGCGCTTTAAAGATGCCCCCCGTCGTGTCACGTGGCGCCCTTTGGAAGATATAACAAATTAGTACGTAATTGCACTCAACAAAAAACGCCTTTTTTAAATATTTATTAAATTATTACATAGTGCTGTAAACATATTAAAGGATAAAGTAATATGTATTCTTACTAATTTTAATTTAGTTAAAGCGTCCTATTTTTATACATTTCTAATAAATCACTCTGTATATTTTATTCTATGAACAACAAAATACTCCTAAACCTAAACCTTTAAATACCCATTTTAGTTTTTTAGAAAGACCGCACATGAGGCAAACAACTTGATTTGTAATTATTAGTGACCACGTCTATTAACAAATTATAATTATTTCTCTTACTGTAACCATTTTTACAAGATCTGATTTAAGGTGATAAAATTTTTGTTTTAACCAACTTCTATGTTCAATGTGTGGTGCTCTTACAAACAGTGTTATTATAAAGTCTACTATTTTGTGTAAGAAGATGGTGAATGAATTTGCCAATTTCTATTTATAATTATTTGTTTCCTAAACAATTTATCTCCGAGCTACATTTACGTTCTAATCCCATTGTCGATTTCTTATCAGGGTGTTACCTACATAACTTATGTATAACACCAAAGATAAGAAAAAGGTATATTCTACGTATCCGTAACAGCAAATTGATTTCAAGAGTAAACTATTAATCGCTACCTCTTGAGAACTTCCGCTATGTGACTTAAATTCACAATCAGCTCCACAAAAATTGCCATTCTGTAACAAATAAAAATATAGTGTTGAGTTACTTTTATTATCTTGACACCTAAGACTTATTACAGGTGTAATCCAAATACCAGTTGTTGATTTTTTTTCTGTGGTGCATCCGAAAAACTATTATGAGCTTTTTAATTTGAAAGTCTATTTTAAACACTATATCAAAGTTAACCTACACCTTATTCAAGCATCAAACAGTTTTGCAGCCCTTCATACAATTGCTTTGTTTCCGCTGTACTTTTTCCAATTTCCGTTTACAGACCAACCTTTTATGGCACTACTACAGTTTCCTGTGTTTACCCCATACGAATCAATTTTCTTTTGTTTTGTTAGCGCTTTCTCATTAGAGATGCTTGTTTTCTCTTCTCCGTTTCCGCTACGAATAAACCACTCAATCGACACGAGTAGACAGTTACATTCATCATGATAACCAGTTAATCTAATTTGATGAAATTACTTCCGCAGTGTTTTACCTGTTTGTAAAGTGGCGAAAGGCCGTTCTAATACAGAAACCGTAATTGTATTATTGTAATTTGTTATATGAAGTCGAAGTCACTAACCAAGTGTAACCCTTGAAACGTGCCGCCAGTTTTTTGAGTACCTGACCTGGTTCATGTATGAGCAGGAAGGGCTATAATTTGTTCATTATCTAATGGGACATTCGGCAAACTTCATGTATTCATACATTGTAAATCATTTGATCTGATATTTATTTTYCTACAATACAAGCGCTGTTGTCAAGCGTAATTAATTCTAGTTGTAGAGATAGCGCTATAAATAATAATAAACCATGTAAATTTACGGCAAATGCGGGAACTAGAACATATTAGAGCATGCGGAATCGAATTATTTTTTATGTTATTTAATTAAGTCTCTTAATTAGCTTTACTAATTTCTCGAGTTGTCGTTTACGCTTTCCTAGGTAATTGGTACGAAATTTTTACTTCTATATGTACGTATCTGTAGTTGGACGAAAACAAAATGTTTGCATGTTCTTCACAAACCTAACTCGTAATAATTACGCAATATAAAATAATATGAACATAATTTAAATGAAATATAAGGTAATACAAATGTGGCGTTTTAGACTATTTGGCTTACAATTTGCTACACTCTGTAGTTAAAGTGAATAGCAAATATAATACGTTTAAATTTGAAAGTAAATATAATTTGTACTTTAAGCAGTTTGGTACTTGAGAAGGTGTTTTAACCTTACATTTTTAAATAAAAAATACTTCTATTTTTAAAGATCACAGATTGAGAGAGTAAACAGTAGATTAAAGAATAACGTGGCAGTACACGAGAATGTGTATTAAGTAATAATCATTTTTGATGATGGTCATTTTATAATAAATTCTGAATAGAAGAATAAAAAGTTCGTTGTATGACAAAAACGGGAATAACATTTTTGTGTTATTACAGGTTAGATTATTATAAATTACACGATAATGTATCAAATAACATTTATACTTTTTATTAACATTAACATTTATTAATTATAATATTATTGTTTCTTGGATACAAAGGCAATTTTATTGAACAATATTTATAAATACATATATATGATACAGTTTATTTACATGGTTTATGTTTAAATACTAGCTGCAGTTCAAATCAGTTATTATTGTTACTAAACAAAATAAATACTACTTGCTAAGCAAACAAATGTTACAGAAGGTTAAGAAAAAACATAAACTTTGTATTATATAACAATTGAAATTAACAGTTTTAAGTAAAATACTTAGACGAGAAAATTATTATTTATTAAAAAATTAATACTTTTATGTAAATTGAAAACCTTATTTTTTTTAGTTTTACTTCGCTATACTTGTTTCTAAGGTCCATCTGTAACAATTAATACTTTGCTTCCATTAAATTTTTTTTTCAATTTTATAATCAGATTTTTTAAATATTAGTTATCACATAGGTATAGGTATGTGTACAATATAAAAGTCATTGCAAATATGTGATACTTATAAAGTACTGAGTAATCTTTTGTATTTCATTTGCTTATATGAAATATATCATCGGTCATTTTGCTAGTTTTCATTTGTAATAATTAAATTCCTAGTTTCACTTGTTGCATTTTGCACTTTAAGTTTCTTATTGAACAAAAAAAATCAAGTTGGCTCCTTCTACCATTTTGTCTTTTTAAAATTCGTTATTGGCTCTAGTATGTTGAAAACTATCGCCTCGAAGACTTGTTTATACCTAATAGGTGAAACAGATTTTTTACTTCCTATATTTTTTCTGAAATTTGGTATGAAGGCAATGATTAATTACATCTTAAGTTTTGCAATTTTATCTTTGATAATAATATGTATTCTTTTTAATTTCAGGACGGTTGGCGAAATGGACTCAACAGGCTCAGTTTCAGCAGTAGAAGCAGCACTAGATAGATTAAACAAACAGCGAAGTGACTTGGAAGAACTTTGGGCTACGAGGAAAATGCGTCTTGATTTATGCTTAAGATTACGAATTTTTGAAAGAGATGCTCTCGAGGTACTCCTTCCCATCAGAAACTAAAACTAACTGTTTCTAATGGATTATATTTCAGGTATCATCACAGTCAGAAATGTGGTCTGAAGAACTTCAACATAGCGAATTGACTAGGGACATGGCGAAAGCTGAACAATTTCTAAGGTTACATAACGAAAGTGTCAGTCAAATGCAGAATACAGTGTATCAGGTATTACAACAAGGGCAGGAGTTAATTCAGGTTTTTGAGAATTCTGGAATTTGTGTCATGGCAGATGCACAATACAATGCACAAACTAGGGTTCAGGTAGGRGTATGTTTTAAAAATTTAATGTATTGGTCTATTCAAAAGTTGCATATATAGTTTCTTTATTAATTAATTCTTAATTCCTCTTGTTAAGGTTTTGCTTGAATTCCTGCATGAACGTGAACTAGACCTTGAGGACCTTGCTGAAATAAAACGAATTAAGCTAGAGCAGTGTATTCAGTTAAGCCAGTTTCAAAATGATGCCAACCAAGTCATCAGTTGGATCCGTAATGGTGAATCTATGCTCACTGGCAGCTTTGCTATCCCCAATTCCTTGGCAGATGCAGAGCTACTAAAGAAAGAACATGAACAGTTTCAGGTATGTAAGAACATTTTGCATCTGAGCGATTCAATACTAAGAATTTTTATTTCAGGTGGCAATTGAAAAAACACATACGTCGGCAGTTCAGGTCAAGTACCGTGCCGATGCTCTGATCAATGCGAATCATTACGATCCTCAGAGCATAAGGGAGATCTCAGAAGAAGTTACCAAGAGATGGCAGCAGTTGGTGACATGTGCTGAGGAGAGGCATAAACTTGTCACTGCAAGTCTGAACTTTTATAAAACTGCAGAACAGGTATGTTCTGTTTTGGACAGTTTGGAAAGGGAATATAGAAGAGACGAAGATTGGTGTGCAACGGGACAACAGAACGATAAAGCTACGGCAATTTCACAGTTAATTAACAAGCATCAGGAACAAAAGGAAGCGTTTTTGAAGGTAACTATTTTTAAATGCACCTATTTTTCTTTCTTGTTGCCCAACAGAATTAACCAAAGCTCGTTTTTTTTCTAATTTTTCATGTTTAAATTTTTAGAAGCACTACCTAAATGAATAGTAAACAGTATCAATTTTGATTAGGTTATCGTCCAGCAGGTGTTTTGATGAGAATTACATAAATGGATTTTTGGACAGATTATAAAGGCAAACTTTAGTTTTTGACCGACGTTTTGTTTTATTTTAAACCTTTATTTAGGCTTCAGATATGTTTATCATGCTGAAGACAGAAGCAGGCAGTTTTCTGTGTTGATAATTCAAATTTAATTGAATTATAGCCACGCTTTTGGTTGACTTTACTTAAATCATTAAAAAAAAATGTTTAATTTTAATCAAATGTATTGCCAAACAAAATGGATTATATTAAATACACAAACATATTAGAAAAGGGTGAACTGCTGATTATCCCTGATGAGAATTTTTTTTTTTTATGCCTAAACTGGTGTATATTTTTCTGGAAAATTACCTGGCCTGACTAATGGAATTTTTCTAGACCTGTAATTGTCCCTATCCTCTACTATCAGCCAATCAGTTTTACACTGTATGCGTTAGCAGGAGAAGTGTAGCAACATTTTGCAACCATAACTCGTTTTCATGCCGTATCCACGACATTTTTTTGTTAAACATTTCTGTATGTAATATAATAATATTAAGTGCATAAATTATTATGTTATTATTATGTGGCCATATATGGTACCTCTCAACATATTAATGTAGCGAGCCATATAAACAGTTAAAATCAAAAGAGAAATTCCAGTAGAGTTATAAATCTGAAGGTCTAGAAGGGCATTTAACACAATTGAGATATTCAATCCGTCTTCCATGGTAAATACGATTTAAGTAATTGGTTAGTATCCTCAAGTTAGTGCTTCGTCTTGTTAAACACGATATTACACACAATGAGTTAGGGAACTTCTTGTAAGTACTGGCAAAAAACATCTCTTAAAGAGTCCAGACAAGTTATCTACTTTTGTAAGTGTGCCTTCATAAAACTCAGGCTCTATAGTTGACTGTTGCAGTTTGAATTAAGGAATAAAATATGTCTTCTCTCTTAAATGATGAATGGATATAATATGTGGATCTACATTAATTCGGGCTAAAACTTCATTTGCTGTAGTTTTTGTTTAAAGATATTTCTAATTTTTATTTTTTAATTTATTTAATGCAATCAATAATAAAAATTCATGCACACAACACAGCTAAATAGTTTTAATGTTATTTATTTTTATGGTGAACTATGTTTTTTCATAAAAAAACCTCGTTTTAATTTTGACATATTTTTTTTATTGAGTATACTCTTTTTTAAATCTCTTAATGTAGTTTTATAAGAATGGGCAAAAAATATATGGTATGCTTTTCAGATGAAAGTACTATCAGTTGTTTTGACATATGTAAATTCTTTCTCAATATATAAGATTTGCTATATTTAATTTAAAAAGTAAAGGAGTTACAACAGTGCCATACTAAACCTGGTTTATTTTTGGTTGTGTTCATTTGATGTATTTAGATATTTAGCTATTATTATTCTGAAAATTATTACCCCAGAAATTAGTAATTGACACTGCTGTTCAATATTCCACAACAAGTTTTAGAAAACAAGCAGTATTGTTTTGAGTAGGAACCGTCCTTTTCTAATATGTTTTATTAATAATTTTAATATAATCCATTTTGTATGGCAATACATTTGATTAAAATTAAACATTTTTTTTAAATGATTTCAGTAGTTACCAAAAGCGTGGCTATAATTGAAGAGTATTTTTTATTTCATTTCCATGACCGGATTTCCCTGATTCTTAAATTTGAATTATCAACACAGAAAACTTTGTCCGCTTCTGTCTTCAGCATGATAAACCTAAATAAATGTTTAAAATGAAACAAAACGTCAGCCAAAAGTTAAGGTTTGTCGTTATAACCTATTCAAAAACCATTTACATAATTCTCATCATAACACCTGCTGGATGATAACCTAATCAAAACTGATACTGTCTACTATTCAGTCTACAGTGTAGAAAAAGCCATATTTATTCCATGTGAGGTAAATAATATAACTAATAACTGATATTGGTCCAGCCAACCTGAGGATAAAAAATTTTGTTTTTTTTTGTTATGAATGGTGTTAAAAGGAAATTTGAATTTTGTCATATATTTGAAATCAAATTGATTAAGAAATAAATTGTTACAGTGTTTGTTTGTTCTGTACAAATTAATCATCAACTTTTTTGCCACATTTAGTATAAGCAGGCTTTCCTGTTTATTAAGTGGGAACTGTTGTCAAAAGAATATCGTTTGGGCCATTACAATAATATGTAATCACCAAATTAAAAGCATTATGAATAAATTGGAAAGTTTTATTCTTTTATTATGGCAATCTTGGAATTGTCGGACATTTTATGTGTTATGTTTATGATTGCAAAATAAATTAAAATCATGTAGAATTACATTGCTAAAAGTTTTATAAAGCTAACAAATCCTCTATCAAAAAGACCTGTTTTATTTTATGAACAGTAAAAACATATAGGTATGAAAGATAAGACAACACAAAAACAACAAAACTTGTCCTTCTGGGAAAATAATCTGGAATCACATTTTCATATTATACATGCTTAAGTGCATCACATTATCTTAGATTTTTGTTTAGGTAATAGAACTCAAAATATATTTTTTCTAAATTTAATAACTTCAGTGTTCCTTTTTGTTGGTGCTGTACAGATAAAAATAAATCAGTAAAAGATGCTAGTAATTAGCAATTTAAATTTGTTTAAAGAGCAGTATTATTTCATTCACTCATCTTTTCTGTAGGCTTGCACCTTAGCAAGGAGAACAGCCGAGACCTTTTTAAAATATACTACACGTAGCCTGCAGTTCTACAACTGCCCGAGTAGTACTGGAAACCAAGAGGCTCGTGTCAAGGCCATCCTTGAAAAGCTTCTAAGTCAAGAAAACAAGGTACTGGAACATTGGACCCAGAGAAAGAAACGACTTGATCAGTGCCAGCAATTTGTTTTGTTTGAAAGATCAGCCAAACAGGCTATTGAATGGATTCATGATACTGGAGAATGTTATTTAACAACTAGAGCCACGAACTTAGGAAATAACATAGAGGAAACTGAAAGCTTGCTTGAGGAACATAATGAGTTTAAGGGAACTGCAAAGGAAACCCGTGAAAGGGTCAAGCTTCTAATTCAGCTAGCTGACAGTTTGGTGGAGAAGGGACATGCTCATGCTAACTCGATTAAGCAATGGGTGGCCGCTGTTGATAATAGGTACCTACAGTTTTATTATTTATATCAGGAGAGCATTTTAAAAGTTATTTTTGATTTATTACAGGTACAAAGACTTTAGCTCAAGGATGGAGAACTATAGGAAACAGTTAGAAGAGACTCTTGGGATACAAGTAGAAGAAAGTGAGAAGAAAGAATTGTCCATAGATAGAAATTCAGATCCAAGTTTAGAAGCTAAAGTGAAAGAGGCTGCTGCCAAGGAACTCAAAGAACTAAATGAAGAAAAGAGGAGGAGTGCAAGAAGAAAAGAGTAAGTAAATTTAATTTGCTAGTATTGCAAAAACTTCATTTTTATGTACAGGGAATTATTGTCGTTCACTTTATGTCAGAAATATAAATACTGCAAGTTGTGATAAAAAAATATAGTTTGTTAAAATGAATTTTTAACTCTGGAGTAGGTACATCGTATTATTTTGTAACAACATGAGATGAGAATATTAGAGTAGTATTAAATGGTTCGGTTTCATCATCGTTGAATAAAATAAAACCATATATCTTCATTGGAGGCTAAGGAAATTGAGGACGACAAAGAGAAGAGAAGAAAAAGGAAGAATAACATTCTGATTACAGGATTAGAAATACCTGACAAGGAGGAAAGTCAAGTAAAAGGGAAAATACAGGAGTTTCTTTTACAAAAAGTCGATGTCAAAGCTGAAATTAGAAAGGCATATAAAGTTAAGGAGCAAATGTTTGTGGCACAATTGGAAAGTTTTGAGAAGAAGATGGAAATAATGAATAAAAAGAAGAAACTCAAAGAGCTGAAGTCTGGAGTTGTATTTATAAATGACGACCTAACCCAGCGTGAGAGAGGTATACAGAAGAAAATAAGAGAGAGGGCAATGGTTGAAAGACAACAAAAGAGGAATGCAAAGGTCGGTTACATGAAACTAACTGTAAATGGTGTTATATGGAGGTGGAACAATGAAAGCGGTCAGTTGGAACAAAAAAACTAGATGACAGGAAGGATAAGAAAACTATGGACAAAGACCAGGCAATGACAAGGGACACGAGTAGAGAAGATAGGTACAGTGATYCAACTATGAAAGTCAAAGGTAAAAAACAACAAAACGGAAAAGGTGAAATAGGATTAAGGTTGATAAAGGAAAATAATCTGGGGGTGGCAAAGCTATGCAAGGGATTTGGGCATATCAGACTGGGAACATGGAACGTGAGGGGGCTAAATTCAGAGGGTGCACTAAAAAATTTGGTCCTAGAAATAAATAAAGTAAATTTTGATATAGTAGCTCTGCAGGAAACAAAGCAAATGGGAACAAATATTGTGGAACTAGGAGATTATATGTACTTCAATAGTGGAGGGTCAAATAGAATGTTGGGAACGGGCTTTATTGTAAACAAAAAACTGAAAACTGCGATAGTAGATTTTAAGCCAATTTCAGACAGAATGTGCTGCATGCGAATTAGGGGTCGGTATCAGAAAATTGTACTGATAAACATTCATGCACCAACCAAAGAGGCCAGTATAGACAGAAAAGAAGATTATTACAGCCACCTAGATGTAGTTTATGAGGGACTGGCAAAATATGATCTCAAAATCATACTGGGGGATGCTAATGCAAAAGTTGGGCAGGAAGAAATATACCGACCTACAATTGGCAAATACAGTAAGCACGAGGCTACAAATGAGAATGGACGATTATTAATTGACTTTGCTAAAGAGAAAGGGATGGTAATAAGGAGTACATACTTCCAGAAAAAAAATATACATAAGGGTACATGGAGAGCACCTGATGGTTCATACGTTAATCAGATTGATCATGTATTGATTGAAAGGGACCAAGAAAAGTTTATTAAGGATATTAGGACATATAGAGGACCAGACGGAGATACTGACCATTTTTTGGTGGGTATAAAGCTGAAGCAGGAAATACCAGTGGAGAAGAACAATAAAAGGAAAACCAGACACATTAAAAAACGCATTGTACTAAATGAAGAGGAAGACAGGGAGCAGTACAGGGTCAAATTGGAGGAAATCTTAAAGTGTATGCCAGAAATAAATGATGTTGAGGTTCTTTGGAAGGACATTATGAATAAGATCAGACATGCAGCAGAAATATGTCAAAAACTAGGGGACAGTAAATATAAGAATTGGTATGACCTAGAATGTGAAAGTGAGATAAAAAAAAGACAAGAAGGGAGACTTAGGATGTTGAAGACGGAAGCAACTGCAGACAAGGAAGCTTACATCGAGCAAAGGAAAAGGTGTAAAAAAATACTGCGGGAAAAGAAAAGAAGATATAACGAAAAATTCATATTAGAAATAGAAGAAAATTACAAAAACAGGGAAGTAAGAAACCTTTACCGAGGAGTAAGAGATATAAGTGGTCATAAAGTTAGTAGGCCAGTTTACTACAGAGATGATAGAGGAGATTTAGTGGGTGGAGAAAAAGAAATACTGACTGTGTGGAGAACCTACTTTGCCAAATTACTAAATGGAGGAGCTGATACAGAAGATGATGCAAGTACTAGTGAAGTCGAAAATATTTTGAATAAAGAGTTAGAACTAGAAGAAGAACCACCATCCTTTGAAGAGATAAAAGAAATAGTAAAGAACCTAAAGAATAATAAAACACCTGGGAATGATGAATTAGTAGCGGAATTATTTAAGTACGGGGGAGACGAGTTAATTAGAAAAATACACCTTTTGTTGCAAAATATATGGACAACAGAGAAAATGCCCAAAAGCTGGACTGAAGCGGTGTTACTACCCATACATAAAAAGGGAGATAAGAGCGAGCTACATAATTATAGGGGTATAGCAATGCTAAACATAGCTTACAAGATCTTAGCAACATACATAAAAAATCGACTTGTTATTGGCATAGAGAGGCAGATTGGGGAATATCAGTGTGGTTTCCGAAGGGGAAGGTCAGTTGTGGACCAGATTTTTTTACTAAGAGAAATACAAGCAGAAAGCTACGAATACAAGAAGGAGACGTTTGTGCTGTTTGTTGACTTCAAGCAGGCATATGATAGAATAAAAAGAAATGAACTTTTCAGAGCATTGAAGCATATAGGAGTTAACAGCAAATTGTTACGAATTATAAAGATGACTCTGAGTGAGAGTAGTAATAGGGTAAAAGTAAATGGTATACTTACAGAAAATTTCACTGTTCAGGAAGGGTTAAGACAAGGAGACCCACTGTCATGTGTACTGTTTAATTGTGCACTTGAGTATGTAATTAGGAAAGCTAAATTAAACACAACTGGCCTAGTCTATGATAAGAAACATCAGTGTCTTGCATTCGCAGATGATCTGGTTCTGTTGACAAGAACGAAAGGGGAACTACAGGCAGTAATAAGTAGATTGGAACATGCTGCGTTAGGAATTGGGCTAGAGATAAATGAAAGTAAGACAAACTACATGACATGGACTGACAAGGAATATAACAATCAGAACACTTTGAAAGTAACATCGGTGAAAGGAAAAGAATATGTGTTTAAGGAAACAGATTGCTGTGTATACTTAGGAACGGAATTCCGCAGAGCACCTGGCATGCAGGGTGAAATACAGAGAAGATTGATGATGGGTAACCGAAGCATTTGTGCACTTAGACCAATACTCAATAGCAGAAATTCATCAAGAAAATTAAAGAAGCAACTATATAAGACTATAATTAGACCGGTAGTGTTGTATGGAAGTGAAGTGTGGACATTGGGGAAAGCAGATCAGAATGCATTACAAATATGGGAAAGGAAGATACTACGTAAAATTTATGGTGGAAAAACAGTGGCAGGTGTGTGGCAAAGACGAACTAACAAAGAACTAGAACAGCTATATGGAGAGGCAAACATTGTGCAAGTAGTAAAGGGCAACAGAATGAGATGGATGGGACATGTCACGAGAATGAATCAAGACAGGCTGCCGAGAAAAATATTGGAAAGAAGTTTGGGTGCAAGAAAGAGGCGTGGAAGACCAAGGGTGAGGTGGCAGGAAGAAGTGAAGAAGGATATGAGAGAGGCTGGCATAACGGACTGGAGAGAGAAAACTAAGGACAAGAAGGGTTGGAGAAGGACAGTGAACCAAGCCATGGGCCTACTAGGCCCGGAGTGCTAATATATATATATATATATATATCTTCATACATTGCAGTATGTTTTATGTCGATCTCTCTCACGAAATTTTTTGTATCGTGTGTTAGATACGGATTTGTTTTCATCAGTGTACAATATGTCATATCTTCATTTACAAAAAAAAAAGAAATAATAGTTTAAGAAAAATGTGTGGGTAATCCGATACCAGGCACACGACTAGTTTTTAATGGTGTTGCAAAGATTAACGCTCTTCATCATGTTTACACATATCTATCTTATGAAGAGTAGCAATTTATCGATAATATAAAACATACTTTACTTTAATTCTAAGCATAAAACAATGTACACCAAAAACCACAAGGACAATCCTAGAATTAAAGGTGTTAATTTAAATTAAAACTTGGTAATTTGAAAAAATATTCAACAATATGCACAATAATGCAAAAGTTGCTCACAAAAAAAACACACTTTTAATAATATAACTATACTTATAAGTACTATTTTTGCAAGTCTCATTGGGTTTAGATGTTTAGTGTCTTTCAGAAATAGGGTCGATTGGCATTAAACTGGCAAAGCCTATAAACATCTCATTCATAGGTGAGTCCTCAATGGACATCTACAACATTTATTTTATTGAGTTTTAGCAAMTATTGTTGATTTCAAATCCATTAKACCTACCAAGTAACAGACATCTTCGCTTACTTTGCAAAGCTACTTCGATGMAATGTAGCTGAAATGTTATTTCTTCAGTCCTCAGCATTTTGTACMTATGTATTCAAGAGTGTACAAAGTGAAAGTAATGTGTAATTTTTTGTGCATAAAACCATATTAATATATAAAGTAGATTTTTCTTTATAAGCAATGCCACTCATTGGATCTAGTCTAATATTGAACCTGCCTGTCCTTGTGCAAATTGATAAACAGGGAAATCTTTTCTCCTGAAATATGATTACCTACACAAATTTTGTTTATCACAGAAACAATATTATTTTTTATTTGGTACTCTACTTGATTAAACAGTTACTAAGTCACCATAAAATTTTATTATTATATACAATCTAAGTTTAATTTGAGTGCACTTTTTGCAGGTTCATAATGGCCGAGCTTCTTCAAACTGAAAGGACCTATGTAAAGGATCTGGAAACCTGCATAAAATGTTTTCTAAATGAAATGCGTCACAATAATGGACTACCACCTGCCCTAGCTGGCAAGGAAGACGTTATATTTGGTAACATGGAAGAGATCTACCACTTCCACAATTCAGTCTTTTTAAAAGAACTCGAAAAGTATGAAACCATGCCAGAAGATGTGGGGCATTGCTTTGTTACATGGGCCCAGAAGTTTGATATGTATGTTTGTTATTGCAAAAACAAACCAGAGTCTAACAGTCTCTTGGTGCAACATGGTGGGGTTTATTTCGAAGAGCTGCAGAAGAAACATAAGGTGGAACATCCAATAGCAGCATATTTGATCAAACCTGTGCAAAGGATAACAAAGTATCAGTTGCTTCTCAAGGATTTGCAGTCTTGTTGTCAAGAGGGACAGGGTGAAATTAAGGTAATTGTTTAGTTATATATTTTTATACTCAGTATTGACACAAAATATTGTCTGAATTTGATTACAATTTCAACATTTTATAGCTTTTATTTCCTGATTTCATTTGTGTAATTTATCGATTTCCATTAAAGAACTATTAGGCAGAGGAATTCGTTTTTCCTTTTGTAGAGGTATTTGATTACTAGTGTAATGGGGTTGTAGGTAGCTCTTGACAGCAAATCACACAGGTGTGACTTTGCCTGGACCTAATGGAGTTAGGAGCTGGCAACAAAAAAAATATTTGTAATGTTGTAGTGTCTTATTTTTACCTTGATTAGTATTTTATTATTTTCCACATAGGCTACAACAGGCCCATTGTAAATGACAGATAGTTTCTGTGTTTGTTTTTAGACCATTTACGGATTTCACTTAAAAAATTACTACCTCCTTCTGAATATGTTGTAACAAGACTTGTTTTCTTACATAACTGTATAGTTCACTTCTTTATTTAATCATCTGTGCCTTCAAAAGCAAGGACTTTTATACTACATGTTTTGCCAAAGTACTTTTCAATTTTGGTGAATTTCTTTATACAGAGACAGTTTTTCTGCTTATTGCTGGTACATTTAAGAGCTTTCAATATACTTTTAACAAAACATGTAATAAAATCTTTATATGATTCATTCTACAAAAATTGTTTAAGAACACATCTTCTTTCCTACAGGGTATCAGTTTGAGTCGTAACAGTTTCGTTTGTTCTGTGGTTATTTATTAATATATATCAGGTTGATACAAAAATATATAGTGTCAAAATTATTGTGCAAATTAAGGAATCACTTTTAGTCCCAAAAAATATTAATGAAATGCATTCTGTTAGCATAAGTTATTACTGCCAAGGCCATATCTTCATCATAAACATGGAAACTGTGTCTCTTTTAATATATTAAAAAATAGTAAAAGTACTCATATTCAATCATGTAGATTTAAAACATCCACAGATTATTACAATCACATTTTCTTGTTTCGGTTCTTCTTTCAATTATGTACAACATTGAGTAGGATTAAATACTTTATTATTGTTAGTCCCAGTTTTTTGCTAACTGCTACCATTTCTTTTTTCAGGATGGTTTAGAAGTAATGCTCAATGTACCAAAAAAGGCTAATGACGCCATGCACTTATCGTTGGTTGAAGGCTGTGATGTTTCTTCTGACAAATTAGGTGAAGTTGTGTTGCAAGATGCCTTTAGCGTTTGGGATCCAAAGCAGCTGATCAGGAAAGGTCGTGAAAGACACATATTCCTATTTGAACTTTACCTGTTATTTACCAAAGAAGTTAAGGATTCTGCAGGCAAAGTTAAATATATTTACAAAAATAAATTAATGGTAAGCTTTTTATTCAGTTTTATTGCTTGTTTCTACTTACTTTTCTATTTTAGACTTCAGAACTTGGTGTTACTGAACATATGGAGGGTGATGAATGCAAGTTTGCTGTTTGGACAGGCAGAGCACCTATATCTGACTACAGAATAGTACTGAGAGCTTCTTCTTTAGAGACAAAGCAGCTTTGGGTGAAAAAACTTAGGGAGGTTATTCAGGAGACTTATTTCAGTGGGGCATTACCTTTATCCTTGCCAAAAAGCCCTGCAAAACTGAAACCACACAGCCAGCGATCAAGCAGGTACGATTTATTCTGTTTCTTTAATAGTTCTTGTTCATTGTTATCATATAACTAGAATCTTATTCATATAAAAAACAAATGGTTTAATATGAGATTAGACATTCCTGAACTTTTTTAACATGGGAGTTTTTAGTTCTTTACCTGATTGTTCCACTAAAATCAGTAAAAATTTTGAGATTCAAAGATTTTGTTACAGTAACACAGAGTTTTTACAAGAATGCAGGTAACTAACTAAAACTAAAACTAAAATTTACAAAAACAACTTTTAAAGAAAAAAATATGACCTCATTTGAATGGATTAAGTTAGATAGTTAGAAGATTCAAGCAAAATGTGGTTAAGATGGTTGAAAAATGACTTCCTTTTACAGCTGATGTGTTGTTGTAAAAATGGTGTCACAGCTTAAATATCATAAGGGGGTGATGCTATACCTGATTTAAAAGCCACTTTTGTAAATATGAAACGTGAATATGGAGATAACGGAAATGGCTGTCACCAAAGTTATAAGATGCCCCTCTTCTGTTTCAAATTATTGAGTTGGTAGTTTTTTAAAAGTAGTGTTTCAGTGATCTCACCAAGTTTTATGGAAACACATTCTACCTGAACCTTCTAACTGGACATACACAAAAGTTAACATGAGGGGGTATACTTTATCGTTTTTAGTTATGGCCCACCAAAGTTTGACAGAAAAATTGGATTTTTGTTAATAGATAACTCTGTAAACAATTAATTTACGATAACGAATTTTTGCAGCTGGTTGTGATTCATTTATACAGAGTATTCATAAAAAACGGAAGTGTTTTTTTTGTTTCTGACCCTTCAAGTATCAAAAATTTTGGCCTCTGAAAATTTGCCTAAAAATAATCGTTTCTAAATAAAAATATTTTCACAACCATTACATCACTTCTATCTCTTTGCATCGGTAACAGATGGAATGTACGTAACAACTGCTCTTGTAGTATTTTGTGAACAGTAGTTTTGGATAAATTCTACTGTCTGGAAATACTCTGCACACTTTCTTTGGGACTGTTTTCGACAGTATTCAAGACTTCTTCCTCAACACCAGGATTTAACTGCCGAGGACGTCCAGCATTAATTACCTGAGCCGTTCCTTAAAGTGCCATGTTCTCTAAGTCTTCTGAAATTAATTTTCATAAAAGTTCTGGTTGTTCTCTCGGTTTGCGAAATTTGTCAAATTTTTCACGAATAGTGTGTCTAAATCAATCACAGTCAACTGAAAATATTCGTTAACGTTTGGTAATTGTTTACAGAGTTATTAACAACAATATAATTTTTCTGTCATACTTTGGAGGGCTATAACTCAAAAATGAAATAACTATTTATTTAACTTGTTTCGATAAATCATGCTCAGTTGGTGCCTAGAATCTACAGTTAAGTGTTGTCGATGTAATTTCGGGTCACCCTTTATTTAATACTTAAAAATTGCCATGGAAATATAATACCAACATGGCATGGAAATTATAACAAATTATCCATTGTGTTTCTTTATATAGATAGGAGTAGTGACGTTAAAGTAGTAGTGAAATATAATGCCATACTGAATCTTGATCTATTCTTTTTTTAATGCTACAGGGATATGGAAGAGTGCAACTCCTTGGATGAAAGTGCCGAAAATTTGGACCGGAACTCTTTGACTTCATTTGGTTCAGGAAACACAACAGACTCCGATAAGGTAAGGTTTTTTCCATTTATGGTTAGAAATGGCTGGTAAATTGTTGACCCATCATTTAAAATGCCAATCTTCCTTCCCCGAAAAATGGACTATAAAACATATTTTTCTAATTTATTGAACAAAAAAACTATTTCAAGTTTTTAGAAAATGGAGAATATCCGAATTTAGTTATTTATTTAACGAAAATAAACTTCCATTTATTTTAATTATAACCTGACGTAGTTATAATTGGCTTTTATCACAAAATTTTTATTGCTTATTGTGTGACTGCCGCTTTATGCTTACAACATAATAAGTACACTGTAATGTCTGCTGTCGGTATCTGTGTTGGTACTAAAAGTGGTTTTACACCGGGCTAGTAATCGAATTAGTTATTATTGTTAGGGAATATCATTTGAGGAGGTTTGTTAAAAATCTAGTAGTCACAAGTACATACTAGAAGTGCTGAAGAGACACATATACTGTTTTTCTTTTGAACAATTTAGGAAGAGTTATACAACTAAATGGAAATATACTTACATTCTGGACATTTCCAGTTATTTTCTAGAAATTTACAATTAATTACTGCAAATTTTCATTTGGTTGTAATATGCATGCTGAAAATATTTAAAAGGATAGTATTATGCACGACTGCAGTGCTTCCATAAGTATTAGTTTGGTAAAAAGCAAACCCAGATTATTAGCACAAATGATACATTAATATTAGATTTAACTTTACTGGAAGTGTTTACTTGAAATATTGCTAGGAAAATATTTCTGATTTTTCTTGTATTGTTGATTTGTTTGAAAAGTCATGATGCACTGCAAATGGAAACCCAGATCAAGACTAAATCATAACAAAAGAAATTTCAAAACTTCAAACTTTTGTGTAGTAAAGTTCAGATTTTTTATAGTCTAATTGCATTCTATCAAAGAAGGACATGTTTCGACCTTATCAATGCTACACCAAAAGAGAAAAGACAAACAACGGCTTCAGTTGACCTTTTCTCAGGACACCTCTTTAAACTAGATTTTATGTTTTTTATTGTTATAAATGTAGAACACCCATTTTTTTTTGTTAATTACTTGCTTTTAACCCTGGGAATTTGCCCCTTCTGGATAGTTCCCCTTCAAATTCAATGTTTAATGTTCATTATGATAAGAATTGGTGCTCACCTTTTTATATTGTTATATTTGATGTCCCTTCAGGATTTCTCTTTAGACATTTGGGGCGAGCTGATGATGTCCTTTTGATAAGGATGAAATATGTCCTAACATAATTTCTTCAAAGTGCAATTAGACTATAAAAAACTGATTTCTTCGTGAATCCTGTATTGCACATTAATTATGCATCAATTTTTCCTACTATACTTAAAAAGAATTTTTGTATTGAGTTCGTGTAAGTTGGCAGTCGCTAAGACTGTTAAATTGTGAAGGTAAAAGTAAATAAATATCAGCTCTTCTTAATTAAGTATCTGAGAGATTATATATTTTAAAACAAGATTTTCTTTTATTATTGTGAACTACAAAAATTATAGTTTTCTGTGAATATAATATCCCCCACTAGAGCACAAATAAGACATATTTTATTTAGTTCAATTGGGCTATACAATAACAGACATCTTAAACAATTTAAATAGTAAAACACTTCCCATCTTTTTATTGTAAGTAATTAGTTTGAGTGATCAAGTTTGTCAAAACTGAAAATATACAAATATGTAATTCTATATTACAATTTTCGAACCAGTATCCCGTTTTAGTCTAATTTGAGTGGTGCTTTTAGATTATTACATTGTATTGAATGACATTCTTTTACTACATTTGCTAGAAATACATACTTTTTTTGAGCAGTAGATAAATAGGGTTAATTGCATTTACTTGTACATTAATGTGATTATTTAACATAAAGTTTATTTGTTGCCTTGATTTTTAATCTCAGTATTACATTACAATCTAGTTAATTGCATTGAAAAGCCGGGGTTGATGTAGTGCTATATTTAGCGTTCCAGGAAAATTCTTTCATTTTCATAAAAGTATAGCCAACTTTCATAAACGTGGCAGGTGAAAATTTTAATCCTGCCATATTAGTAATCTGAATGTATAKCMTAGCTAAGTGCAGTTGTCATTTATTAATATGTACTGTTGCATCAAACAGTAACAAACATTACATTGGATACTATAAATAATCAGCACACAGTTTATTTCATTGCTTTCGAAAATGTAATGCAAAATGTTCTCTGTAAAGATATAGTTGCAAAATATGTTTTTTTCATTGAATTTCTTAGTAATATCAACAAAAAATTATATATGATGTTCTTAATGTGCAGTTTGGCCAAAACACAGGTTTTCATTGAAATGCGATTCGTAACGAGAGCTGTACCCTTGTGTTCCATCGATTCAAATGATACTGGTTACTGGACCTACTCCATTTGTACGTTTTTATGGTAGGTAACCAGTTCATTGCKAACGATGTGTGGAGAGGTATGTAAGCGCCATAAACCGGATTTGCAATCGATACTATGTTAAATTAATGAAACGGTTGGCGAAACGCKCTCACAAAATGCCAATCAGCGGCTATTTGCAGTTCGTATACGAATTATTTTATGGTCATGCGAAATATCGAAGCGAAGCTTAAAATATCCAAAACAACATTCTAAGCGTTCAGATACGCATTTGTTTTCGAACTCTGTGCCGGCGATGTTTGAATTCTAAATTTATGGTGGCTATTTGTTACAATCTCCTTTAAGCACATGAAGTTAGAAAAAATCCACATGTTTGTATACGATTTTTGCATCGGTTTTCTTCTGAAAGGCGAATTAATATGTTACATTGTCAGGTTTTATAAATAGTCACTTTCAAGTCACGCGATCAAATTTTTAGCACCGCAATGAGGCATCAGGATAGGTCGTTAGAGTTCCCTTTATAAGGGATATGTTGCTTATTGCTTGTAATCACATGATAAAAAGCATTTCCCGGATATATTTCAAGTGGTAACTAGACCTACTGATGCTATCGCATACTTATTGTATCGGCGATAAGTCAGGGGATCTTGCAAGGCATTCTAAAACTTCTGCGCTAGCATCTTGTAAAATGTTCATCGTTTGATTAGTTCATTAGTCGTAGGCGCTCTGGTGTTGTCTTGTTGGAAAAGGGCGTTTGTGGTATTACTAGCGACATCAATGTGACTTAGCATCATTTTCATTTAAAAATATAAGAATAGCCCCACTGTATAGCATATATATAACTTCAGCGATGTACCGTCGGGTTGTTATACTACTTACCCCTAATGAACCTGCCTATGTCAAATATTATAGCCCCGATATACCAAATGATGTCATGGGTGTTGACTGTATGACATCCTAGGACACACTTGACATTTTGCCTCTCGCTGTGGAACTGTGTGACATGTATACCTCGGTTTGGAGTCATAAGCACAATCTGGACTCATGACTGAAGAAGTAGCCACTTCAATCTGGCTTAACTCCATTCCAAGTGACAAACTTTGTGCGGCTATCGGCGAAATCAGCTGTAACCCTAAAACGGATATTCAATTAACCTTTTGTGGAGAAAACACAAATTTTGTTGATGTAACAAAGGCATATCTTGCCATTATTTATGGCTACGATCTACGATTACGTAACACATATACTCTTAGATATAGGAGTACTAACAATACTTCGATACTTTGAGATTTAGTATCGATTTCTAGTCGTGCTATCGATACCCACTTTAGTTATGGTATCAAACTACCGATACTGTAATAATTCACACTCCTTTAGAATTGGAGAAAAAGTAGTGATGGCTACGAGTTCGTTTAAATAAACTGAAAATCGAAAGACAACTAACAAAAAGAAAACTATTTACATTTTAGTCATTAACCAATTCTCGACATGATCAGAGTCCTTTGTCGTCAGCAATACCTATGAAAATAAGTCATTTTTACGGTTTTCCCTGTTTGGTGAAATAGAGCTTTTCGTTTTCAAAGTTAGTTCTTTTCGTAATGCTCAATGTATAGACACTTAGATGTATCAATACTTTCGAATGAAGCATCGATTAGTGTCGATACAACAAAAAGTATAGTTCGATACCGTTATTATCGATTCCTTTGTTCGATACTAACAACCGTAGTCTTAGGTACGTACCGTTCGTGATCACCCTGTATGATCTTGGGCCACTCAAAACGTTATTGTCACTGATAGTCATTATATTCATTCCACCTTCTCCACAAGCGCATTATTGTTAATTTCGAGTTTTCGGGCTATTTTCCTTATACTTCATCTCAGTTTTTATTTTTTAATTCTACACCTTATTCTTAGTTGCACTTTCCCTCTGAATTACGAGGGCGCATTCGTATTAAATTTAAGTTCTTAATAGCTCATTAAAGAAGTGTTAAAGTACCATCTTCCTAATACACTTATTAGAGAACTGCAGGTTGCCTTCTTGTTGATAGCTGGTCCCATATTTCGTTGATGTGTTGCCTTTTGTCACTTCGATGGCTGTTAAAGATGACAAGTTCATTTGGATCGTGATGGCTTACTGGTAGAGTCTTAACCAAAAACATGTTCTCGTGTAAGATTCAATCATCGCTGTTTTGATGGTTCAGCCGGTTTGCGCTGGATGTTCTGTTAATGCTGACTTGTCCTGGTGGTAAATGGAGTGACTAACATATTTCTTGATCCTCATGTTAATGAGTCTTTCCAATTGCAAGCGCTAATTGTTTGTATTATTATAAATAAATTATTAAAAATTATAATAAATAAGTATCTCGCGAAAATGATGGATTCACGTGATGTCTCTTCAGCAGTCGTCCGATCGATTCAGTGCACCCCCTTATGTAAGGTTGACACGTTGTCCTCTTTCGTCTTGGGCTGCCTTTTCATAGTCTTTTTTTATGCATGTACTTAGGCACTCATAGGTCGCTCAGTGTAGCTACCAGTGTGAGGTGTGTGTTACTGATGGCTTGATGCGATCATGCGCACCGACTTTTTGTAGACTCGGTTTTCTAACGTATCTACTAATTATTTTCTCCTCATCATTATCTTTAGAAATTAGAAAAGGCAAGACTCCAAGTGCATGTGTCGTTTTGTAGGTATAGTGGTAGAGTATCCTTGAATGTCTTTATGGTTTGTTTTCCATGTGGACAGACTGTGAATATATCCTCCTCGTATTTGAACCAATACTGTGGTTTAATACGTGTTATTTTCATTGTGGCGGTCTCCGAGAGAAATGAGTTATCATACCCAATTCTGCTTCTGTTTCCCCTTTATTGCACAGAAATTATGACCTAAAGCCAGAATTAAATCTGCGTACAACCCCCCTGGCATCAAGTTATAAATATATATAAAATATATCGTCTGTTGTAAACATTGTCATCTGCTTTGTGTTTTATATTGTCTATTTTGTGTAATTGGCGACGGCAGTATGGTATGGATGCGGAAATCATTGAAAGCTTCTTTTTATATTTCGTTTTAGGGTAAGCATTATTTTTTAAGCATTGCTTGTTATAATTGCTTTTCATGCTTTGTCTCTATAATCAATATATGAAATAAAGTTTCCTTATTTATTGCGTTTTCGAACGTTTGCACACCTTATTTTCTTACTGTAGGGCTCGTGGGATTTCTGGTTACTTTTCGTATGTATTCTACAGAATCAATTTATAAATATCTTAGTTTTTTTCTAGTAAAACTAAACTTGATTCATATCGTGCCATTTCCCAAAAACTCATCGTCTCGTATACATAAATGTTATGACCGCCATCATAAACTGTTTATTGCGACTTGCGGTTACGTTTATGTTGATTGAGATCAAAGAACGTGAAATGAATTGATACATTTGTCCGCCAGTTTTTCAGAAAAAATAGCGTTTTGTTTTGTCCTTTACTGGAAATTTTCGAATGGCGGGCAGGATTTTCCACAATATGTTTGATATTAGTCCGTTCGCAACAGTTCACTAGATTTAATTTTATTATCGCAGTATTATTAGTTGTGACGTATACAGAGCCGGATATAGCAAAGAAAATAATTCGGCGACTTGCGACCACTGCGAATTATTACGGCTTCCTACAGTATACGTATGACGAAAGTGTATAATGGTTTGCCTTGGTGTTGGAATATTAACGGTATATTTACAACCTCGCACTGGACTTTGATAAAATTGACTGCTTTTAGAATCAAAAAAAGGGACATCAGTTTATTAAGCACTAGCTTTTTATTTTATCTCACTGAATCAGTATTTTGTTTTTATTTTGTGATAGCTTGGTTTTTGCTGGAAAGCCTTAATGAATGAATTCTGATAATTCATGTCCAGCATCAATCCTCGTTGGTATTGTAGAATAGATGCATTTAGTGCATTGAAAGCTCTTTCTTCATGTCTTGTTAACATATCGCTGTGCATAAGAAAATTAACATTTCTATTTGTACCATATTTCAAAACGATCTTCCGATATGAAATCTCGAAATATTGAATGTTTTAAATAGAAATTAGTATGTTTAGCATGATGTGTTTATTCAGTAGAAAGCTACTGAGTGGCCGAAAGTCATTGCGATTTTGTTTTCAATTTTTACTCGACGAAAAGTTGCTGATATTGACAACACATTGCTGATCCTGACAATAGGAGGAGCGACGACCCGTTCTTGCTTCTTCAGAGCGACAATTGACTTGTGGGCTTTGGCGTAAGCCATCAACTCCAGGTTGCTTCAACATGGTAAATTTTAGGAGGAAATTGGCCCTACTATGGTAGTCTTCTTAAAATGCCCCAAGTACCAAAGAAGTACTGCGGACAACGATATACTTGATTTTGCATTCGTTTAATAACTATGGCTCGTAGATGTGATTTTTAAAACCGAGTTCCTGTCTCAAAAAGGATTCTCCGCATACATTTGCGAACTGCCGCTTTTTGAGTTTTTACATTATTTGTGATCCTCATATAATTGGTGATAAGCTGGTCTTTCTATTCTTATATGCTTGGTGACAAAGTATCTTCTTGAGAATCCTTTCGACCCATAGTCAGAGCCACTTCTAGAAATTCCTGTATTTTTCGTTTTCATTTATACTTGATTCATTGAAGTAATCATTGGTTTTCTCTGGAACATCGGACTGTACTTAGGATGTGTGAATTTTGGTCAAGATTTATTTTATTCTTCAGCTCTTTGCTTTATGCGCATGACCACTTCGAGGATGATTTTTATCATCATGTCAAGAGAAAAGTGTGTTGCTTTTTCTATTATACCCTACAAAATATATGTATAAACTTCCAAATAATTATGAGGTGGTTTAATTTTAATTTTGTGGAATTTGTACAAAATTTATTAAAAGAAATTGAGGAAATGTTCATTTTAGAAATTTTCAGAAAGTTGATGTGCCCAGAACGTTTTATCCAATAATCTTAAACCATACATTGAGCTAGAATAGAATTTTATTTGAGGGATTTTTATCCTTAGATTATTCCAATTGAGTATACAGCAGTTGTTGAATTTCGCTCCGTCCGACCATATCACCTTTAAATAAAACTGTAAGGTGATCCGCACACATTTTCCTAAAGCATCTAAAAAAATCAAGACGTGTTGCTCCTCATTTTCAGCATGCAACGTTTGACCGAGAGTTTCTGCAGGTAAAACGTGTGTTTTCAGTATTTTGACTGCAGTACGTTGTGAAAGTTTAACTTAACTATTTTACGAGTTGAAGATTGTTTTGGATTTACTTAGGCTAGAACGTTTATTTGTGCAGATTCATGTGTTCGTTTAGATTAGTTTATTGACTGGGAAAGAAAAAACATATTGGACCTAGTTATCGTAAAAGCTTTTGAACGTTCCTAAAGAAGCATGACGGCGGTCTTGGTATTGTCTGAAGTATTCATACGATGTTTGGATGGAATTTTTGTGACATTAATAATATTCAATCACATTTAGCTTTTCTTGATGTAAAAATATTTACTATGAATAACAACTTGTAGGTATATTAAATATTACAAAAAAATCAAACAACTCCAAAATTTGCCGATAAAATGAAAATAGGATAGAGCGACTTTAATGTTTTTGCTTAGTTGCCCTGGTAACGATACTGCAAAGCTAAATATGGATAACCTGGAAACTTCTAGATGCTATAATTTGAAACGCCTCAATTAAATTTAACGTATTAAGGAGTCATTTAAAGAGTTCCCAAAGAGATTAAAGATTATGGTTGATGTTCCAAAATTATTTTTTAAATGCATAAATAAAATGTTCTTATTTTGAAATTATTGCCAAAGTAGTATACTTACCCGCACATAAACCAAGGTAACACCATATTTCTTCAAATTTACTTCATATTATGATTGAATCGTTTACTTTTGCCGATTATTTTATTTAAGGCAGTCCTAAAAAAAACTACTTGTTGACCTGTAAGTCAAAATCATTTTGGCAATGCAAGATTCAAATTCCATTTACTGCTTTTTTACAATTTTGATTACGTAACCAAATATTTCCAGCAATTAACCAAATCACAAAGCGATATTAATCTGCATGCCATGTGCGATAGACTTAACAAAGTTATTGCAGCGTGCTATATTGACAGCAGACGAGAGAGTACCGAACTAATTAGCGCATCCCCCGACGAAAACAATTACCACCTTCCCGTTCCGGCAGCCTGAATAATTGATACCCAGGTTATCTTATTGATAGGTGGCGATGAGCACCGGCAGACCGCTTCATTGCGTCGGTGGCGCGAACTATGCGCTCCGGCGCCTCCGGGACGGTGTTGCCAGTTCGAATTCCAATAGCTAAAGATCAGAATCGGATAGTGACGGTTAGGGCATGCATGCAATTCCAGAAGGTTATCGATTCTGGAACGGAGTTTCGATACTGGAGACACAATTCCGGAATCGGCACTATTTTGTTTTATTTCTGTGATAAAATGATGTATGTAAGAACGAAGCAAGTTACATACATCAGACTTTTAATCGTTTGAGAATAATATTAAAACTTAAAACATTTTTTTATTATTACACAAACAAAAATTCAATTTTTATAGACCACTTAATATTATACTTTATCCTGCCATAATATTATTAATAATTCACTCACACTCACACACTAGTACCAAGTTAGTCAACTAATTATCTACATAAATGTCGGTGTTACACTGTAAGACGAGTGTAGGCTGTGGAAATAGAAATGTCGCTTTGTAATGTTTATGAATATTGGAATAACCATTTTGGTCTCTCAATTCCTAAACTGCATTATCGGAATGATGTGTCCGAAATTCCGGAGTAACGAAAATTCGGAATTCTTGAATGCATGGCCTACTAAAGTACTGACGATCCTGAAACAGCTTTAGTTGTTGAAATTTCATATTAAAATGACGATTGCAGAAAGCAGATTTTCAGTAAACTACGCATTTATGAATTAGCAATACAAGTAGCTTGACGGTTGTACAAACTGCATCCCAGCTTTTTAACAGTTTATTTTATATAAGAATTATAATATGTTGCAGTCCTTCATTCTTTTTGCGTCACGTCATAAAGGATTAGTCTTTTTGCTTTTTGTGTAAGTTTTATAGCGGTCTAAAGGATGAAAACCTAGTTATGTTAGTTTTATTCGTGCTGTTCACGCGTTAGGATTTGACAGAAGTGAGATATACTTACAGAGCATAGTAAATATACTCCCTTCGACATTTAGAAAAATTGAAATACATCAAATTTGTGTTTGTCGGTAAGCCATAGTTCTAAACCATTGTCTAAAACTGAAAGTTATGAACAAATATACTGTGATCATGCATGTTTTTCTATTTTGGGAAGAGGGAATTACAAAATAAACGTGACGGGCATGTTTTGGAAGCTTGGAACTTCAAATGTAGCGCTTGCTGGAAAATATAGTTGCCGATACTATAACATTGTAAGAAAAATTTCCACAGGCCTTCTCTCCACACCATTTCATAGAACTCCCTCATCTTAAATTCAGTTCTATTTTCTTACTTACTTAGATTCACTGAGAATCTGCCTTCTCGCTGAAATACAAAAAGTATGTATAATTAATATATTTAATATTATAATTGTGTACAGCAATAACTTTATCATATATTGTGTTTAATGGAGAAAACGCCAAGGTAAGGAAACAGTGTTCAGATACTTAAAAATTTACAGGTAAACAAAAAAAAAACAAATAAAAGTAGACAAATTTAATTCCAACTGGACTACTATAATTATTTTTCAAGCAAGCTAAATGATTAAGTTAAGCAAATAATTTATACATTTTTACAAACTTGACGAAAAGAAATCTATTAAACGAAGATATTATCATTTTAGAGACAGTATGCTACCACCTTATCATCGATTAAGCGAATTTATTTCCCTTAACTTTACGAAAATATCTACCATGGACAATCGCACCACATTTTTGTTCTACGTTTTTCTATGGGCATTTTTTGCTCAACACCCATTTCTCTTATTTCTTCATTCCCTCTGTGTTCTTTTATATTGATTTATAAAAAAAACGCAATGTCCTTAAAAATCGAACCTTTACAATTCCCATCGTTTGGCGACTGGGGGAAACCCCTGTAGTCGGCAACGTCGCCGTCTTGCTTCCCAGGGCCCGCTAGCTGAAGAGCCGGCAGTCCGCAGCCGGGTTCCTGTTTGGAACAGAGGTCGTGCGCGTCACACAAGGGCACCGTTCGTAACCGGGTGCACGCCATACCAGACATCGCGACGGGGGTCAGTGCCGATCTAGGTGATTTATATGGGGAATGTAAAGCTGGCGACTGGGATGGGGTGACATTCGTAATTAGGACTACTTTTAAAAGGTGTCATTTTTGCAGCGGGTTACGGTGAAAGAAAATGTAAAAAATATTTTTATCCAAATTCTAAAATTAAATCCGAGTTATTGGGTACTATGGTTACTTCCATTTAAGTCTAAATGATTTATTTAGAAATCCTTAAATTTTTTGTATAATAAACATCCATTGGTTGCGGCTGTAATGCGCTGAAATGAAACTAAAATCAGAACCTATTTTTTAATGGATAGATTCCGTCTGGTTGCCAGCAGGTATTGCAATTAATTATTTTCGGAATTTGCTAGATTTTGAATATTTAGGATTCGACCTGGTCCAGTATATATTCTTTAGAAAGTACGTAATTAACGTTATTACAAATAAGCCATCTTCTATAAGTACTTACATTTAATGTTAGGTACCTTACACATCAGAGTGTATAAGTATTACCAACGATTTCTATACAAGTCAACGATTTGCAAGTTTAGTTGTTTCATTTCATATGTGATATCGAGTATATATCCACTTTTTTATAACACTAATATATACTTTGATACAAAGATACTAGTTGGAAATCAATTTTAAAACCCTCGTAAGCCGGGACTTAAGAAGGTAAAAACAGATAATTAGTTTATCATTGTCATATTGGCATACTACAAACGAAATTCAGATTATTTCAATAACATGGGTATAATCAATCCGGAATAACCAATATTTATTGAATACTTGCTAACCGCTTTTGGTACCCGGCTCCAAAGAACCAGAATTCATGAAGTATATCCTCTTACTAACAGACACGGTTAAATAGGGTATATTACCTCACACAACACAGAAATTTAACGTGTTCTATGCCTCAGTAAACACCAATTGGCGAAATACAAATCGTTTTTTTACGTATTTACGTGGAATAATTGTTAACGGATTGCGAGATATAGTAGTTTATAACATGGCTATCATAACGCATTTCTAACATCCTTTTTATTGCAGCAGTGTTAAATTATTATTGTATCTTTCATGATATTTTACATCCAAAGTTTTGATAGATTAAGTCTACTTCGACTAATGTAATGAACGACTAACCACATCAGTTCAAAGCCCTTTATCATTTTTCCTGTTACGTATTCGAAGCACTTTCGGTACTTTTGTTGTTTTGTTCGACAATAAACAAATAAATAGCAGTGACAATAACAAAAATAAAAAAGAACATTTGACGCACAATGTTGTAATGTTCCATTGTGCATCGACGTAAATTATTATTTTTACGAGTGATACAGTTAGTCCCCTATTTGTTTTTAACGCTTTAAACCTAGTATCTATTATTCATCCAGAACTTCTCACCCAGATTTTTTGACAATACGTCTTTATCATTAATAATACACAGTGGCATGTACTTCTGTACGTTTTGTTGTGTTATTGCGATTAACCACTATCAATGTTACCCCTCTTTTAGAAAAGCATTGGTACCCACAAAAGATTAGGTTTTGATACCCTCATCACGTTTTAATTTCTTAGGTCTGATAGGTTAAGCATTACCTAAGTAACTGCTTTAGTCTATTTCAGATTGTAACGTATACGGAATGAATTTAAGGTTATCTCCATTTAATGGATAAATCTGTTATAATATAATTATATTAATATGATGCTGTTTATTAAGAAATTGTGTACAATATTTCAGATAGAAGAAACAGATAAAGATCACGTGACACTACATTCGAATATTTTTCTTAGCTGTTTGCAGCAAAAAGTTATCAATCCTTTAGAAGTACCAAAAGAAATTGTAGATGTTAGCTTTTCAAAGCATTATTGAGGTCCTTAAGGACAGAAGCTTGACAGTTACGATTGTTATTACCTACAGCCTTTTCAAAGCTAAAAAATATAGTTTCCTGATAGAATACAGGCTTAGTCAAGATGCTGAATAACCTATTTATTTCTGTATGTATGATATATGACCTTTATTGCGAAATTTCCTTAATAAAACTCTTTTTTTGTTAATTAATTTCATAACCTTTTTGTTTTTGTATGTCACCACACTTGCAAGGCAGTCCAATTTTTTATGACAACCAAGCGATTCTTTTGCTGATTTGTATTGCTCTTTTCCTCTGCTGTATTACCTAGCGTTTATTTTGTCTGGTTTTATAACAAAACATTTGTGACAAATCGTGTTTTCAAATGAACGACAAACAGCGTCATCAGAGCAGGCTCTGCAGGTATCAATACTGTTTTTATTCCTTTGGTGATGATCCCAGAAAAAAATCCAATGGACTTAAATCATACGACCTAGTAGCTCATTCAATAATTCCCCGACGTCCTATCCACCGGCCTGGGAAGATGTTGACTCCTAAAGTGGGGGAGAACCATATTGTTGAAATCAGACATTGTAGTTTGGCATTTGTCGTCGATGTTTATCGAGAAATAAATGTACAGTGTCAGGAGGCAGGTACAATATTATAACGCATTCAGTGCTGTAGGTTCAGGTAGATATATGCGGTTACATTTCTATTTGTGAAGTATGGGTCTATAAAGTGTTGCCGATAATACCAGCCTACACATTTAGATTCTGAGGACAGCGTATGATGTGCCATAATCCAAGGAAGATTTTGATTAGATCAGCAACGGCAGTTAC
>QCXZ01000003.1:39627468-39672134 GCA_025024175.1 Rhyzopertha dominica | reverse complement strand
AATAGATAACTCTGTAAACAATTAATTTACGATAACGAATTTTTGCAGCTGGTTGTGATTCATTTATACAGAGTATTCATAAAAACGGAAGTGTTTTTTTGTTTCTGACCCTTCAAGTATCAAAAATTTTGGCCTCTGAAAATTTGTCTAAAAATAATCGTTTCTAAATAAAAATATTTTCACAACCATTACATCACTTCTATCTCTGCATCGGTAACAGATGGAATGTACGTAACAACTGCTCTTGTAGTATTTTGTGAACAGTAGTTTTGGATAAATTCTACTGTCTGGAAATACTCTGCACACTTTCTTTGGGACTGTTTTCGACAGTATTCAAGACTTCTTCCTCAACACCAGGATTTAACTGCCGAGGACGTCCAGCATTAATTACCTGAGCCGTTCCTTAAAGTGCCATGTTCTCTAAGTCTTCTGAAATTAATTTTCATAAAAGTTCTGGTTGTTCTCTCGGTTTGCGAAATTTGTCAAATTTTTCACGAATAGTGTGTCTAAATCAATCACAGTCAACTGAAAATATTCGTTAACGTTTGGTAATTGTTTACAGAGTTATTAACAACAATATAATTTTTCTGTCATACTTTGGAGGGCTATAACTCAAAAATGAAATAACTATTTATTTAACTTGTTTCGATAAATCATGCTCAGTTGGTGCCTAGAATCTACAGTTAAGTGTTGTCGATGTAATTTCGGGTCACCCTTTATTTAATACTTAAAAATTGCCATGGAAATATAATACCAACATGGCATGGAAATTATAACAAATTATCCATTGTGTTTCTTTATAGAGATAGGAGTAGTGACGTTAAAGTAGTAGTGAAATATAATGCCATACTGAATCTTGATCTATTCTTTTTTTAATGTTACAGGGATATGGAAGAGTGCAACTCCTTGGATGAAAGTGCCGAAAATTTGGACCGGAACTCTTTGACTTCATTTGGTTCAGGAAACACAACAGACTCCGATAAGTAAGGTTTTTTTCCATTTATGGTTAGAAATGGCTGGTAAATTGTTGACCATCATTTAAAATGCCAATCTTCCCTCCCCGAAAAATGGACTATAAAACATATTTTTCTAATTTATTGAACAAAAAAACTATTTCAAGTTTTTAGAAAATGGAGAATATCCGAATTTAGTTATTTATTTAACGAAAATAAACTTCCATTTATTTTAATTATAACCTGACGTAGTTATAATTGGCTTTTATCACAAAATTTTTATTGCTTATTGTGTGACTGCCGCTTTATGCTTACAACATAATAAGTACACTGTAATGTCTGCTGTCGGTATCTGTGTTGGTACTAAAAGTGGTTTTACACCGGGCTAGTAATCGAATTAGTTATTATTGTTAGGGAATATCATTTGAGGAGGTTTGTTAAAAATCTAGTAGTCACAAGTACATACTAGAAGTGCTGAAGAGACACATATACTGTTTTTCTTTTGAACAATTTAGGAAGAGTTATACAACTAAATGGAAATATACTTACATTCTGGACATTTCCAGTTATTTTCTAGAAATTTACAATTAATTACTGCAAATTTTCATTTGGTTGTAATATGCATGCTGAAAATATTTAAAAGGATAGTATTATGCACGACTGCAGTGCTTCCATAAGTATTAGTTTGGTAAAAAGCAAACCCAGATTATTAGCACAAATGATACATTAATATTAGATTTAACTTTACTGGAAGTGTTTACTTGAAATATTGCTAGGAAAATATTTCTGATTTTTCTTGTATTGTTGATTTGTTTGAAAAGTCATGATGCACTGCAAATGGAAACCCAGATCAAGACTAAATCATAACAAAAGAAATTTCAAAACTTCAAACTTTTGTGTAGTAAAGTTCAGATTTTTTATAGTCTAATTGCATTCTATCAAAGAAGGACATGTTTCGACCTTATCAATGCTACACCAAAAGAGAAAAGACAAACAACGGCTTCAGTTGACCTTCAGGACACCTCTTTAAACTAGATTTTATGTTTTTTATTGTTATAAATGTAGAACACCCATTTTTTTTTGTTAATTACTTGCTTTTAACCCTGGGAATTTGCCCCTTCTGGATAGTTCCCCTTCAAATTCAATGTTTAATGTTCATTATGATAAGAATTGGTGCTCACCTTTTTATATTGTTATATTTGATGTCCCTTCAGGATTTCTCTTTAGACATTTGGGGCGAGCTGATGATGTCCTTTTGATAAGGATGAAATATGTCCTAAACATAATTTCTTCAAAGTGCAATTTAGACTATAAAAAACTGATTTCTTCGTGAATCCTGTATTGCACATTAATTATGCATCAATTTTTCCTACTATACTTAAAAAGAATTTTTGTATTGAGTTCGTGTAAGTTGGCAGTCGCTAAGACTGTTAAATTGTGAAGGTAAAAGTAAATAAATATCAGCTCTTCTTAATTAAGTATCTGAGAGATATATTATTTTAAAACAAGATTTTCTTTTATTATTGTGAACTACAAAAATTATAGTTTTCTGTGAATATAATATTCCCCCACTAGAGCACAAATAAGACATATTTTTATTTAGTCACATTGGGCCTATACAATAACAGACATCTTAAACAATTTAAATAGTAAAACACTTCCCATCTTTTTATTGTAAGTAATTAGTTTGAGTGCATCAAGTTATGTCAAAACCTTGAAATATACAAATATGTTAATTCTATATTACAATTTTCGAACCAGTATTTCCCGTTTTTAGGTCTAATATTGAGTGGTGATTTTAGATTATTACATTGTATTGAATGACATTCTTTTACTACATTTGCTAGAAATACATACTTTTTTTGAGGCAGTAGATAAATAGGGTTAATTGCATTTACTTGTACATTAATGTGATTATTTAACATAAAGTTTATTTGTTGCCTGATTTTTAATCTCAGTATTACATTACAATCTAGTTAATTGCATTGAAAAGCCGGGGTTGATGTAGTGCTATATTTAGCGTTCCAGGAAAATTCTTTCATTTTCATAAAAGTATAGCCAACTTTCATAAACGTGGCAGGTGAAAATTTTAATCCTGCCATATTAGTAATCTGAATGTATAACTTAGCTAAGTGCAGTTGTCATTTATTTAATATGTACTGTTGCATCAAACAGTAACAAACATTACATTGGATACTATAAATAATCAGCACACAGTTTATTTCATTGCTTTCGAAAATGTAATGCAAAATGTTCTCTGTAAAGATATAGTTGCAAAATATGTTTTTTTCATTGAATTTCTTAGTAATATCAACAAAAAATTATATATGATGTTCTTAATGTGCAGTTTGGCCAAAACACAGGTTTTCATTGAAATGCGATTCGTAACGAGAGCTGTACCCTTGTGTTCCATCGATTCAAATGATACTGGTTACTGGACCTACTCCATTTGTACGTTTTTATGGTAGGTAACCAGTTCATTGCAAACGATGTGTGGAGAGGTATGTAAGCGCCATAAACCGGATTTGCAATCGATACTATGTTAAATTAATGAAACGGTTGGCGAAACGACCTCACAAAATGCCAATCAGCGGCTATTTGCAGTTCGTATACGAATTATTTTATGGTCATGCGAAATATCGAAGCGAAGCTTAAAATATCCAAAACAACATTCTAAGCGTTCAGATACGCATTTGTTTTCGAACTCTGTGCCGGCGATGTTTGAATTCTAAATTTATGGTGGCTATTTGTTACAATCTCCTTTAAGCACATGAAGTTAGAAAAAATCCACATGTTTGTATACGATTTTTGCATCGGTTTTCTTCTGAAAGGCGAATTAATATGTTACATTGTCAGGTTTTATAAATAGTCACTTTCAAGTCACGCGATCAAATTTTTAGCACCGCAATGAGGCATCAGGATAGGTCGTTAGAGTTCCCTTTATAAGGGATATGTTGCTTATTGCTTGTAATCACATGATAAAAAGCATTTCCCGGATATATTTCAAGTGGTAACTAGACCTACTGATGCTATCGCATACTTATTGTATCGGCGATAAGTCAGGGGATCTTGCAAGGCATTCTAAAACTTCTGCGCTAGCATCTTGTAAAATGTTCATCGTTTGATTAGTTCATTAGTCGTAGGCGCTCTGGTGTTGTCTTGTTGGAAAAGGGCGTTTGTGGTATTACTAGCGACATCAATGTGACTTAGGCATCATTTTTCATTTAAAAATATAAGAATAGCCCCACTGTATAGCATATATATAACTTCAGCGATGTACCGTCGGGTTGTTATACTACTTACCCCTAATGAACCTGCCTATGTCAAATATTATAGCCCCGATATACCAAATGATGTCATGGGTGTTGACTGTATGACATCCTAGGACACACTTGACATTTTGCCTCTCGCTGTGGAACTGTGTGACATGTATACCTCGGTTTGGAGTCATAAGCACAATCTGGACTCATGACTGAAGAAGTAGCCACTTCAATCTGGCTTAACTCCATTCCAAGTGACAAACTTTGTGCGGCTATCGGCGAAATCAGCTGTAACCCTAAAACGGATATTCAATTAACCTTTTGTGGAGAAAACACAAATTTTGTTGATGTAACAAAGGCATATCTTGCCATTATTTATGGCTACGATCTACGATTACGTAACACATATACTCTTAGATATAGGAGTACTAACAATACTTCGATACTTTGAGATTTAGTATCGATTTCTAGTCGTGCTATCGATACCCACTTTAGTTATGGTATCAAACTACCGATACTGTAATAATTCACACTCCTTTAGAATTGGAGAAAAAGTAGTGATGGCTACGAGTTCGTTTAAATAAACTGAAAATCGAAAGACAACTAACAAAAAGAAAACTATTTACATTTTAGTCATTAACCAATTCTCGACATGATCAGAGTCCTTTGTCGTCAGCAATACCTATGAAAATAAGTCATTTTTACGGTTTTCCCTGTTTGGTGAAATAGAGCTTTTCGTTTTCAAAGTTAGTTCTTTTCGTAATGCTCAATGTATAGACACTTAGATGTATCAATACTTTCGAATGAAGCATCGATTAGTGTCGATACAACAAAAAGTATAGTTCGATACCGTTATTATCGATTCCTTTGTTCGATACTAACAACCGTAGTCTTAGGTACGTACCGTTCGTGATCACCCTGTATGATCTTGGGCCACTCAAAACGTTATTGTCACTGATAGTCATTATATTCATTCCACCTTCTCCACAAGCGCATTATTGTTAATTTCGAGTTTTCGGGCTATTTTCCTTATACTTCATCTCAGTTTTTATTTTTTAATTCTACACCTTATTCTTAGTTGCACTTTCCCTCTGAATTACGAGGGCGCATTCGTATTAAATTTAAGTTCTTAATAGCTCATTAAAGAAGTGTTAAAGTACCATCTTCCTAATACACTTATTAGAGAACTGCAGGTTGCCTTCTTGTTGATAGCTGGTCCCATATTTCGTTGATGTGTTGCCTTTTGTCACTTCGATGGCTGTTAAAGATGACAAGTTCATTTGGATCGTGATGGCTTACTGGTAGAGTCTTAACCAAAAACATGTTCTCGTGTAAGATTCAATCATCGCTGTTTTGATGGTTCAGCCGGTTTGCGCTGGATGTTCTGTTAATGCTGACTTGTCCTGGTGGTAAATGGAGTGACTAACATATTTCTTGATCCTCATGTTAATGAGTCTTTCCAATTGCAAGCGCTAATTGTTTGTATTATTATAAATAAATTATTAAAAATTATAATAAATAAGTATCTCGCGAAAATGATGGATTCACGTGATGTCTCTTCAGCAGTCGTCCGATCGATTCAGTGCACCCCCTTATGTAAGGTTGACACGTTGTCCTCTTTCGTCTTGGGCTGCCTTTCATAGTCTTTTTTTATGCATGTACTTAGGCACTCATAGGTCGCTCAGTGTAGCTACCAGTGTGAGGTGTGTGTTACTGATGGCTTGATGCGATCATGCGCACCGACTTTTTGTAGACTCGGTTTTCTAACGTATCTACTAATTATTTTCTCCTCATCATTATCTTTAGAAATTAGAAAAGGCAAGACTCCAAGTGCATGTGTCGTTTTGTAGGTATAGTGGTAGAGTATCCTTGAATGTCTTTATGGTTTGTTTTCCATGTGGACAGACTGTGAATATATCCTCCTCGTATTTGAACCAATACTGTGGTTTAATACGTGTTATTTTCATTGTGGCGGTCTCCGAGAGAAATGAGTTATCATACCCAATTCTGCTTCTGTTTCCCCTTTATTGCACAGAAATTATGACCTAAAGCCAGAATTAAATCTGCGTACAACACCCCTCTCGCTACGTACTGGGTTTTTAGCAAATTTTTTTTTTAATCATTTGGAACAATATTACCCAGTATTGCTGTTTGTTTCTATCTTCGGCAGAAGTTTTTCTCGATATTGTTAACCAGCAAACTTTATACACCTTGGTTCATATATGTATGTAGATCAGTGTCAAACTAGCCCAAAATGTCTACAGCTTCAAAATGACCATTGGTCGAGCATGATTTTCCAATTTTTGCTGTATAATCAAGCATGTGTGAGGAAGCTCTTTTTTACATCTAAACCTGTAATGAGCGATATATTTGGTGTCTGGTCAAGCAGATATCTACGATCTGGTATCATGAACTGTATTACAATTCATTCTACTATATGGCCTCTTTTCGTCTTTAAATTAAAAGCAACAATATTTAAATTAAACGGCAATAACATATACTGGTCACCAAATGCATTAAACATAATGGCATTATCCCATATACCTTTCAAATACAGATAGAGTCTGTGTGATGGTGTGATACCCTAATTTGAAGTAAAATTTTTCGGTAATGCCTATTTCTTCTAAGCCATTGTTCATTGTTATTGAAAACGAATTTGTTTACTGTTTAAGTACCAACCCAGACTAACTTGATATCAATATATATAATAGAGGTCGTTGTCTATAATACATAAATGATACTTGTTGAAGCTAATTTTTCAAGATTAAAACTATTTCGTGGCATCAAGTTATAAATATATATAAAATATATCGTCTGTTGTAAACATTGTCATCTGCTTTGTGTTTTATATTGTCTATTTTGTGTAATTGGCGACGGCAGTATGGTATGGATGCGGAAATCATTGAAAGCTTCTTTTTATATTTCGTTTTAGGGTAAGCATTATTTTTTAAGCATTGCTTGTTATAATTGCTTTTCATGCTTTGTCTCTATAATCAATATATGAAATAAAGTTTCCTTATTTATTGCGTTTTCGAACGTTTGCACACCTTATTTTCTTACTGTAGGGCTCGTGGGATTTCTGGTTACTTTTCGTATGTATTCTACAGAATCAATTTATAAATATCTTAGTTTTTTTCTAGTAAAACTAAACTTGATTCATATCGTGCCATTTCCCAAAAACTCATCGTCTCGTATACATAAATGTTATGACCGCCATCATAAACTGTTTATTGCGACTTGCGGTTACGTTTATGTTGATTGAGATCAAAGAACGTGAAATGAATTGATACATTTGTCCGCCAGTTTTTCAGAAAAAATAGCGTTTTGTTTTGTCCTTTACTGGAAATTTTCGAATGGCGGGCAGGATTTTCCACAATATGTTTGATATTAGTCCGTTCGCACAGTTCACTAGATTTAATTTTATTATCGCAGTATTATTAGTTGTGACGTATACAGAGCCGGATATAGCAAAGAAAATAATTCGGCGACTTGCGACCACTGCGAATTATTACGGCTTCCTACAGTATACGTATGACGAAAGTGTATAATGGTTTGCCTTGGTGTTGGAATATTAACGGTATATTTACAACCTCGCACTGGACTTTGATAAAATTGACTGCTTTTAGAATCAAAAAAAGGGACATCAGTTTATTAAGCACTAGCTTTTTATTTTATCTCACTGAATCAGTATTTTGTTTTTATTTTGTGATAGCTTGGTTTTTGCTGGAAAGCCTTAATGAATGAATTCTGATAATTCATGTCCAGCATCAATCCTCGTTGGTATTGTAGAATAGATGCATTTAGTGCATTGAAAGCTCTTTCTTCATCTCTTGTTAACATATCGCTGTGCATAAGAAAATTAACATTTCTATTTGTACCATATTTCAAAACGATCTTCTGATATGAAATCTCGAAATATTGAATGTTTTAAATAGAAATTAGTATGTTTAGCATGATGTGTTTATTCAGTAGAAAGCTACTGAGTGGCCGAAAGTCATTGCGATTTTGTTTTCAATTTTTACTCGACGAAAAGTTGCTGATATTGACAACACATTGCTGATCCTGGCAATAGGAGGAGCGACGACCCGTTCTTGCTTCTTCAGAGCGACAATTGACTTGTGGGCTTTGGCGTAAGCCATCAACTCCAGGTTGCTTCAACATGGTAAATTTTAGGAGGAAATTGGCCCTACTATGGTAGTCTTCTTAAAATGCCCCAAGTACCAAAGAAGTACTGCAGACAACGATATACTTGATTTTTGCATTCGTTTAATAACTATGGCTCGTAGATGTGATTTTTAAACCGAGTTCCTGTCTCAAAAAGGATTCTCCGCATACATTTGCGAACTGCCGCTTTTTGAGTTTTTACATTATTTGTGATCCTCATATAATTGGTGATAAGCTGGTCTTTCTATTCTTTATATGCTTGGTGACAAAGTATCTTCTTGAGAATCCTTTCGACCCATAGTCAGAGCCACTTCTAGAAATTCCTGTATTTTTCGTTTTCATTTATACTTGATTCATTGAAGTAATCATTGGTTTTCTCTGGAACATCGGACTGTACTTAGGATGTGTGAATTTTGGTCAAGATTTATTTTATTCTTCAGCTCTTTGCTTTATGCGCATGACCACTTCGAGGATGATTTTTATCATCATGTCAAGAGAAAAGTGTGTTGCTTTTTCTATTATACCCTACAAAATATATGTATAAACTTCCAAATAATTATGAGGTGGTTTAATTTTAATTTTGTGGAATTTGTACAAAAATTATTAAAAGAAATTGAGGAAATGTTCATTTTAGAAATTTTCAGAAAGTTGATGTGCCCAGAACGTTTTATCCAATAATCCTAAACCATACATTGAGCTAGAATAGAATTTTATTTGAGGGATTTTTTATCCTTAGATTATTCCAATTGAGTATACAGCAGTTGTTGAATTTCGCTCCGTCCGACCATATCACCTTTAAATAAAACTGTAAGGTGATCCGCACACATTTTCCTAAAGCATCTAAAAAAATCAAGACGTGTTGCTCCTCATTTTCAGCATGCAACGTTTGACCGAGAGTTTCTGCAGGTAAAACGTGTGTTTTCAGTATTTTGACTGCAGTACGTTGTGAAAGTTTAACTTAACTATTTTACGAGTTGAAGATTGTTTTGGATTTACTTAGGCTAGAACGTTTATTTGTGCAGATTCATGTGTTCGTTTAGATTAGTTTATTGACTGGGAAAGAAAAAACATATTGGACCTAGTTATCGTAAAAGCTTTTGAACGTTCCTAAAGAAGCATGACGGCGGTCTTGGTATTGTCTGAAGTATTCTACCGATGTTTGGATGGAATTTTTGTGACATTATATAATATTCAATCACATTTAGCTTTTCTTGATGTAAAATTATTTACTATGAATAACAACTTGTAGGTATATTAAATATTACATAAAAATCAAACAACTCCAAAATTTGCCGATAAAATGAAAATAGGATAGAGCGACTTTAAGTTTTTGCTTAGTTGCCCTGGTAACGATACTGCAAAGCTAAATATGGATAACCTGGAAACTTCTAGATGCTATAATTTTGAAACGCCTCAATTAAATTTAACGTATTAAGGAGTCATTTTAAAAGAGTTCCCAAAGAGATTAAGATTATGGTTGATGTTCCAAAATTATTTTTTTAAATGGCATAAATAAATGTTCTTATTTTGAAATTATTGCCAAAGTAGTATACTTACCGCACATAACCAAGGTAACACCATATTTCTTCAATTTACTTCATATTATGATTGAATCGTTTACTTTTGCCGATTATTTTATTTAAGGCAGTCCTAAAAAAACTACTTGTTGACCTGTAAGTCAAAATCATTTTGGCAATGCAAGATTCAAATTCCATTTACTGCTTTTTTACAATTTTGATTACGTAACCAAATATTTCCAGCAATTAACCAAATCACAAGAGCGATATTAATCTGCATGCCATGTGCGATAGACTTAACAAAGTTATTGCAGCGTGCTATATTGTACAGCAGACGAGAGAGTACCGAACTAATTAGCGCATCCCCCGACGAAAAACAATTACRACCTTCCCGTTCCGGCAGCCTGAATAATTGATACCCAGGTTATCTTATTGATAGMTGGCGATGAGCACCGGCAGACSGCTTCATTGCGTCGGTGGCGCGAACTATGCGCTCCGGCGCCTCCGGGACGGTGTTGCCAGTTCGAATTCCAATAGCTAAAGATCAGAATCGGATACTGACGGTTAGGGCATGCATGCAATTCCAGAAGGTTATCGATTCTGGAACGGAGTTTCGATACTGGAGACACAATTCCGGAATCGGCACTATTTTGTTTTATTTCTGTGATAAAATGATGTATGTAAGAACGAAGCAAGTTACATACATCAGACTTTTAATCGTTTGAGAATAATATTAAAACTTAAAACATTTTTTTATTATTACACAAACAAAAATTCAATTTTTATAGACCACTTAATATTATACTTATCCTGCCATAATATTATTAATAATTCACTCACACTCACACACTAGTACCAAGTTAGTCAACTAATTATCTACATAAATGTCGGTGTTACACTGTAAGACGAGTGTAGGCTGTGGAAATAGAAATGTCGCTTTGTAATGTTTATGAATATTGGAATAACCATTTTGGTCTCTCAATTCCTAAACTGCATTATCGGAATGATGTGTCCGAAATTCCGGAGTAACGAAAATTCGGAATTCTTGAATGCATGGCCTACTAAAGTACTGACGATCCTGAAACAGCTTTAGTTGTTGAAATTTCATATTAACATGACGATTGCAGAAAGCAGATTTTAAGTAAACTACGCATTTATGAATTAGCAATACAAGTAGCTTGACGGTTGTACAAACTGCATCCCAGCTTTTTAACAGTTTATTTTATATAAGAATTATAATATGTTGCAGTCCTTCATTCTTTTTGCGTCACGTCATAAAGGATTAGTCTTTTTGCTTTTTGTGTAAGTTTTATAGCGGTCTAAAGGATGAAAACCTAGTTATGTTAGTTTTATTCGTGCTGTTCACGCGTTAGGATTTGACAGAAGTGAGATATACTTACAGAGCATAGTAAATATACTCCCTTCGACATTTAGAAAAATTGAAATACATCAAATTTGTGTTTGTCGGTAAGCCATAGTCAGTAATCTAAACCATTGTCTAAAACTGAAAGTTATGAACAAATATACTGTGATCATGCATGTTTTTCTATTTTGGGAAGAGGGAATTACAAAATAAACGTGACGGGCATGTTTTGGAAGCTTGGAACTTCAAATGTAGCGCTTGCTGGAAAATATAGTTGCCGATACTATAACATTGTAAGAAAAATTTCCACAGGCCTTCTCTCCACACCATTTCATAGAACTCCCTCATCTTAAATTCAGTTCTATTTTCTTACTTACTTAGATTCACTGAGAATCTGCCTTCTCGCTGAAATACAAAAAGTATGTATAATTAATATATTTAATATTATAATTTGTGTACAGCAATAACTTTATCATATATTGTGTTTAATGGAGAAACGCCAAGGTAAGGAAACAGTGTTCAGATACTTAAAAATTTACAGGTAAACAAAAAAAAACAAATAAAAGTAGACAAATTTAATTCCAACTGGACTACTATAATTATTTTTCAAGCAAGCTAAATGATTAAGTTAAGCAAATAATTTATACATTTTACAAACTTGACGAAAAGAAATCTATTAAACGAAGATATTATCATTTTAGAGACAGTATGCTACCACCTTATCATCGATTAAGCGAATTTATTTCCCTTAACTTTACGAAAATATCTACCATGGACAATCGCACCACATTTTTGTTCTACGTTTTTCTATGGGCATTTTTTGCTCAACACCCATTTCTCTTATTTCTTCATTCCCTCTGTGTTCTTTTATATTGATTTATAAAAAAACGCAATGTCCTTAAAAATCGAACCTTTACATTTCCCATCGTTTGGCGACTGGGGAAACCCCTGTAGTCGGCAACGTCGCCGTCTTGCTTCCCAGGGCCCGCTAGCTGAAGAGCCGGCAGTCCGCAGCCGGGTTCCTGTTGGAACAGAGGTCGTGCGCGTCACACAAGGGCACCGTTCGTAACCGGGTGCACGCCATACCAGACATCGCGACGGGGGTCAGTGCCGATCTAGGTGATTTATATGGGGAATGTAAAGCTGGCGACTGGGATGGGGTGACATTCGTAATTAGGACTACTTTTTTAAAAAGGTGTCATTTTTGCAGCGGGTTACGGTGAAAGAAAATGTAAAAAAATATTTTTATCCAAATTCTAAAATTAAATCCGAGTTATTGGTACTATGGGTACTTCCATTTTAAGTCTAAATGATTTATTTAGAAATCCTTAAATTTTTTGTATAATAAACATCCATTGGTTGCGGCTGTAATGCGCTGAATGAAACTAAATCAGAACCTATTTTTTTAATGATAGATTCCGTCTGGTTGCCAGCAGGTATTGAATTAATTATTTTCGAAGATTTGCTAGATTTGAATATTTAGGATTCGACCTGGTCCAGTATATATTCTTTAGAAAGTACGTAATTAACGTTATTACAAATAAGCCATCTTCTATAAGTACTTACATTAATGTTAGGTACCTTACACATCAGAGTGTATAAGTATTACCAACGATTTCTATACAGTCAACTATTGCAAGTTTAGTTGTTCATTTCATATTATATCGAGTATATATCCACTTTTTTATTAACACTAATATATACTTGATACAAAATACTAGTTGGAAATCAATTTTAAAAACCCTGTAGCCGGGACTTAAGAAGGTAAAAACAGATAATTAGTTTTCATTGTCATATTGCATACTACAAACGAATTCAGATTATTTCAATAACATGGGTATAATCAATCCGGAATTAACCAATWTTTATGAATACTTGCTAACCGCTTTTGGTACCCGCTCAAAGAACCAGATTCATGAAGTATATCCTCTTACTAACAGACACGGTTAAATAGGGTATATTACCTCACACAACACAGAAATTTAACGTGTTCTATGCCTCAGTAAACACCAATTGGCGAAATACAAAATCGTTTTTTTACGTATTTTACGTGGAATAATTGTTAACGGATTGCGAGATATAGTAGTTTATAACATGGCTATCATAAGCATTTCTAACATCCTTTTTATTGCAGCAGTGTTAAATTATTATTGTATCTTTCATGATATTTTACATCCAAAGTTTGATAGATTAAGTCTACTTCGACTAATGTAATGAACGACTAAACCACATCAGTTCAAAGCCTTTATCATTTTCCTGTTACGTATTCGAAGCACTTTCGGTACTTTTTGTTGTTTTGTTCGACAATAAACAAATAAATAGCAGTGACAATAACAAAAATAAAAAAGAACATTTGACGCACAATGTTGTAATGTTCCATTGTGCATCGACGTAAATTATATTMTTACGAGTGATACAGTTAGTCCCTAMTTGTTTTTACGCTTAAACCTAGTATCTATTATTCATCCAGAACTTCTCACCCAGATTTTTTGACAATACGTCTTTATCATTAATAATACACAGTGGCATGTACTTCTGTACGTTTTGTTGTGTTATTGCGATTAACCACTATCAATGTTACCCCTCTTTTAGAAAAGCATTGGTACCCACAAAAGATTAGGTTTTGATACCCTCATCACGTTTTAATTTCTTAGGTCTGATAGGTTAAGCATTACCTAAGTAACTGCTTTAGTCTATTTCAGATTGTAACGTATACGGAATGAATTTAAGGTTATCTCCATTTAATGGATAAATCTGTTATAATATAATTATATTAATATGATGCTGTTTATTAAGAAATTGTGTACAATATTTCAGATAGAAGAAACAGATAAAGATCACGTGACACTACATTCGAATATTTTTCTTAGCTGTTTGCAGCAAAAAGTTATCAATCCTTTAGAAGTACCAAAAGAAATTGTAGATGTTAGCTTTTCAAAGCATTATTGAGGTCCTTAAGGACAGAAGCTTGACAGTTACGATTGTTATTACCTACAGCCTTTTCAAAGCTAAAAAATATAGTTTCCTGATAGAATACAGGCTTAGTCAAGAWGCTGAATAACCTATTTATTTCTGTATGTATGATATATGACCTTTATTGCGAAATTTCCTTAATAAAACTCTTTTTTTGTTAATTAATTTCATAACCTTTTTGTTTTTGTATGTCACCACACTTGCAAGGCAGTCCAATTTTTTATGACAACCAAGCGATTCTTTTGCTGATTTGTATTGCTCTTTTCCTCTGCTGTATTACCTAGCGTTTATTTTGTCTGGTTTTATAACAAAACATTTGTGAAAAATCATGTTTTCAAATAAACGACAAACAGCGTCATCAGTACAGGCTCTGCAGGTATCATTATTGCTTTTATTCTTTTGGTGATGATCCCAGAAAAAAATCTAATGGACTTAAATCATACGACCTAGTAGGCCATCTAATAATTCCCCGACGTCCTATCCACCGACCTGGGAAGATGTTGACTCCAAAATGTGGAGGAGTACCCTCTTGTTGAAATCAAATATTGTAGTTTGGCATTTGTCGTCGATCTTTATCGAGAAATTAATGTACAGTGGCAGGAGGCAGGTACAATATTATCACGCAGTCAGGTAGATATATGCGGTTACATTTCCATTTGTGAAGTATAGGTCTATAATGTGTTGCCGATAATACCAGCTTACACATTTAGATTCTGAGGACACCGTATGATGTGCCATAATCCTATTACAAATTCGTTTATGTAAAAAGTGGCTTCGTTAGAAAATAAAATGTTTACAGGATTTCTATCTATCATTGGTCATGTCCATCACCATAACAAAAAATGTATTCTTCTGTCAGGATCATCTTTATTTAGCTGATGCTGAATGTAGTAGGGTTTGTATTTGTTCTTTTTAATATTTGAACAATAGACGATTGGCTACTATTATTGTTCAAAGTAAGCTGTGTGGTTGACGTAAACGAGTTATCCATAATGCTAAGGGCTTGATCTTTAATGAACACTATTAGATAAGTCGTAAACATCTTTGTGTGAACGTTGTCGATCTGCTTAGCCACGATTTCAATTCGTTCAGTTTCATTAAGTTTTACCATATTTGTAAATTAAAATATAAGTGCTTTTACTCAGTATATCAGTGGAAACACAACTTTATTATATTATCAAACCATACAAAATAAACCCCAGGTCACGTCAGGATAAAAAGGGTAGCACAAATCAGCAAGAAATCGTTTGATTATTCAAAAAAGAAATTCCATACCTTTGACTAATCCTGTAAGTATAAGGAATACATTAAAAATTTATAGTGGACTAATCCTGGAGAGAGAGGAAGGATCCATCCGAGATAACGATAGAAAGAGAATCACAATTATTTTACAAAACAGGACCACTCCATAATAATTATTGCACTGATATTTTTGAAAATGGTAAAAATTCTTAAAAGTGTAGGCTAAAAATAATCTAAAAAGGTAGACCTCGCAATTAGCAGTTATTTTAGCAAGAAATATTAAGATTATGTGTTCGAGAAATATCTTAGGGTATAGTTAAATCTTTTATCTTTCAGATAAACATTCATTTATCCTTAAATATTCAGTAGTTTTTAGGCGGTGCTGTTTTGTAAAAAATGGGTTGTTCTCTTTCTACCGTTATCTCTAATGTATCTTTTTCTATCTCTAGAATTCTAGCATAGCATCTGTATGCTAGTTTTACTCCGGTCATATATTATAGAACGTGTTAACAAGAAACAACTGTGACAATGGAGTTCTGTTGTGATGTAGTAACGCACAGAATTAAAATTCTCGTAATCCAGCTTTATGCTTGATGAAATTATTTAATTACTTTTTTCAACAATAGAAAAATAAAGGATATTGCATTTTAATTAAATTACATTCATAAGCAGTCGAACTACTAAACCGAAAAACTATAATGGTCTAAATTTTCAAATTCGTAAAACCGCAACGTCTTCATTGTATTCGTGTATCATTGGTCCATTTTAAAAGCTCGCCACGACTACGACTTGGCATCATCCAATTATGCGCTTAGGTAAAACGAGATTGACTTAAATCCTAACGATGGAATGGGTGTTTACAAGCTGTTGGATGAACCTTCCATTTCTAAACGACCAATAGTGACATTCACTGATTCCACTGGCAGTCCTCAGTGAAACATTTTTTGCCAATAAAATAAAAATTAAAAAAAATTTGGTTGTTTCACGGTATTTAACAATTTCCGACAGATTTGTTCTTCAGAGTATAACAACATACTAAATCTAAAGAATATGAAACTGTTACAAGTACATGTACAGGTGGGAATGAAAAACAGAACCTAAGCAGTGTCATGTAACCATGTGTCAATTTATGTATTTTGCACTGTTTTAAGAACCAAAGGTGATTGCCGGTTTTCGTTAGTTTTAGTACTCTTTTTGTACATCCTCGGCGATTTTTGCTGGTCTTGCACTTCTACAATAACAACATTCACTGATTCCACTTGCGATCCTTGGTGAAATATTTTATCAAAAAAAATAAAAATAAAAAAATACTCGGTTGTTTCATGGTATTTAATAATTTCTGACAGATCTGATTAGAACCTTTCTGTTCTTCTTTAGAGTATATGATGACCGCCAGTGGAATCAGTGAATGTTATTAGAAGTACAAAAAGACATTACTAAAATGAAGAAAACCGGCAATCACCTTTGGTTCTTCAAACAGCGCAAAATATATAAATTGACACCTATAGTTACATGACACTGCTTAGGTTCTTTTTTCGTCCCCACCTGTATATGTATTTGTAACACAGTTTCATATTCTTTAACTTTAGTATGTTGTTATACTCAGAAGGTTCGAAACAGATCCGTCAGAAATTATTAAATACCCTGAAATAACCAAGTGTTTTTTATTGACCAATAGTGGACTCATTTGCGGAATCGGAGTCTTCAGTACGTCCTGTGTGGAAGTCGTCTTCAAGCTGATAAAAATGCCAAATTAGGTTGTAGTGATGGAGATACGCTCTATCCGGATATTTTGTTCTACCGATATGTGGAGCATCGTACCCATTTTTAGCTGCAGTTCTGCAATTTTTAGATAATAAGAGAAAAATTGCACGTCTGGAGATTTTTTTATTAAAAGCTGAATAACGAAAATTTGAATTTTATGCGTTACCCTTTCACCACCCTTTGCAAATATGTGACATTACAGGTACCAGATTATACTTTTGAGTGTTATCTGCTTAATGCACTTTAGCTAAAATGGAACTACTTATATTTTGTCATTTTTTATTGATTTTCGGTGTAAATTGCATTTTATAGACCTTTAAGATTACCAGCTTTATCACGTGATGAAATGTAACAAACGGTTTCGTATCGTAATATTAAAATGTGAAGGAGTAGAAGATTTTATTGCCTGTTATAATTAATCCTAAGGTTTTGTTGTTATTATCAAAGTAACCATTTATATAACAAAAAAAATAAATTAAGTCGATAGCCCACCCCAGTCGCCATTTCCGTCCACCCTCCTCGAGGAATCGACTCGACTTGTGTGGTTTTTTTTACCCAGGAAACGGTCATGTTGTTTACGTACCCAGGAGATATCCCATCCGATAAGCCTCCCCAACCTTCGTTTCGCGCTTCCCCGTAGGCCAACCGGCTCGGCCACGACGATGATGTCCAGTGACGTGTTCGTAACAGACGACTGTGTGCGATGGTGAGACGTTAAGTGACGTGGGGTAATGTCGGGAACAACGGCTGGAGGCGCTGCGCCAAAGACGCAGAAGGCCAAGCGGAAGATCTCGCTGCCATGGTTCAGACAGGGGTCGGTGGCACATTCCCACCCCACGTTGACGAGGCAGCATACCATCGATACGCCGAGTTCCTTCCAGGCCAGGTTGCTGAGGAGACAGCCAAGTCAGACGGCACTGGTTGGTTTCACTTTTTATGTACGCTTTTCCGGAAAAAATTGCTTGGCGTCCGCAATTTGCACGGGTTCGGGGGGTATTAACAACCTTGAATATGCAGAAATTATCTAAGTGCGCATGACAATGGGCCTGTTGACTAAAATTTAATTTTATAAAAACTGTACATTTTTCAGTAGTATTTGGGGCACTGATAAGCCTCCAGCAAACAGAATTTTAATTACACTTATAATTTTCAAAATATCGCAATCTGAACTTTTGCCGCACATTAGCATCCAAAAAACGACACCTTCGTATGGAGGCTAGCGTATACGTCACTTGGTGTAGCGGGCCACAGAATTTATGTACTTTGAGCACTTTATATAAGATAATTTATTATTACAGTAACTGCGCGACATACCGATCAGGTTAATTAAACTCAGATGTTCTACCGAGCGACTGATCGACAGATATTTGATAACAGTTACGTGTATTTTGAATAAATCACATTCGAAAAACATTTTTTTCAAAATCGCGTATGATAAAGGCGCCACATTTGTTACCGTGGTTACCGAACCGTACTACTTGACTACCTGTAATACCGACGTATCAGCGCGAAGTGCCCGTGTGTGTAATCGTTTGTTTTGGTTCTAATTTTTTTATTTTTGTAAAATTCGTAGGTTAGATACTAGTATTTATAGGATTTGTTTTTTCTGATTAATATTTAGTTGATTCCTCTTTTTAAAATTTCAGTTCAAGTATAGTTTAATAGATGTCACGAGTAGTTTTTTTTAGGTTAGATATAGAATATTTTTATTACTATATAGTTGTTTACATTTTTTAAATTCTAGTTTATTTATCAAAAAAACTAGAAAAAAAGTCACAACCAAAACAATGTGACACAAACACATAAACAAGTCATACAGGTAGCCCTGTAGTCCGCTCGGTAGCCGCGGTAACAAATGTGGCGCCTTTATCATCAGCGATTTTAAAAGTAATGTTCTTTGAATGGGATTTATTCAAAACACACGTAATCGTTATCAAATATTTATCTAGATCAGTCGCTCGGTTGAACATTTGAGCTTAATTAACCTGATCGGTATGTAGCGCAGTTACTTTAATAATAAATTATCTTATATAAAATGGTTAACCAAGTCACCAAGTGACGTATACGCTAGCCTCCATACAAAGGTGTCGTTTTTTTGATGCGCGGCAAAAGTTTAGATGGCGATATTATGAAAACTATAAAAGCAAATTAAAATCTGCTTGACGGGTGTTGATTAGCTACCCAGATATTACTAAGTTCTTGATAAATTGAAAATTTGTGAACAGGCCTGATCCTGATGATCCTACTGTAATACCCGAAAAAAGCGTCAATACAAATTAAAATTTCCATAACGGTTATCCACTGTAACTATAAATACTATTTTAGAAAAAAAGAAACATCATATATTTGATATATGATGTTCACAAGGTATATCTAGACAATTTGGAGAAAATGGTGCATCTGCTCCTAAATGTCTGTGGCAGTATGTTGCCCAAAATAAACCAGCTGAGTTATTTCCTTCCGTAATAAAGTCCGAAAGTGAAGTAGTAATATACGTGGAAAATATGTAATGCTTCTGCAGATTATGTTGCTTCTGTTTTTGTTAAACCTTCTAATTCTTATGCGAATGTTTTTGTCGCAGGTACCTCGTACGACTTAAAAAAGTACAGAATCTTCCTAATAAAGCTTCTAGACCTGATATTCCTACTTCTTTTATTAGGAAATGCGGTAGTTACATTAATTGGACCACTGTTTTTGTTTTATAATAAATCTCTGAGAGAGGGGTGTAAAAAGAAACTTGAAAACAGTTTAATTTATTCCTAAATATTGGTTTAGGCTTTCGCGGCCAAGGTTTGTAGAAAACTGTGTTATCGGGTTTTCCCGGCCGTTGGGGTCTTATCCCTGACGTTTCACCGGTTCGAGTGACTGACATCCTCAGAGGTTGCCTTGTGGTCTTGTGGCGTTATTTAACATTTTTGAGTTTTGAGTATATGACGATATTCATGCGTAATATGCCAAAACTCATATTTCAAAGGTCGATTACTCATTTTTAAGGTGTATAAAAATCGGCCAGTTCTTAGCATCTTTTCCTTTTATTAACCGTTACCTGAAAAACAAAAGCCTGTTACAAAATATACCTTTCTTTGAAAGTAAATGTGTGGCTCTTTGTGATTCGTATAACACATATTCCAAATTCTTAATTTTCACACCCATATATCGACAAGAACCCATGCAAGAAATATTACACTTACTACTACAGTTTGTATTTTTTTATTACTTGCAACATAAAAATTACCTTTTTTACGACCACACGTTGTTAGTATATTGCTACAGTATCCGGAAACGTAGGTAATTTTTTTAATATCGGTACCATTTGATTTTCGACCATCTTCCAACCATAATGTGAGGGATCTGGCAAAACCCGATTTGGTTCTAAAGCATTTAGCCAAAACATTGATAGTGAATTCATAAACAATGTATCTTGAGACTAAGACTTTAGTAGGTAACGCATAATAGCTTTCTTAGGAGCAAACTAAAAGTATCCTCGCTTACTTAATTAATATATTTTCCTCTTTTGACACTAGTGGTGAATTGTGGATTGAATTTCATATAAATCTTGAAACAATTTAAAATTGAACAATTGAACGCCAAGCATAGCCGGAGATTAATTTGGTCATTTTGAGCATTTGTTTTATTATTATTTATTTAAGTGAATTAGGTACCTATTCTAATTTTGATTTTTAAATGAAATGTTTTTGTTAACATCTTGTAAATTTTTTAAATTTAGTAGGTGTGTATGTGATATACCATTTAAAATTCAATACGTCATTATATCACTAACATTTAGGACTTCAATGTTTAAGAATTTTGGTAGCTCCGTGTCAAAAGCAAATTTTAACTTTGTTTACAAAGACTTGCGTATCGTCGGTCTCTGTCTATGATACCAGTGCATCATAATATGTATGTACGTCATGTTGGGTTGTTGAATAAAATTACATAGCTGACTGGACCGAGTGGCTCACGTTAGGGACGCCACTGCCTACTGATATCTTGATTTTTTAATTTTCAGTATCGGAAACCCGGACCAAAAAGAGTCAATTCGAAAAAGAATCATTTTCTTGTAAGAATCAACAAACCAGAACGAAATTATTTTATACGCACATATTCGCAGCTCAAATAAACACATGTATGTATATACATTATTATGCGTCATATCATAACGAACTAAAAATGCATTTACATATTTTAGTAGCATTATATAGCAAGTCGAAAATACTACATTTTTATTTAAATGGTAAAATATCGACTAGCGTGGTCATTAAGTGAAAATATTTCACGAATGAATACGAAACTCTTTATTAATTTGACAAAAATGTTTCACTTTAACTTTCATTTGTCACAAAGACACATTAACGTAAGGAATACAACATGTTCATTATCTAGTACGTTGCTATGGATAGCCGTGTAGACATTTWAAATTTAATATTAGAGATATGTACGAATACTAGCTACTATCGTAAATCATTAACAGCTCGATTCATGATTTGTTTTATACCAACATTATATTATGTAAATAATTTAATTTGTATTTGGTAGTGATTTGGTGTTCTCTTGGGATCAAATATTAAGGAAACTGCAGATTAAAGTTAGATGGGTCATAGTGGTGAATAAGAATTTATTGAAACATTGCTAAAATCATTGAGTGAAATGATTTTTATTAACTTGTCTGTTAAAGCACACCTATTAATTAGGCATATTTGAGATATTTAATGTACAACCACACAAATATCACTTTTCAAGTTCTTATTTCCAGTCAAGTGTCATCTCGTAGTTGAAATGTTACGTTTTCTAAAGAGCAGATTGCTATTTCAATAATGGTATATTTTTGTATATACTCTGGTAAGCTTAATGCCAATATGTTACAATATTAGTTTCGTTCAAATATTTGTTAAGGTAACTTCGTTTCTATAAAAAAAGCATTACCACATTCCGTTTAAATAACTTTAATCGCTACTGTTTTATTTGTACAAACATAGCCTATACTTTTTGACGTTCACGACCCTTATTAGTCATTTTCGTAGTAATTGGTGCCTTGTTCACGGTGAAATTAGTCATAGTAGTTGTAACAGTAATTCTTCAAAATATTTGATATCCTGTGAAACATACTTTGTCGTTAAAGTAACTTGTTTGCTCTGTTTATCGTCTCGCAATATTTAACATCCAGAGTTCCGCATAATTTATCAAGGCCAATGTAATATGATACAGTAGTATAAATTCAATAGTGTTTGATGAAGTTTGCTTTTGCTATGTCAATATGTGAACAAGAAGTCAGGAGTATTTGGCAGTATAGATATACAGTTCTGTTATGAATAACATTTCATCTAGCACTCGTTGCATTACATGACTACAATTTTTGTTATTGAAGTAATTTCGAAACCCAATGAACATTCGAAAATTTTGAGGTATTTATATGTTTTCCATTTTACGTATAGACCATTTTAATACCTAAATGGAATCGATTTCGGATTTGCTATAATTTAATGCTGTGCCTTTGTCGTAACAAAGGGAACCATGATAACAAAATTATTATCGAAATTACCAACCATCTACGTTAATGAAATGAACTCATATTACTATTGAACAACCGAAACCGCGTGACTCACCATCAGTGGAAATAGAATATGAATGTGTTGACAACTGTGTGATGTGAAGTGCAGTACCGTGTTAATCTATGTTGCCTGTATATCAAAGTAAATTACAGTATGGCATATTTATACAGGAAGTAGCTGCAATGAAAGCACAGAATATGTTGTTTGCTACATTATGTAACCTCAAGCTTGCATTACAGATTATTAATTTATTGTTGTCGTATTATTAATGAAAATGTTTCTGACACAGCTCTACGGAAAAAAAATTATTATTCTCGCAAGCTACAAGAAAATGCATTTGGCTCTATTAAACAAAGTTTGATGACGTTATATCTCTTCATAGTAATACACCGTTCTGATTCAATCGTCTGAAAATAATGCTCTTTGAGTCCAAAATTACCTGTTTCAGCGTTTTTTTCTGATTCTTGCAAAAAACTTATTTGGAATTTTATGCGTTACTTTATCGACACTGTATACAGGGTCCGCCACCTAAAACTCCCCAGGCTCGTATTTTCTTTGTTTTTTTTTTAGGTACGACCTTAAGTTATATGTCAAATTGTAGGTCTTTTTGCACTCTTTTAAAAATAGCATAGTGAGTGTCCAAAACTATCGTATTTTGTCAGCATTCAACTATCAAACAATATTTATTATACGGTGTAAGGTTAAAAAATATTTACAAAAAATAACTTTAAATACAAAATATGATAATCTGCAATAATTTGGACACCCACTAAGCTATCTTTAAAGAGTTTAAAAATACCTACAATTTGACATATAACTTAAGGTTGTATCTAAATAAATAAAGAAAATACGAGCCTGGGGAGCTTTAGGTGACGGACCCTGTAAACAACATCCTCGCAACTATTACAATCAGTAATATCGATAAGTCTTAGGTCCTCATTTCTAAAACTGAAACATTAAGTATTTAATTCGCTTAGTACCTAACTGCAAGATCATAATATGCTAGATTTGTAGGTATATCATAAGCTTCTTTGATTTGCTAGTGGTGTCCTTTAGAGCCGTTTGCCACTATACTTATTTAAGTACTGAAATAAGTTCTTAAAATAATCATACTGAAAATTAGATGCGCGCGCCGTTTCAATACAAGAAATAAGCTGAGGATTTTGTTCTCAATTTGCAATTACAAATTCTTTTCAGTACGTATTTCAATACGTACGCGTGCGCCCTTTTGTAGTTCTAATCGTGATTTTCTCAACCTAAAGCTAATCTTACCGTAATCTATTAAATTCCGTCCTTATACAATAGCAAATGCAACGTAAGGTCTATTCTACTGCTAGAGAAAAGTAGACCTTAGATGTAACCCACTCATAAACAATTACTTTTACTGTTGTTTGTGTTTGTGGTCACCCTGAATTACCGCAATTTGTATGTAAAAGTAAAAAAATGCCTGTTGACTGAAAAAAATTATTAAATACATCAGCGTTGATACTAACAATGATATTACAAGGAGAATGAATGTTCATGGCTTCTTAAATGTGCTGAAAGAAAAGCTGCTAAAAATTGTTTGAACTTGTCCATAACAAAATAGGGAAACAAGGTACACAATTCCGTGAAAGCATTCCTTCCGTTTCATTTACAAAAGCATGACAACACATCACGTTCCTGGGGTTGTCAAAAGTGTACTCACACCAATATATATATTTTAAGAGGCTTAAAACTGCATTTCATGTTGATGTATTAATTAGCTGGTAGTATAAAATAACAGATAGCCCCTATTCAAAAGTTTATTTTGCCGATGTCAGTACAAAAGCTGCCTAATCGCACAATCCTGCTTATTCGTAGGTTAGTGCGCATCGATCTGCGCAGTTTTAACACGAAGTATGGAAATTCAGTACAAGAAAATAGAACGTGGGCTAATTTCTTGTATTGAAACGGCGCGCGCATCCAGTGGCCGTATAATCATTTTAAGAACTTATTTCAATACTTAAATAAGTATTGTGGCAAACGGCTCTTATCTTTAGTTAACTAATCTGCGACTGTTATGTGACCGTTCTACATTATTAAATCGTTTTAAAGGCAAGCTTTATAAAATTGTTGCAAATAATGTTAATATTGATTACTTTTTGAAGAAGAGTCATCAATAAATGACATAATCCCTAAAACACTTTTGCATAATATTTGTGTCAATAATTGTCAGTATAAATAGAAATTTTTTATTGGAGACTTATATCGTCTTTTAATTGACGATAATTAATGAAGTGATTATTTTATTTCTACACTTATAGTTACTATATTAAAAACAATACAATGCAAAACATTGTATCACACTGTACGATTGATCACATTAATTACAAAGTCGGCACTAATCTATTATAATACCTACATTAGTCGCCACCGATTTTGTATAGGTCTCATTAATACTGTCAAGCTTAGCAGTTCTTTAAAATTTTTAATAAAATGCTTCTAATATACTACCTACTCGCTTGAACAATTTTTTATACTCTAATACAAAATATCTACCCATGAGAACATCCAGTAACAATAGTTTTATTTGATAAACTTGATAACGGGGTAAAATAAGTAAACCATCAAAGAACAGAGGAGAATCGGACAGTAAGAACTAGCCTACTTATCGATTCTTCTGAGATGTTTCATGCCAGGCTACTAGTACATCATCAAGAAGTGCCATTAGAGTTTTTGGAGGATGGAGTAAATTTTACGGGTTCTAATATTCCACAAAAGTACCGAAATACACTAAATTATAACACTTCATCACACTACTATCTTAACTATCTTACTATCTTAACACTACTACTTCTATTAACCACTATCTATGTAAAGCACTACACTTCACGCACTAGCACTTTGTTCGCCTTGTGCTCTTGTCTTTTCCAGCTTTTCAAATCAGACGACGAAAATGCTCGGATGTTTCCAGGGCCATCTCCCTGTCTAGCATAGAAACATTGAAAACAACCGAATAAAAAACCCTAAGCAACTGAGTGAACGTCGAATCTGTTTGCCCAAATCAAAGGCGCTGGTTTTACCCTCACATCATAAAAATATTGTTAAAAATCATACTATGCATTTAAATTGTTCTGCATTGCAGTGTGTTGTTTTAATAATAGTAAAGAAGTGCCAAGTGCCAAGCGAGCGTTCAATTCAAACTGTTCTATTCATAATGACCCAGTCGTGATTGATGCATGAAAAATCTAGAGATCTTGGTAGGGTAGACCACAAATTGACGCTGTTTTGCTCACAGTAGTTTAAAGTAACTCTAGCTGTATGTGGTCGGGTATTGTGGTGTTGAAAAAGTGGATTTTAGAGGATCCTGAAGCATGCGGTTCCACTACTTCTTGAATAAAACGATGGGTGGTCATTACTCCGTGTCCGCTAATTATTGATGATAGTGTCTTTCATACGTGGTCTTCTCACACATGTTCGACCGTCATGCGTACAGAATTTATATTGGTTCCAACCAACATCATTTCTGATTCCACAGAGCTTGTTTTCTACACCACTCCATTTGGTTACGCCGATTTTCACTCGTGGCGGACAACACAAGGTGCAGACGCTATGAAAAGAAACCAAAGTTCTTGTTCTGCGGTAACCGGTTCCACATCCCAATATGTCTCTCATATTCCCGTAAACCACGGTCTGCAGGCGCCCTTCTGGGAGTGAAACGGTCCCCTAAAGCCAAAAGTCTAAGAGTATAAGAGGACAACCTTTTTTTTCTGATGTTCTGCACAGACGCTTTGCCCTCTTGTTATTTGTGTTGAATCTTCCAGGAACCATATCTCTAAAAGATAAACCGGCCTTTTGCCTGGGCATACTGACAGTTCAAAGTAATTTTAGAAATTCTCCTATTTTGTATACATAAATGCGGTTCTTTACATCGCCCTCCATCTTCTCCGCCAGCTTCTCACTTTCCATTCCGGTCCTCTTAATCTCTTTCCTGGAGGCTTCTTAAGTCCATTGCATCAACGACATCCTGCTTCCATCTTCAAGATGGCTTTGCTCGTTTTCTTCGTTCCGTTGGCGTCCACTTATATTTTTTTTCAATCATCGGTTTTCATCCATTCCTTGAAGGCGGCCATACCAGGTAAGTTTTTTACTATGGTCTCTTTCTCACCTATAATCTCTCGTATCCTTTCATTTCTAATGTGTTCCAGTCTACAGATATGACTTCCTCTTCGGCAGCAATCCATTTCAAGGGACGGCAACTTCCCTTTCCGCGCCATATGTGGTTATGCTCTCTACGAGTGGCTAATACAAGAGGACCTTTGTTCGCTTCGTAATTCTATCATTCCATAATAAAGAATTTAGTTGGCTTATTACCCTTTCCCTTGCCCAATTTTATTCATAACATGCTGCGCACTCTTCCCATTTGTTGTAAAAGTGACGCCCAAATATCTTTTTAATTTTACTAAAACCGTCTTCTATATCTAAGTTTCTCCTTCGTCTGCACCCACTACCATATACTCCGTCTTTTTCGTGTTTATTGTCAAGCCCCACTTTGAGTATTCCTCCCATAACTTCCTGAACATATAACTGGTGTCCCTCCCCATCTTCTGTTATTAGGACCCTATCATCGGCAAAAAGTAAGGTGTACAGTATTTCCTCTTCCACTGGGATACCCATTCCACGGTATTTACTTTTCCTTTTTGGACTTCTTCGAAATACCTACACTTTAAAAAAAGTTGGCGCGAGTGAGAGCATCCTGTCTTAGTTCCTTGTTAACAGGGAATTCTTGAGAAATGAAGTTACCCACTTTCACCAGACTACTGCAGCCTCATATAATTTCCTCACTGGACATATCCATGACTGATACCACACTTATGTCGTTACTTAAAACTTATTTAGTAGGATTGTATCATATAATATATGTCTTTGGCAGATCAATGAATGTTAAAAGTGAACCATCCTTCCTCTCTCTCGCATCTTTTCATCAGTTGTTTAAGCCAACAATACAAGAGCGTCTTTGCTCTTCCGACTGTTTTATTTGCGCTCTTTTGTTAAAAAGCAAAAATTAAATAAAAAAGTACGGTAGCACAAAACCAGTGCATCTGAAATACTGAAAAAATGACCAGTTTTTGTCTTATTAAAAAGAGGTATGTGTACCAAAACTTATTCAAATAAAACAAGTATTCCTGGGTGTTTTTATTTCTACTATAGTCAGTGCATAAGCAATATGTGTAGGAATTTTCATTTCGTTTTCTTACGGTTAGTGAACACATCTTATCCCTTCAACATAATTGCTCTACCGAGCAAATAGGTAGCCGATCGGAGCGCAGAAATTACGAACGTTAGACACTACCATCGATCTGTTGTGCCATCCAACAGGTGTCTAATGACCTAAATAAGCTAGTTATGGATAATTTTGTCACAGGCGGCGCATTATTTCATGCCGGCGAGCAGATCCTGGAATGCCACAACCGGGTAACGGAAGGATGTAGTGTTCTACAGGTGTATTGTTCGTGGACCGGCTGTAATTTGTTCTAATGAATCGTGAAAACAATTGTCTTTGTATGTTCGTTAGCATAATGTTGTTTTTCATGACCGCCTTTAGTCATCCGTTTTTTGGCAAAAGATATTACTAATAAATGCAGTTTTGTGCTAAAATAAACATGAAACGTCTGCATAAGTAACATTATACAAGTATCAAATTATCTCTGCTTTCTGCAGCAGTATTCATTATGAGAGGTCTATTATGATAATCATAGGGCTATTGTATTCCACCTATAGAGCAATCTTTAAGAGATTTTTTGCAATATTTTGTATAGGTGTACGTATATGCAAACGTATTCTCGATTTAGAAAAAAAACTGTTTCTTCATATAATATATATAGTGTTTCTGATGGCGAGATATTTCATCAATATTTCAGCAATAAAGTAAGACATTGTTAAAAAATATATCGACTTTTTCCATAATGCATTATAACATAAATATATAAAATTGCCGCAATGGTTTTGGTGAATAGGCTTATATTCTACTACAAAATAAAAATTAAACATTCCCCATCTTTCTGTATCTGACCTGCTCAACCTGGTATTGTGCTAAAATTTTTTCCTTTCAGTGTTCCGCCTCGGCTTCTCTGTTTATTTTATGTAGTCCTCTTTTGTGACGTATATTACTCGCGTTCAATTCTTCCCTGCATTTTTAATTTCTAATCGACTCTAGTTTATCCCATGACAGGTCTTCAGGTTGTACTTCCGATTATTATATATTGACTTGACCTTATCAATTTCTTCAATTCTCCGCTAGTGTAGCAGCCACGGAGACAGCTTTGATTTCAGAGTAGGCAACTGACATTTTAGAGGTCTAAACTTTTTTCATTTATCTAATTATTTAAAAACGCGAGGTAGAAAAATTGCACTTTTCTTAAGAAAAAACTACAAAAAACTGTAATTGCAATGAATAAGACTGATTGAAAACTTTAAAAGTATATGGCTTGTTTTTTAACAGGTCATGAAGTATTTTTATGATAGATTGGACGATGATTTCTTAGAGTGAGCAAGTTCTCCTTTCCAAGTGAGTAATGACCACTCTGGCTCCCCACCTCCAGATACGGGCCTATAGTGTAGTACGCACTACAATAAGCTCTATTCCTTCGATTCTGGCTTCCTTGCATATAAGAGTTGTTGTTCCGATTATAAGCGCAAAAAATACTTATGGCTCCGATTTGAAGTAATAATGCAATGCAATAAAACTGGCCAATAGATTAGTAGTGTATAAAAAGTTACTCCATTTTTTACATTCTATTTTATTTTAATTTTTATTTATTGATAGCATGCCATCTAAACTGTACTGGCTAGTAAAATAGCGAAACAGTTCTGTCTGCCAGTGCTTGCTGTGCAGACATGAGAGAAAATTACTATAGGTGTATCTGTTACTGATATAGACAGCTTAGTATAGACATGCATTTTACTACTTTAGAACATTCTTCAGTACATACAACTCGGAAAAGGTCATTCTATAGTGTTTTTATTACCGGGTGGAAAAAAAGTATGGAAATAATTGATAAAGAAATTATGGTCTGCTTAGAGCAAAAATGCTTGGATAGTGGATAGGTAATTTCATTGCCAACTGTTTTGTGTCATATTTGGCGCAATTTACTATTTTTTATATATAAAGGCATAGATCATTGAAAAAAATGGGTTTTTTCAGCAGAGATCAGTTTAACTCGTTTACTTTTATTGAATATCCCTTGCGTAGTGTCTATACGCATTTCACATGTGTATTCTGAATACACTGGGTATTTGCGCCACACCCCACAATTCTTTCCATAAATAGATCCAATATGGGGTTGTTTACATAACCTTTTTGTTGCAGTAATCCAAAGTACGCAAAAATATGTATTAGACTCAGATAATTTTTATGTTATTGGTACCGATTAACAGATATATGAAATAATTCCGAAAATTTTTGTATTTCAAAAATGCACTTTATGACGTCAGCACAGCGCTTTGGCTCTTAGTGGTTGCCAGTTCTTTATGCTGAGGTTTACCATTTCAAATTTGATAAGTCCTGACAAAAAGCCGGACTTTTCAAAAAGGTCTGGACAATCTAGTCACAAAAAGCTTAGATTAGTCTGAGCAAGTAGTAGAACTAGCTGTATATATTATTTTCTTTATATATATATATAATTCTAGCGTACGTGTGTATGTCACTGAATTCCTCCGCCATGTATGGTTTAGATTGACAAATCAGCCCGGGCAGATGGCGCTGCAGTCGGTATCTAGGTTATTTCCTCCTAAACGGCTGGACCGATTTGAATGAATTTTTTGTATGCGTTTGGGTGGCGCCCTGGATGGTTTAGATTTACAAATCAGCCCGGCAGGTGGCGCTGCAGTCGGTATCTAGGTTATTTATCTATATCCTCCTAAACGGCTGGACAGATTTGAATGAATTTTTTTGTATGCGTTTGGGTGGCGCCCTGGATGGTTTAGATTCACAAATCATCCTGGCAGATGGCACTGCAGTAGGTATCTAGGTTATTTATCTATACTGCAACTGAACGGTTGGATCGGTTTGAATGAATTTTTTTTGTATGTGTTTGGGTGGCGCCCTGGATGGTTTAGATTCACAAATCAGGCCGGCAGATGGCGCTGCAGTCGGTATCTAGATTATTTATATATACTGCAACTAAACGGCTGGATCGACTTGAATGAATTTTTATGTATGCATTAATTTTCATTCATTCATTTTAATATCCTAATCGCTTGGAATATCATGCAGGATAACGTCTGCCAGGTCCGCTAGTAGTTTAATAAAGATTGAGACTAGTTTAATGCTTTTATGTTTTATTTTTATAAGTTCCCTGCTGCCAATTTGCAGCTGAGTTCTGCATCACAGACACAAACAACTCTAGGCGACGTTAGTTTCGGCACCTGAGAGTTTTTTTTTTAGCTTTCATTGTAAGTTACAGATCGAAATAGTTACTTTGTATATCGCTATAATTGTATCGCAAACGAGAATTGAAATCCAATCGCCGAGGTGTAGAAAGTGGTGTCAGTACTTACTTATCTACTCAATGCTATTGTTGGCAACTTATTGCTAGTTTTTGTTTTAGGGATATCTGAGAAATCACATTATTGTTTCAATCTGATAATCGCTGGTCTTAAGTTTTTTACATAAAGTTATATCATGTTATCTATTGTGATTACACTGGTTTTTTCACTTGTCTGTTCATGAGTGGCTATACTTCATAATTGTACATACCTTCCCGGTCACAAATTTCTTATCACATAATATCATAAATGAAATCTTGTCGGTATTTCTTTTCTTTTTGGAATTATGTATTTTACGAATTAAACATTAGAAGCACGACTATTATTTCCTTTTATTGATGCTTATTTCCTACACATGTTTCTGTTTTCAAAATTGTTTTTGTGTAAGAGAACTATATAATACCTTATTTCCTTATTTTTACTGCACTTCATATAATTTTGTTTATAAATTTTACCATGTAATTTTGTAATGAGTTTTTGGTTGCCTATAATACAGGGTGCCCTAAGGAACATCAGCATTTTTTAGGACGTGAAACACAAAAATAACCACTTTATCATCCAATACGTAATCATGCTGAGGTATTCACTCCAAGGGTCAATTTCGCTAGTCTTATTCTAAAAATTAAGCTATTGTTTTGAAAAGCGGCAAACGATAATGTTATAGAATAATCATAGGCGCAAACTACCATTCTTTGTATTAAACTACAACCGTTTACATTCTGCTTTAACTGCTCTTCTATATTTTGCTCGATATTTTGTTATTGCATAACACTAAGTGTTTATCAATTTGCTCATGTCATCTTCTTTCTCATTGTTGGCGGCAGTTTTATTTATTAATATGCTCCGAAACCATCATACCTTCAATATTATTCTGAAGCAAGTGCCATGAAAGTATTATAAAAATTATTGGGTGATTCCATGCTATCATTTAAGTATCTCAGTTTTCCTTGTTTGAAAGTTGTTAAAAATTATGCTCGCATTTTTCCTAACGTGTGCCGCTTCCCAAGCGTTGTGGCTCGCACCCTTTTATATCATTAGGGAGCGAAGGTAATTGGCAAATCCAATCGCGGCCTGTGCATTATGTATTGACTTATATCGAGATGGTGAGTATTTAGCACCAACCTTAAAGCGATAAGTTAGGTGACCTTTTTATGCCTGTCCCTGTTCATTATTTTTAACCGCGCACGACGCCTGGGGGTGGTTTTTCTACCGGGGAGACGGCCCGGCGCCGCCTCCCTGACGTGGAAAATACCTCTCTCGCTTTTGCAGTGGAATTTTTCTCAGAAAATCTGATTTGATATTCTCGTTGTTGGGGAATGGGTGACCTCAATAGGGTCTGTTTTATAGGCGCATTTTATTTATTTCTGCATTACGTATTACATTTCAAACAGTATTCCAGTAAATACCTAATTTGAAATTAAATTTGACGTAGCGTATCACACATTTTACGAGCAACCCGCAACTCAGTGGAGAAGGGCGTGGGTTAATTATAGAAAAAATGCAATGATCACAAAAAAAAAACGAAAGTTACTAATTACAGAGCATCGGAAGGGCGCCAAGTAGTTCTTTAAAAATATCAGAGAGTAATGTAGGCGCCGAACTACTAAGTTCACCCACGATTCTATTAAGATTCTTCTTAAAGGAATAAAATAAACTACTGCCGGTGAATAGAAACTAGTATAATGAGTGTTGATTCTTTATCAATAATAGATTTTAGCAACTAATAGGAAACACACCATTCACACAACTATGTACAGGGTGAGCAAATAAGAGAGGTGGCCGGTCATATCTCATAAACTAGCAGCCCTAGAGCTTTGAGCTAAAAAATTTCTTAAGTAAAGTGGCCAAGAGAAATTGCTGGAAAATATTTTCGAGTTTGTAATGTGACCGCTAGAGGGCGCTGTGGTACCTCCAAATTACAAAATTAATTGTGTCATTTTTAGCCTAATAAATGTCTGCGGTATTAAACATTTAAGATTGTTTGGACTAAAATCTACCATTTTTGTTGAGAACATTTTTTTGTTAAATGTCAAATAAAGGAGTGGGGGGCGGGTGAATATTAATATAGAAAATCGCTAATATTTCAGGTTTGGCTTGACCGATTTCAACCAACGAGGTGTCATTTTCAAGAGCTTACATGCCTTTATAAAAAGCAATTTTAAGTGTCAGAACATAGTTTGTGTGTTGACCGCAAGAGGGCGGTTTCTGAAGTTACTACCTAAATATCAAATTTTCTCCAAATTTTTAAATGCAAAGATATAAGGCATAATGCTGTTTTACTTCATTAAAAGAGCAGTTGAATATAGACTAAAATGGTGAAAACTGCACCATTTAAAAATTTCGAGAATAATCGATTTTAGGCAGTAATTTCAGAAAACGCCCTCTTTCGGTCAACACACAAACTATGCTCTGACACGTCAAATTGCTTTTTATAAAGGCACATAAGTTCTTGAAAATGACAACTCGTTGGTTGAAATCGGTCAAGCCAAACCTGAAATATTAGCGATTTTATATATTAATATTCACCCGCCCCCACTCCTTTAAGATTTGACATTTAACAAAAAAAGGTTCTAAACACAAATGGTATATTTCAGTCCAAACAATCTTAAATTGTTTAATATCGCAGACATTTATTAGTCTAAAAATGATATAAACATTAACTTTGTAATTTGGAGGTGCCACAGCGCCTCCTAGTGGTCACTATACCAACTCGAAAATATTTTCCAGAAATTAAGATTGTTTGGACTAAAATCTACCATTTTTGTTTAGAACATTTTATTCTTAAATATCAAATAAAGGAGTGTGGGCCGGTGAATATTAATATAGAAAACTGCTAATATTTCAGGTTTGGCTTGACTGATTTCAATCAACGAGGTGTCATTCTCAGGAGCGTATGTGTCTTTATAAAAAGAAATTTTAAGTGTCAGAACATTGTTTGTGTGTTGACCGCAAGAGGGCGTTTTCTGAAATTAGGTACTACCTAAATATCGATTTTTCTAGAATTTTTTAAATGGTGCGGTTTTCACCATTTTAGTCTATATTCAATAGTTCATTTAATAAAGTAAATAGCTTTATAACTTTGCATTTAAAAATTTCGAGAAAAATTTATATTTAAGTATTAACTTCAGAAAACGCTCTCTTGCGGTCAACACACAAACAATGTTCTGACACTTAAAATTGCTTTTTATAAGGGCACATAAGCTCTTGAAAACGACACCTCGTTGGTTGAAATCGGTCAAGCCAAACCTGAAATATTAACGATTTTCTATATTAATATTCACCCGCCCACACTTCTTTATTTAACATTTAACAAAAAAATGTTCTAAACAAAAATGGTAGATTTTAGTCCAACAATCTTAAAATGTTTAACACCGCAGACATTTATTAGGCTAAAAATGACACAAACGTTAATTTTGTAATTTGGAGATACAACAGCACCCTCTAGCGGTCATTTTACAAAACTCGAAAATATTTATCAGCAATTTCTGTTGGCCACTTTACTTTAGAAATTTTTTACCTCAAAGCTCTAGAGCTACTGGTTTATAAGATATGACCGACCACCTCTCTTATTTGCTCACCCTGTACAGCAAGACTCTAAACACCTAAAGACTGGCTACATAAAATGTATGCACCAATTTAGATAAATCAACAAATATAAAAGCTGCTTTTGCAAGAGTGACGAACTTGGAGAAAGACACTATACTTGTGACTGCCTCCCAAAATCCTCACAGAAAAATGGAGCTCTTACTGTATCAGTAGAATATTTACTTGTATTTCGGTATTCTATACCAATAGCTAATATTAATTTGCGGCTGAGGGCCTGTATTTAAGATTAGGAATAAAAAGTCCCGTACGTCGCAAAAAACACTGACTGTTCACCGACCCGGATATCTAGCGATTTGAAATAAAGCACCCGATTTGTATAGTCTCGAGGTTGAGAAAATCAACTAACGAACTGCACTTATTTAAAAACCAAGATAGGAAATTCCCACGGCGGGGTACTTATCTGCAGGCCCGGGAACTTCGCCGGCGGTTGCGGGCACAAGGCGCTTCAACTCCCAGTCTTTCACCACTATCCCGTCGTTCGACCCTGACTCTTCACTATAAATTCCAGAGAATCAAAATAATACTCCCTCACTAGCCGGATCGGAAGAAGAAAGCTGTAGGGTAGTAATCGCCTCCTAACACGGAGACGATTGCGAACGAGACCAAAAGTTATCTAAGTTAGTGCGATTTCAATAAAAAACAACACCCTGACACTGCTCAATAATTATCCGTATAAAACGTTATCAATGACAAAAGCGAGCTCGTACATACACTGGAAGGAATCTTAATGAATCGCCGTATTGGTTGCGAATGCGATCAATCCGGTTATCCTCGAAGATAAGCCGGAACAAAAACTGCTAGCGAACGCAAAAATACGATAATGAATATCCCTGGGCAAATTTATTACATTAATATTAAATTAATGTAACAAGCGTCAATTATGAAATGCGCACAAAATTGCAATTTTGTAGTGGGGCACATACATTTTTTCAGAATTTGTTAACAAGTGACATTACAGATTTGGGCAGAGGTACTTTAGTAAAAATGCATTTAGAGAAGATGTTTAAATGTTAAGGTGCTGTTACTTATAGGAGCTTGAAAAATGCGGATTTCTAACTGAACTTCCTTTATTCGTTCACTAAATCAAAACATAAATGGTTCGAAATAGTACTATTATAGCGTTATTAATCCAATAAAGCAATATTCAGAGCACTATACTGGGACTCACTTGCACTAAAAAAATAAAAACACTGTTTCACTGTTTTTCGAATCAGACCTCATCAGATTTCCCGCCATGCGCCAGCCCGCGCTTTATAAAGAGTAGTTTCCGCCTACGCCATCTTTCTAGTTTACAGCGATAGAAGCTTAAAAATGGGCAATTTTTTGAAGTCATAGGCAAGTTTTGTTTGTATCAAAAATGATAAATTTATGTCATATCTCGGAAATGACAACCCACTTGCAAAATTGAATGGCCTTATCTGATTGGGGACATCATTTTCTACTAGTTTGAAATTTTAAAGGAATAGGAAAATATAGTGAAAATATCTAGTAAGTCATGAACTTTTTTCAATGTGCAGCAGATCTTCAGTTTATCCTAAATTACTTGTTGACGAAACTGTTCTACCATCCATAGTAATCGCGCAAAATTTCCTCTAATATGCATTGATGAGTGTTAAGAATGTTTTAGTGATTTACAACATGCAAACCCATAAAAACATAGATTAAAATTTATGTGGTGTTCAATTTGACTCGTCTTTGTAACGGCAGCAACCACATATTCAACCTTAACATTAATGCTAAGTGTTTTTAATGGTTAGTGGCATCTATTAACTTTCATTTACTAACTCGGGAATTGTTGTATCTAGTCTAGTCACACTATTGCATTTAAATTCAATTTCATGAACTCGGTTTTTCACATTTCTGAGATCCTGCCAAAATCGTAATCCTGAAATGTGTTTGGCTTTGTTTTTATTTGTTTGACTAAAATGTGCATCTTTATAGATTATTTACAGAAATCATGGCCAAGAATTTAGATTACCTCTTACAAACTCGTATTACCTATTTTTAATATCAGAAGGCACAAATTGTGGAGCCTATGCTATTTCATAATTATCAATATACACGCACTTTGGAGTAGCTACATTTATAATTTAGCTCAATTGATCGACACATTTCGCTTTTACCTTCCAATAGTCGTTCTTAACTGCCGATTAAAGATTAATTTGTTTGCCTACCGCCGTTCCCTTATATTTTAGGTCGTGTTGAAATATTCGTGTAATTAGTACAGCTGCTCTAATAATTACAGGCATAAATCATGAAAGTGTACCGACATGCCTCGATCTGAAACTTTTACAGCGTCCATTTCAAATGTTTTGTTGGCTTTCAAAGGTTCACTTTCCTTATTTATACGGCGGTATCGATTTTTTAGACGAGTTTCTCTCGGTAAATGTTGTTTGAGCTCAGTATGTTATACTACTAATTATGATCCAGTTGAAGTTGCGATTTATAGATGTCTGTCTGTATTTTGTGTGGTGAAACTGTGTCTAGCAGTGCACACAGTATTGCACAAAACTACTTACAGACGCAGGTGGTGATAATACATGGATGCAGGATCTAGGTTGCTTTGTTTTGAGTTACAGGTTATTGTGGCGTTTTAAATAAACTATACTAAACATCCAAATAACACCTATTCAACAAAATACCAATTTTCAATAAAACATACTGTATGTTCAAAAGGAATAAGAAGCGGACTGACTCAATGAAGCAAAATGATTTTTTTTGACGTAGCATTATGCCATTTCTATTCTTTTCAGGCTGGCGTCTTAGAGATGACCTGGGTCGTAAGTGACTTCGCGGCAACCAGCCCGCAGGAGTTGAGCGTCACTAAGGGTCAGCAAGTGGAAGTGGTGGAAATATGTTCCTCGAAGCCAGACTTCTGTCTAGTGCGAATGCCAACGAGGGGTTCGGAGCATGATTCGGCTGGTGTCCCAGAGGGCCTGGTTCCTCTTTCTGTGCTTAAACAGCCTCCTGCCACCAGGAGTTCTCCCAGGAGGCACCCTGCCGAGCATGATACCGGTAAGTCATTTCCAGATAAGAACCTTTCAACTAAAAATTGTATAAATGTAAAATGGACAGTAAAAAAGGTTAGTTTTTAGTCGTACCGTACTGGAATGTTTTTTCGGCAATAACGAAAATAAATTCCCTACATTTTCTTTCGATGATGGAGGTATAACGTTTCACCAGAACATAAAAATCTGGAATAATGGAGACAACAAGTAGAATTTTTTAATTTTTCATGTGTTAGTGTTTTTCGCTTGTGTCTTTTTGTATTCCACACAATCAGATCAAAAAGATTCCTGTCTTTCGACGTTTATGTTCAACAAAGGATTGTACGTACATTTCTTTAATCACTAAACCAGCCTACTGTAGGCACTTTTTCCGTTCCCAAATATTCTGCCGGGCCGACCGTCTACGTTTGGAAAGGTGGGCTCCAATGTAGCGCATATTATGGAAGGCTGAGGATTGGAGTGGAAAGGTTTGCAGGGTGCAGCCAATCAGTGAATGCTTTCTTAGATGTTTCGGTGTTTAATGTTGGTTAGCTTAGTTACATTATTCTTCTTCGAATGAGCTGCTATAGGGAGTTGTGTGAGCAGATTTAGGACCTCTGTATTTGTTATTTTCTTGTCCTTGTGCAAGTGACAATCAAGATTCCTATGTTTTGCTCAGGTTACCTTTGCTTGATGGTGTCCACGTTTCTTTGAGTAGTTTCGTATGTGCTTATTCCGTTCGCTTGCTGGAGCTCTAGATGGTGTAGTGGTGCTCTACGAGATATTTCTCGTGTGTATGTTTTAGTTTTTAATATCGGAGATTCTTTACGGCTGCCCCTTTTTCTGTGGCAGGGATATTTGCATGTCTTATTAATAGTTTCTGTATAACGCTATCGCGCTGTCATAGTGGTTTCTTACTACTTCTCGAAACCTGTAGATAATATTTATTTGTTCCTCATTGTCCATTCGTCGGGTTGGAATGCTAAGTCCTTGTCTTCCATGTAGACTACTATTTTCTTGTATAGCATTTCTGATGTTGCCGCTTCTGCTTCCCAGAAGTCATCTTTTTCCAGAACGGGTGAAAAAATGTACAAAGTGGGAAACGATGAAGGAACATGCACTACAATGCATGAATACTCGATTCCTGCTCATTTGAAACGAATACTAACAGTGTAGGCAACAGCTGAATTGATTTTTAAACGTTCATGTTGCACTGCCTTTTCAGTTTGTAACATTGAATCCTGTTATAAAGTGTCTATTAATTTTATATCTTATTATATCTGTTTTATACTGCTAGCCTAATTTCGCTCTTTTTATGGTATAACATGGTGAAAATATAAATCAATAATCTGACAGCTAATACTCGAATCTCCAGAAAAGGCAAATTTTTAAATTTACATCTAATGGTGTGCATTTTACTACATTTTAAGCAAATCAGTGCATTTAAAGATATGACGTTATTTTGTTGTATTGTGACACTGTTTGAACAGTTTTAATGTTTGGTTAGTATTTCTTGGTTTTTATCATACATTCCTGGAAATCATCGTTATTCATCTTTCTTTGCAATGCAGGCGATGACTCAGTTATGTCACAGTGCATAAAACGCGTCGCTTCTCTTGACAATGTTGTTTGTAAGAGAGGCATTACCTGTCTAACTGTTCTGTCGTTTCATGCATCTAAGATATTTTTTATTAGCAAATCTTGTTAACTGAAGTTGCCTACTACAATGTTTAATCTGTACCTACACACCGAGCATTTCCAAGGACATTTATTTTAAATTCAAGCGTTTTGTTAACTAAAACTCGAATATGTCTCCAGATTTCGTTAGTAAGTTGTTATCACCCCTTCAGCGATAAGTACTCTAAAGGGTTTTTGGAAGTCAAACTTTACAATTCTCTTGCCTGGTGCTTACTGCACGCTTAGTATTTAACCATCATTTAACCTCCCGAATATTTCGGTATGGGTTCCTTTTCTAACGAGTGTATCTTCATGGCCCACTTGTAAGCTGCTATCAGTAGGTACTTTTGATGTTAGTACAAAGTGTAACGGAGACAGATCCAGCAACATTTTCATGACCGCGGTGGGCGTTGTATGCATAGTTCCCCTAATTCTCGGGCAAGCAAACCTTTGTAGCTTGATTAGCTTGTCATTTGACTTTTTTGGTGGACGTGTGCTACCATACTAAGGGCGTATATGTAATTATGGGTATCACAACTTTGGTATAAATACAGTATGTAAACCATTATTAATTTTAGTCCTTACGTTTTTTCTGCCATGCACCTGCAAGCCCATTAAGCTTTACTGGTAAGTTTCTAAAGATGAAACTTGAAAGGCATCCTGTTATCAAGGGTTCGTTTCAGGTATTTAACGTCATTGTTCAGAGATACATCATGCCCCAGGGTTTCAATCCCTTCAACTGTTAAAGGTTTTTTTATCCTTATTATTATTGCTAGTCCTTACCTATGCATCACTTCTGGACGGTGTTAATGCCTGCAGTTCCAGATTCGAAACAGTTTCTCCAAACCATCATTATTTTAGAATGGCTTGTTAAATTTTATTTTTCTGAATAACTTTCAAATGAAGTGAACGTGATTCCAGTTGTTGTACCACCGCTAAACGTTAAAGAAGCTACTAGCATTTTATTCCAAACCTTCCACCTGACGGGTTCAAAGTTAGGGGGAGCGCCTTTATACGTACACTTCTCTACTCCTAATTTCGTGTTGTTTATGTTACAAACATAGAACAATTCCATTAGTGTTTTGCAACAATTCATTTCAACAAGACAAATGTTTTCAACAAATATCTATCCTTGGGAGCTTTTGCCCTTGTTCTATCACCTGGACTTCGCAGCACACCACGACCATACCCTTTAGCCATTTTCTTGTAGACCTGCCACAGTGAAAATTATGCTCCCATGCGAATCATTTGAACAACGCGCAAATATAAAGAATGCTTCTACTTTAACTAACCAAAAGTAACAGAACTGTACCTAGTGTCGGATACAGATAGAGTAGGTTTTAATATGAACCCCTCTTCGTGACCTTTCCGTTGTTAGGATTGGTAACGTGAATAGTTAAAGTAATGCCAATTGTACAAATCCTGTTATATAAATTAGAAACTCTTCCATTGGTCGTGAGTCTTTTATAAAACTGTGAAGAATTACTAACATACAACTTCAGAAATCCAACAACACTTGTAAAGTCCACATACCAAGTTCCTCTGGCAATGCTTACTTTTTTTTAAAATATCTTTCTCGAGTCTTCTGTCGTCATCTGCAGCGGATCCTCGCGCACCAGGTCGAGACGCTCCGGCGTCCATGTGCACGTGCATAGCCTACGTACGGCGCGGCGCTCCAAACGGCATCCGCCGCCGCCAACGGGATCAATAGATTGGCCGCTGGCGACCTTGACCCGACCTCCCGCAGCATCCTGCCCGTAAAATTCACCTCGTCTCTGGCCCGTCCGACTCTCACCCCCGAAAACGCTGTTCGACCTGTTTTGATCGCCGCCGCGTATCTGCAACCGAATCATCCCCGTCGGACTATTGTTTTCTGTGTGTATTACCCCTTACGCACATGCCGCGCTCTTGTTTTACCAAATGAAACTGGGTCGTCCCGCAGTWTTTCYGACGAATATGAGCGTAAATGTAGTTGAACAATTTTCCAAAAACAAATATTTGGCTGAATGCTGAATAAGTTTTCGTTCKTTCCTACACCCTGAATCGTCATCAGTTTGATTGARATGCTGAGACAGGTATCGAATGCATTTGTWTTTTAATAGGTGGTGGTTAAKTATTCAAAGGCGAATACAGAAGAAAAATAAAATATTTTGTCCAGGATCATCTGCTCGCAATGATACCGATGTCATTGCGTCCGAAACATTTGCAATACTCCTACGTGAATCCCACTTATTCCCCTGTGAACCCACTACATTGCTTTATGACAGCATATTTGTAAGCTAATAGTTTTTTTTTCTATTAAATATCCGAAGTACCATATGCAATAGTTTTATAAACATTTCATCACAATCCTGAACGAAAAATTACATCTGGTGTGTGATTTCTAGTTCGTTTAATATTAGCCTTCAAATTCGAAAATAAATTTTGTCTGTTAGGGTCATCGATGGCGGAGCAATGGGGCTGTTATCTCACTACCATAATCATGTCTTCGTTTGTTCACACTGTACAATAATTTTCTTGCTTTTCAGATATCAGATTTCTAAAAGTGGTATTTTATGCCACTTCTTCAAGTGACAGGTTTATACGAGGACAAATCCTGTGCTTAAATTTGTAATTGTGGCATTTTCTTTGAATTGTATTATCGTGGCATCTGCTGTCAATTAAAGGTATTCTTGCAAATAGGGTWGCATTTGCGGTCAAAGCGCTTTGGGTGCTATTCACCACTGCAGGATTATAATAAACCTGTTTTTGTCATCTGCTCTAATGCTTTGAAATAAATAAATGCGTTTTGAAATGACACCATATTACGGGTGTATTTTTAATGTATTCAACTGACTATTTTGTTATTATCAAATTCTTAATATTATACGGTATTCTCTTAACATTAAGAATTATTCAAAACAATTTCAGTAGAATGAATGTGGAATTCGAATTAAATATTTTTGTAAACCACCTTACCAACCCCCTTGCAACCTCCAACTTGGGACACTTTGGAACGCTGCCCAGCAATGCCCAACAGGTTGGGACAAATCCCTTTATTTTTAGGAAATTAATCAAATTTGTAAGAAAAGTATATTTCCATGAACTTTCCAAAATAATTGCCGTTCTGGTCATAAAGTGATGCATTTGTTCTTTTTTTTAAAGTTGAAGTAGTTCACATGGAGTCGTTTCTAGTTGCATAATAAAGTCTGGTAACATAACCCTAACCTTAGCTACAACCAATACCTTCTTGATACCCTGGCCATCAACTAGACATGGCAACGTCGCAATTTTCCAAAGTGAAGTTATTATGTTTACTACTTTGGTATTTTATATATTGATTTAGAAGTATGAAAAACCATTTTTAGATTATCTATAAGTCCACTAAAATCATTATTGATGGAAAAAACTTCAAAATTAAATATGAAGAATCGGGTCCTAGTTATAAAAGATCATTCGCAAAAATAACTCATTTTTGCATAAACTTATGGACCAGTATTGAATCATATACGTTTCATTATTAACAAAAATGAATATTGTAAAAATTCGATTTGACACTCCGAAGATTATAAGGTGGTAATATAAAATAGGTAGTGAATATAATATTCTTATTATCTTGAAACGTTATCATAAGCATAATTTAAATTTTTATATTTTGCAACATCTTCAAGATAATTCATTTTAATGTCGAATTAAGTATTTGTAGCATTATTCATTCAGATGATTTAAAAAGGTATCACAAGCTTTATGAAACTCAACATTTAACGTTGGATCCGTTTCTGGTGGATCTGGAAGGTGACAATAAGACGTGTGGATTGGACTAATACTCCAACTTAACGCTTAGTCTTGCTACTCTTGTCCATTATGATTAAAAATATTTCTAACTAACTGGACGGTCGTTCTGTTTCATATAATCTCTTCAGATTTGTGAGGCATGTGACTTTTTAATGGAAGTCATAGATTTATTATAGTCAGTTCGTGCAAGATAACTAGATTGATAAGAAGATAGGTTTGCTATTTTTTGAGTATTCTAAACATCGGTGTTTAAAAAACCAGTAAGTGATTAATTTTTGGAGTGAAAGCTGATTAGTAGAGTAAGTAGGATATACGAGAAAGGTGGTAAAGAACTAACCACCCTAATTGGATTGGAGAGGTTGAAATATATAGGTCGGTAGGTACGTGTCGCTCTCGATGCGACCTAGTTCGAAACTGTGGTAAAGGGATAGTTGATAAAACCTCTTGTAGGATCGGTGTATTCTTGGAAAGCACTTCATGTTTGTTTCATATAGAGCGCAGTTTTTGAGGTAATAAATACCCGCACTGCTAAACCAGTGTAGAGTGGAAGTTAGAAACATTTTGTTGTTTCCAATTTGGTTTTTCATCCATGTTATACTTTTTGATTTCGATGGAAATAAAACGAAATATAAGCTTGTCGTCAGTTTAATAAAATTTTCCTTATAGTAGGTGAATATTACCAGCTGGTCTTGTTGATTTTATGTTAATGTGCTCACAATGAGGTTTTACATGATTATAAAAAAAACATTTTCTATAACTCTATATATTTATTAGCACTGTCTTACTTGGCAGTTTAGTTATGTTTGTAAAAGAGCATTGCTAGTGACAAATTTTAGGCAATTACTCTGAAATAGAGATTCTACACCTACATTTTATGGCAAATTTTGGATTTATTTGCGTTTATTTGTAACATGATGTTAAATACGGCCCATAGCGGGAAATTTAGGGACTTCAAAATGTTTTTGATGAATTTCTGTGGTACCTTTTTATAAAAAAAATCCTTAAAGCGATAGCGTAAGGGGTTTTCAAGATACAGCCTGCGTACCCTTAGTTAATCGTGGCAACATTGAGGGTATCCCCTGAACTCCCGCTTTATATTGTAGTGTCTTTTATGTACATCTTGGAACAACAGCCAATGCAGTTAAACGATCGAAATAAATTTATCGTTTAGTTATTGGTAAATAAACAAATAGTTTTCGGTAGTAAAGGTCATCACTTAACTCTTAACTCTTGACTTATTAAGAAGAAGAAAGCTGAAACACGCATAGCGTTAGTCTGATAACACCTGTCTGTTCGTGCGACAGACAATAAATCCAGCAAGTGGCGAAA
>QCXZ01000003.1:39526536-39627368 GCA_025024175.1 Rhyzopertha dominica | reverse complement strand
AGACATTTTAAATTTAATATTAGAGATATGTACGAATACTAGCTACTATCGTAAATCATTAACAGCTCGATTCATGATTTGTTTTATACCAACATTATAATATGTAAATAATTTAATTTGTATTTGGTAGTGATTTGGTGTTCTCTTGGGATCAAATATTAAGAAAACTGCAGATTAAAGTTAGATGGGTCATAGTGGTGAATAAAAATTTATGAAACGTTGCTAAAATCTTTGAGTGAAATGATTTTTATTAACTTGTCTTTTAAAGCACACCTATTAATTAGGCATATTTGAGATATTTAATGTACCCTTATTAGTCATTTTCGTAGTAATTGGTACCTTGTTCACGGTGAAATTAGTCATAGTAGTTGTAACAGTAATTCTTCAAAATATTTGATATCCTGTGAAACATACTTTGTCGTTTAAGTAACTTGTTTGCTCTGTTTATCGTCTCGCAATATTTAACCTCCAGAGTTCCGCATAATTTATCAAGGCCAATGTAATATGATACAGTAGTATAAATTCAATAGTGTTTGATGAAGTTTGCTTTTGCTATGTCAATATGTGAACAAGAAGTCAGGAGTATTTGGCAGTATAGATATACAGTTCTGTTATGAATAACATTTCATCTKGCACTCGTTGCATTGCATGACTACAATTTTTGTTATTGAAGTAATTTCGAAACCCAATGAACATTCGAATTTGACGTATTTATATGTTTCCATTTACGTATAGACCATTTTAATACCTAAATGGAATCGATTTCGGATTTGCTATAATTTAATGCTGTGCCTTTGTCGTAACAAAGGGAACCATGATAACAAATTATTATCGAAATTACCAACCATCTACGTTATGAAATGAACTCATATTACTATGAACCAACCGAAACCGCGTGGACTCACCATCGGTGGAAATAGAATATGAATGTGTTGACAACTGTGTGATGTGAAGTGCAGTACCGTGTTAATCTATTGTTGCCTGTATATCAAAGTAAATTACAATATGGCATATTTATACAGGAAGTAGCTGCAATGAAAGCACAGAATATGTTGTTTGCTACATTATGTAACCTCAAGCTTGGCATTACAGATTATTAATTTATTGTTGTCGTATTATTAATGAAAATGTTTCTGACACAGCTCTACGGAAAAAAAATTATTATTCTCGCAAGCTACAAGAAAATGCATTTTGGCTCTATTAAAACAAAGTTTTGATGACGTTATATCTCTTCATAGTAAACACCGTTCTGATTCAATCGTCTGAAAATAATGCTCTTTGAGTCCAAAAATTACCTGTTTCAGCGTTTTTTTCTGATTCTTGCAAAAAACTTATTTGGAATTTTATGCGTTACTTTATCGACACTGTATACAGGGTCCGCCGAGGGGTCCCTCACTTACCGAAAAATGTACAGTGATTCCCTCATTTAGTGGAATATTTTAGTATTATTCCTTCATTCCCGTTATTCCCTAATTTATTCCACTTTACTCCCTGTATTCCATTAAATATTCCCCTTACTCCATGTATTCCATCAATTATTCTACTTACTCCCTGTATTCCATCTACTTCTTACGTCTTTGATAAACTCCACAACCACATGTCAAGTTTATTACAAATAGTAATTCTTATGAATATAGAACCTTAATGTACAGGGTGTCCCATTTTTCGTTGTAATTGTAGGCGTATCTCGGTAACTACGAGTATTACTGCTAGAAGGTTGCAGTTTTGACACTATTGTCCTTACTTTTTTGTTGTGAGTTGAGCCTGTACCCTCGCCATTTTTGTATCGTCCTTTTGTTTTAAAGCTATAGTCTACTTTCAAAAATGTAACATTTTTTCAGTTTTTAATATCTCGATGGGATATGTAGATACAAAAAAGTTGTGGAAAATATTTTTATAGATATTTTTATTCTGAATCCATTGCTACTCACAATCTTTTTAGGGGGTCACATTTTAGAGATATAACACAAACTTGCCCTTTTTTGGAAACCATGGTTGACTTTGCTATGGTTGAAAAGATCTATTTTGTCTGATTAAGAAAATGTATACATTGATAGGTTAAACAATGCATAAGTACCTACTCATTTCCAGATAAACAATAGTTTTCATTAGTTACAGGGCATCTAGATTACCGATAAAAAAAGCTGCATGAGCGCTTTCGGGAGTCTTATGAATGTATTCAAATATGCATAGATAATATTTTACTTAATAATATAAATTATATTGTGTTTTTTGTTTCATAGCCTCCTGGATGTAAACATAAAATCTGATTAAATTACTAAAAAAATTAATATTTACAAAATTTGTAAAAATAAACCTAGCATTGCATACATTTTCTTAATCTGAAAAAAATAGGTAATTTCAAAAGAAGGCTGTAGCTTTAAAACAAAAGACGATACAAAACTGGCAATGGTACATCTTAACTCACAACAAAAAAGTAATGTCCAAACTGCAACCCTTTGGCATTAATAGTTACCGAGATAACCTACAATTACAACGAAAAAGGTAGCATAACATGGGTAGCTTTCTTATTATCAGAGATAGAGATTACGGTTACCCGCCAAACAAAAAAAACCCGAAAAAATAATCCAATTATGGCTGCCACAACAAAAAATTGAACCTGAACGAAACGTTTTCCGCAAAATACAACTGCAGCAGCTTGAAGAGCATAAAAAGTGTTCTAACAAAGTGCTTCCTATTTTTTGATCACAGGTCAGGTAACCCATTGTGAATTTTTCGGTTTTTGGTAATAACTTGAAAATGGTATGTGTCATTTTAAATATGAGAAGATATCAAGCTAATATGCAGAGTACCAGGCAAACCTTTTCCCATTTAAACGAATCTCTATCTATGATAATTAAGAAAAGTTACCCATGTTATGCTGACTTAAATGGGACACCCTGTACACTAATTAAATAATTAAAGGTAATACTTAAAAGTTTCTATGTCCAGCTCACACTTACCTGATAATTTTCGCCTAGCATGATGATGTTCTTGTCCTTTTACCATTTAACCATCAAATTTTTTATTATATTTTTATAAATTGGAAACAAATATTGAACTATAAAACAATGTTTTATTTTTTTTGCAAATCATTTAAATACATGATTGCAATAGAGGTACAGAAAATCAACTTTTTCAACATTCACGGACTTTTGCAGAAAATTTTTAAGGCTTTTGTATTGTTTATTAAGTCGTCCTGCTTTAAATGGAATGGATTTGAACCCTTCCATTTCTATAGGTCCGTAAAATATGAATCGTTCTTCTACATCTGCTAGGTCATCAACTTTGGGCCAAATGAATTGGTGTAAATTTGATTTTAAAAATTTCATTTCACAAGCTGTTTCCTTGAAACGAAGGATTCGACCAATGTACCATCCTGAGTCGTTAATAAGTGGACGTAGTATTGTTCTACACAGAGTTTTACGTTTGCTATTTTTAAGATTTTTTCACGTACACGTGCGACGCAAGGTTGCGATGTAACGCGGCAGGGCGGCATTATTCGTATTCCACTAGTACTCCCGCAGTAATCCCTGAAATTCCGCTAGTACTCCCCTAAATTCCACTAGTACTCCCCTTTTACTCCKCGTATTCCACAATATTCCGTCATATTCCCCTAATATTCCACGTATTCCGCGATATTCCCGGGTTAAATGTATACCGATTCCGCTGAGTGAGGGACCCCTCGGGGTCCGCCACCTAAAACTCCCCAGGCTCGTATTTTCTTTGTTTTTTTTTTAGGTACGACCTTAACTTATATGTCAAATTCTAGGTCTTTTTGCACTCTTTAGAAATAGCATAATGAGTGTCCAAAACTATCGTATTTTGTCAGCATTCAACTATCAAACAATATTTATTATACGGTGTAAGGTTAAAAAATATTTACAAAAAATAACTTTAAATACAAAATATGATAATCTGCAATAATTTGGACACCCACTAAGCTATCTTTAAAGAGTTTAAAAAGACCTACAATTTTGACATATAACTTAAGGTTGTATCTAAATAAATAAAGAAAATACGAGCCAGGGGAGTTTTAGGTGGCGGACCCTGTAAACAACATCCTCGCAACTATTACTATCAGTAATATCGATAAGTCTTAGGTCCTCATTTCTAAAACTGAAACATTAAGTATTTAATTCGCTTAGTACCTAACTGCAAGATCATAATATGCGAGATTTGTAGGTATATCATAAGCTTCTTTGATTTGCTAGTGGTGTTCTTTAGAGCCGTTTGCCACTATACTTATATTTAAGTACTGAAATAAGTTCTTAAAATTATCATACTGAAAATTAGATGCGCGCGCCGTTTCAATACAAGAAATAAGCGGAGGGTTTTGATCTCAATTTGCAATTATAAATTCTTTTCAGTACGTACGCGTGCGCCCTTTTGTAGTTCTAATCGTGATTTTCTCAACATAAAGCTAATCTAACCGTAATCTATTAAATTGCGTCCTTATACAATAGCAAATGCAACGTAAGGTCTATTCTACTGCTAGAGAAAAGTAGACCTTAGATGTAACGCACTCATAAACAATTACTTTTACTGTTGTTTGTGTTTGTGGTCACCCTGAATTACCACAATTTGTGTTTAAAAGTAAAAAAATGCCTGTTGACTGAAAAAAATTATTAAATTCATCAGCGTTGATACTAACAATGATATTACAAGGAGAATGAATGTTCATGGCTTCTTAAATGTGCTGAAAGAAAAGCTGCTAATAGAAGATCCATCAGCATATAAATATTTTCTATAAATGAGCAGTGCTTCATTTGAAAAATTGTTTGAACTTGTCCATAACAAAATAGGGAAACAAGGTACACAATTCCGTGAAAGCATTCCTTCCGTTTCATTTACAAAAGCATGACAACACATCACGTTCCTGGGGTTGTCAAAAGTGTACTCACACCAATATATATATTTTAAGAGGCTTAAAACTGCATTTCATGTTGATGTATTAATTAGCTGGTAGTATAAAAATAACAGATAGCCCCTATTCAAAAGTTTATTTTGCCGATATCAGTACAAAAGCTGCCTAATCGCACAACCCTGCTTATTCGTAGGTTCGAAAAGTAAAATAGGTTAGTGCGCATCGATCTGGCGCAGTTTTAACACGAAGTATGGAAATTCAGTACAAGAAAATAGAACGTGGGCTAAGTTCTTGTATTGAAACGGCGCGCGCATCCAGTGGCCGTATAATCATTTTAAGWACTTATTTCAATACTTAAATAAGTATAGTGGCAAACGGCTCTTATCTTTAGTTAACTAATCTGTGACTGTTATGTGACCGTTCTTCTTTATTTAAAATCGTTTTAAAGGCAAGCTTTATAAAATTGTTGCAAATAATGTTAATATTGATTACGTTTTGAAGAAGAGTCATCAATAAATGACATAATCCCTAAAACACTTTTGCATAATATTTGTGTCAATAATTGTCAGTATAAATAGAAATTTTTTTTGGAGACTTTTAATTGACGATAATTAATGAAGTGATTATTTTATTTCTACACTTATCGTTACTATATTTAAAACAATACAATGCAAAACATTGTATCACACTGTACGATTGATCACATTAATTACAAAGTCGGCACTAATCTATTATAATACCTACATTAGTCACCACCGATTTTGTATAGGTCTCATTAATACTATCAAGCTTAGCAGTTCTTTAAAAATTTTTAATAAAATGCTTCTAATATACTACGTACTCGCTTGAACAATTTTTTATACCCTAATACAAAATATCTACCCATGAGAACATCCAGTAACAATAGTTTCATTTGATAAACTTGATAACGGGGTAAAATAAGTAAACCATCAAAGAACAGAGGAGAATCGGACAGTAAGAACTAGCCTACTTATCGATTCTTCTGAGATGTTTTCATGCCAGGCTACTAGTACATCATCAAGAAGTGCCATTAGAGTTTTTGGAGGATGGAATAAATTTTACGGGTTCTAATATTCCACAAAAGTACCGAAATACACTAAATTATAACACTTCTAGTTCATCACACTACTATCTTAACACTACTACTTCTATTAACCACTATCTATGTAAAGCACTACACTTCACGCACTAGCACTTTGTTCGCCTTGTGCTTTTGTCTTTTCCAGCTTTTCACATCAGACGACGAAAATGCTCGGATGTTTCCAGGGCCATCTCCCTGTCTAGCATAGAAACATTTGAAAACAACCGAATAAAAAACCCTAAGCAACTGTGTGAACGTCGAATCTGTTTGCCCAAATCAAAGGCGCTGGTTTTACCCTCACATCATAAAAATATTGTTAAAAATCATACTATGCATTTAAATTGTTCTGCATTGCAGTGTGTTGTTTTAATAATAGTAAAGAAGTGCCAAGTGCCAAGCGAGCGTTCAATTCAAACTGTTCTATTCATAATGACCCAGTCGTGATTGATGCATGAAAAATCTAGAGATCTTGGTAGGGTAGACCACAAATTGACGCTGTTTTGCTCACAGTAGTTTAAAGTAAACTCTAGCTGTATGTGGTCGGGTATTGTGGTGTTGAAAAAGTGGATTTTAGAGGATCCTGAAGCATGCGGTTCCACTACTTCTTGAATAAAACGATGGGTGGTCATTACTCCGTGTCCGCTAATTATTGATGATAGTGTCTTTCATACGTGGTCTTCTCACACATGTTCGACCGTCATGCGTACAGAATTTATATTGGTTCCAACCAACATCATTTCTGATTCCACAGAGCTCGTTTTCTACACCACTCCATTTGGTTACGCCGATTTTCACTCGTGGCGGACAACACAAGGTGCAGACGCTATGAAAAGAAACCAAAGTTCTTGTTCTGCGGTAACCGGTTCCACATCCCAATATGCCTCTCATATTCCCGTAAACCACGGTCTGCAGGCGCCCTTCTGGGAGTGAAACGGTCCCCTAAAGCCAAAGGTCTAAGAGTATAAGAGGACAACCTTTTCATTCTGATGTTCTGCACAGACGCTTTGTCCTCTTGCTATTTGTCTTGAATCTGCCAGGAACCATACCTCTAAAAGATATGCCGGCCGTTTGCCTGGGCCAGGTAATCAAAGTAATTTTAGAAATTCTCCTGCAGCTATCTGTAAAGTGTACTTTTCGCCTATTTAATATACATAAATGCGTTTTTTTTTACATCGGCCGCCATCTTCCGCATCTCACCTTCCATTCCGGTCCTCATAATCTCTTTCCTAGAGGCTTCTTAAGTCCATTGCATCAATGACATTCTGCTTCCACCTTCAAGATGGCATTCCTAGTTTTCTTCGTTCCTTTGGCGTCCACTTATAAATTATTTCAAACTATCGGTTTCATTTCTAATGTGTCCCAGTCTACAGATATTGCAGCCTCTTCGACAGCAATCCATTTCAAGGGACGGTAACTTACATTTCCTTTTTTATTTAGTTCCATGTTTCCGCGCCATACGTGATTAGGTATGCTCTCTACGAGTGGCTAATACAAGAGGACCTTTGTTCGCTTTATAATTCTACAATTCCATAATTCCTTACCGAATTTTCTTCATAACATGCTGCGTACTCTTCCCATTTGTTGTAAAAGTGACGCCCAAATATCTTTTTAATTTTACTAAAAGCGTCTTCTATATCCAAGTTGTCTCGTTCGTCTACACCCACTACCACATACTCCAGCTTTTTCGTGCTTATTGTCATGCCCCACTTTGAGTATTCCTCCTATAACTTCCTGAACATATAACTGGAGTCCTCCCCATCTTCTGCTATTAGGACCCGATCATCGGCAAAAAAGTAAGGTGTACAGTATTTCCTCTTCCACTGGGATTCCCATTCCACGGTATTTACTTTTTCCTTTTTTGGACTTCTTCCAAATACCTACACTTTAAAAAATGTTGGCGCGAGTGAGAGCATCCTGTCTTAGTTCCTTGTTAACAGGGAATTCTTGAGAAATGAAGTTACCCACTTTCACCAGGCTACCGCAGCCTTCATATAATTTCCTCACTGTTTGGACATATCCATGACTGATACCACACTTGTGTCGTTATTAAAACTTATTTAGTGGGATTGTATCATATAATATATGTCTTTTGCAGATCAATCAATGTTAAAAGTGAACCACTCGCATCTTTTCATCAGTTGTTTATGCCATCAATACAAGAGCGTCTTTGCTATTCGGACTGTTTTATTTGCGCTCTTTTGTTAAAAAGCAAAAAATTAAATAAAAAAGTACAGTAGCACAAAACCAGTGAAAGTGACCAGTTTTTGTCTTATTAAAAAGAGGTATGTGTACCAAAACTTATTCAAATAAAACAAGTATTCCTGGGTGTTTTTTATTCCTACTATAGTCAGTGCATAAACAATATGTGTAGGAATTTGCTTTTCGTTTTCTTACGGTTAGTGAACACATATTATCCCTTCAACATAATTGCTCTACCGAGCAAATAGGTAGCCGATCGTAGCGCAGAAATTACGAACGTTAGACACTACCATCGATCTGTTGTGCCATCCAACAGGTGTCTAATGACCTAAATAAGCTAGTTATGGATAATTTTGTCACAGGCGGCGCATTATTTCATGCCGGCGAGCAGATCCTGGAATGCCACAACCGGGTAACGGAAGGATGTAGTGTTCTACAGGTGTATTGTTCGTGGACCGGCTGTAATTTGTTCTAATGAATCGTGAAAACAATTGTCTTTGTTTGTTCGTTAGCATAATGTTGTTTTTTCATGACCGCCTTTAGTCATCCGTTTTTTGGCAAAAGATATTACTAATAAATGCAGTTTTGTGCTAAAATAAACATGAAACGTCTGCATAAGTAACATTATACAGATACCAAATTATCTCTGCTTTCTGCAGCAGTATTCATTATGAGAGGTCTATTATGATAATCATAGGGCTATTGTATTCCACCTATAGAGCAATCTTTAAGAGATTTTTTACAATATTTTGTATAGGTGTACGTATATGCAAACGTATTCTCGATTTAGAAATAAAAACTGTTTCTTCATATAATATATATAGTGTTTCTGGTGGCGAGATAAGAATTTCTTTTCCATTTCAGCAATAAAGTAAGACATTGTTAAAAAAAATATATCGACTTTTTCCATAATGCATTATACATAAATGTATAAAATTGCCGCAATGATTTTGGTGAATAGGCTTATATATATTCTACTACAAAATAAAAATTAAAAATTCCACATCTTACTGTATCTGACCTGCTCAACCTGGTATTGTCCTAAATTATTTTCCTTTCAGTGCTCCGCCTCTGCTTCTCTGTTTATTTTATGTAGTCCTCTTTTGTGACGTATATTACTCGCGTTCAATTCTTCCCTGCATTTTTAATTTATAATCGACTCTAGTTTATCCCATGATAGGTCTTCAGGTTGTACTTCCGATCATTATATATTGACATGACCATATCGATTTCTTCAATTCTCCACTAGTGTAGCAGCCAAGGAGCCACGTTTGATTTCATAGTAGGCAATTGAAATTTTAGAGGTTTAAACTTTTTTTCATTTATCTAATTATTTAAAAACGCGAGATAGAAAAATTGTACTTTTCTTAAGAAAAAAACTACAAAAAACTGTAATTGCAATATCAGAATAAGACTGATTGAAAACTTTAAAAGTATATGGCTCGTTTTTTAACCTTTCATGAAGTATTTTTGTGATAGATTGGACAGTGGTTTCTTAGAGTGAGCAAGTTCTCCTTTCCTAGTGAGTAATGACCACTCTGGCTTCCCACTTCCAGATACGGGTCTGCAGTGTAGTACGCACTACAATAACCTCTATTCGTTCGATTCTGGCTTCCTTGCATATAGGAGTTGTTCCGAGTATAAGCACAAAAAATACTTATGGCTCCGAGTTGAAGTAATAATGCAATGCAATACAACAAAACTGGCTAATAGATTAGTAGTGTATAAAATGTTACTGTATTTTTTACATTCTATTTTATTTTAATTTTTATTTATTCATAGCATGCCATCTAAACTGCACTGGCTACGAAAATAGCGAAACAGTTCTTTCTGCCAATGCTTGCCGTGCAGACATGAGAGAAAATAACTATACTCGTAGGTGTATCTGCTGCTGATATAGATAGCATAGTATAGACATGCCATTGTACTACATTCTTCAGTACATACAACTCTGAAAATGTAATTCTACAATGTTTTTATTGCCGGGTGGAAAAAAGTATGGAAATAATTGATAAAGAAATTATGGTCAGCTTAGAGCAAAAACGCTTGGATAGTGGATAGGTAATTTTATTGCCAACTGTTTTTGCCATATTTGGCGCAATTTACTATTTTTTATATATAAAGTCATATACAATTGAGAAAATAGATTTTTTTCAGCAGAGATCAGTTGAGCTCGTTTACTTTTATTGTATATCCCTTGCGTAGTGTCTATAATATTTCAAAGCACGCATTTCACATGTATATTCTGAATACACTGGGTATTTGCGCCACACCCCACAATTCTTTCCATAAATGGGTCTAGTATGGGGTTGTTTACACAACCTTTTTGGTGCAGTGATCTAAATTACGCGAAAATATGTATTAGACTCATAATTTTGTATGTTATTGGTACCGATCAACAGATATATGAAATTATTCGAAAAATTTTTGTATTTCAAAAATGCATCTTGTGACGTCAGCACTGCGCTTTGGCTCTTACTGGTTGCTAGTTCTTTAGGCTTAGGGTTACCATTTCAAATTTGATTAAGCCGGACTTTTCAAAAAGATCCGGACAATCTAGTCACAAAAAGCTTAGATTAGTCTGAGTAAGTAGTAGAACTACCTGTATATATTATTTTCTTTATATTTATAATTCTACCGTACGTGTATATGTCACTGAATTCCTCCGCCMTGTATGGTTTAGATTGACAAATCAGCCCGGGCAYWTGGCGCTGCAGTCGCTATCTAGGTTATTTCCTCCTAAACAGCTGGACCAATTTGAATGAATTTTTTGTATGTGTTTGGGTGGCGCCCTGGATGGTTTAGATTTACAAATCAGCCCGGCAGATGGCGCTGCAGTCGGTATCTAGGTTATTTATCTATATCCTCCTAAACGGCTGGACCGATTTTAATGAATTTTTTTGTATGCGTTTTGGTGGCGCCCTGGATGGTTTAGATTCACAAATCATTCTGGCAGATGGTACTGCAGTAGGTATCTAGGTTATTTATCTTACTGCAACTAAACGGTTGGATAGGTTTGAATGATTTTTTGTATGCGTTTGGGTGGCGCCCTGGATGGTTTAGATTCACAAATCAGGCCGGCAGATGGCGCTGCAGCCGGTATCGAAATAGTTACTTTGTATATCGCTATAATTGTATCGCAAACGAGAATTGAAATCCAAATCGCCGAGGTCTAGAAGGTGGTGTCAGTACTTACTTATCTACTCAATGCTATTGTTGGCAACTTATTGCTAGTTTTTGTTTTAGGGATAACTGAGAAATCACATTATTGTTTCATTCTGATAATCGCCGGTCTTTTTTAGCATAAAAGTTATATCTGAAAAACATAGAAAAACTAGTGCGGGAATAATCAAGAAAGACTTACATTATCGCCGCCTTCATCCGTGGGTCATAACAATGCGGTCACTCCGGTGGACAGATAAGGCGGTTACACATACGCACGGGAGATGCAAAAACAAAACATATGTTACTCATCCGTTAAACTCAAACAGATACATTTAAGACTCACAGAGGGGTTTTCGCCCCAGGGCCTCATCCTTGTCCTGTCCATGGCTTCATCCCTGAGATTACATCTTTATCAATGGTGGTTATGAATACCTTGTTAGTTTTCTCTCTTCAACAACTAGCTAGTGTCAACCTGAAATAGTAGAGGCTTCCCCGAACGCTCACCCTAAGGCCTATAGGGTCGCATTCCAATAGCCCGGATCGGGGGCACCTAATAAGGCTACCCTCTCCACCAGAACTATGTCATTCGAGCAGCCCGCATTACCCCCCGGAATGCAAGTCACCCACTCGAAGGAACCACGGCTGTTAACTGGGCACTCTGCGCTAGGGGTTTAAAACTGCCTGAGGCACATCATGGCCAAAGACCTCGCTCTCACTGCCTGAGGCACATCATGGCCTCATGGCCAAAGACCTCGCTCTCACTGCCTGAGGCACATCATGGCCTCATGGCCAAAGACCTCGCTCTCACTGCCTGAGGCACATCATAGCCAAAGACCTCGCTCTCTCAGAGCCAAAATCAAGAACATTTCTCTCTGTCAAAAATGACACATCCATACTCATTGCCTACTTTTGCATCTCCTCGCGACGCTGATATTTCTCGTCAAAACAATTAATCGCACGCATACGCATTCGCTTCGATTTTAGTATTTATCTTATTAGCAGCGATTCTAAACATAGCAAAAAATTAATAAACGTACAAAAACYCCTTTTATTTTAATAATAACGCAGATACAAAAATTGACATTTAACATATGATTACACTGGTTTTTTCACTTGTCTTTTCATGAGTGGCTATACTTCATAATTGTACAAATCTTCCCGGTCACAAATTTCTTATCACATAGTATCATAAATGAAATCTTGTCGGTATTACTATTTTTTCCTTTTATTGGTGCTTATTTCCTACACATGTTTCTGTTTTCAAAATTGTTTTTTGTGTAAGAGAACTAATTGCCCCTTATATAATACCTTATTTCCTTATTTTTACTGCACTTCATATGTTTTTGTTTATAAATTTTACCATGTTATATTGTAATGAGTTTTTGATTGCCTATAATACAGGGTGCCCTAAGGAACATCAGCATATTTTGGACGTGAAATACAAAAATAACTGCACTTTATCATCCAATACGTAATCATGCTGAGGTATTCACTCCAACGGTCAATTTCGCTAGTCTTATTCTAAGTTTTGTTTTGTTTTGTTTGTTTTGAAAAGCGGCAAACGATAATGTTATAGAATAATCATAGTTTATATTAAACTACTACCGTTTATATTCTGCTTTAACTGCTCTTCTATATTTTGTTATTGCATAACACTAAGTGTTTATCAATTTGCTCATGTCATCTTCTTTTTCATTGTTGGCGGCAGTTTTGTTTATTAATATGCTCCGAAACCATCATACCTCAAATATTATTCTGAAGCAAGTGCCGTGAAAGTACTATAAAAATTGTTGGGTGATTCCATGCTAACATGTAAGTACCTCAGTTTTCCTTGTTTGAAAGTTACTCAAAAATATGCTCGCATTTTTCCTAACGTGTGCCGCTCCCCAAGCGTTGTGGCTCGCACCCTTTTATATCATTAAGGAGCGAAGGTAATTGGCAAATCCAATCGCGGCCTGTGCATTATGTATTGACTTATATCGAGATGGTGAGTATTTAGCACCAACCTTAAAGCGATAAGTTAGGTGACCTTTTTATGCCTGTCCCTGTTCATTATTTTTAACCGCGCACGACGCCTGGGGGTGGTTTTTCTACCGGGGAGACGGCCCGGCGCCGCCTCCCTGACGTGGAAAATACCTCTCCTGCTTTTGCAGTGGAATTTTTCTCAGCAAATCTGATTTGATGGAGATGGGCGTGGGTTAATTATAGAAAAAATGCAATGATCACCAAAAAAAACGAAAGTTACTAATTACACAGCATCGGAAGGGCGCCAAGTAGTTCTTTAAAAATATCAGAGAGTAATGTAGGCGCCGAACTACTAAGTTCACCCACGATTCTATTAAGATTGTTCTTAAAGGAATAAAATAAACTACTGCCGGTGAATAGAAACTAGTATAATGAGTGTTGATTCTTTATCAATAATAGATGTTAGCAACTAATAGGAAACACACCATTCACACAACTATGTAAAGGTGAGCAAATAAGAGAGGTGGCCGGTCATATCTCATAAACTAGCAGCCCTAGAGCTTTGAGGTAAAAAATTTCTCAAGTAAAGTGGCCAAMAGAAAATATTTTCGAGTTTGTAATGTGACCGCTAGAGGGCGCTGTGGTACCTCCTAATTACAAAATTAATTGTGTCATTTTTCGCCTAATAAATGTCTGCGGTATTAAACATTTTAAGATTGTTTGGACTAAAATCTACCATTTTTGTTGAGAACATTTTTTTGTTAAATGTCAAATAAAGGAGTGGGGGGCGGGTGAATATTAATATAGAAAATCGCTAATATTTCAGGTTTGGCTTGACCGATTGCAACCAACGAGGTGACGTTTTTGAAGAGCTTATGTGCCCTTATAAAAAGCAATTTTAAGTGCCAGAACATTGTGTGTTGACCGTAAGAGGGCGTTTTCTGAAATTAGGTACTACCTAAATATCGATTTTTCTGGAATTTTTTTAATGGTGCGGTTTTCACCATTTTAGTCTATATTCAATTGTTAATTTAATAAAGTAAATAACTTTATAAATTTGCATTTAAAAATTTCGAGAAAAATTGATATTTAAGTATTAACTTCAGAAAACGCTCTCTTGCGGTCAACACACTAACAATGTTCTGACACTTAAAATTGCTATTTATAAGGGCACATAAGCTCTTGAAAACGACACCTCGTTTGTTGAAATCGGTCAAGCCAAACCTGAAATATTAACGATTTTCTATATTAATATTCACCCGCCCACACTTCTTTATTTAACATTTAACAAAAAAATGTTCTAAACAAAAATGGTAGATTTTAGTCCAACAATCTTAAAATGTTTAACACCGCAGACATTTATTAGGCTAAAAATGACACAAACATTAATTTTGTAATTTGGAGATACAACAGCACCCTCTAGCGGTCACTTTACAAACTCGAAAATATTTATCAGCAATTTCTGTTGGCCACTTTACTTTAGAAATTTTTTACCTCAAAGCTCTAGAGCTACTGGTTTATAAGATATGACCGACCACCTCTCTTATTTGCTCACCCTGTACAGCAAAACTCTAAACACCTAAAGACTGGCTACATAAAATGTATGCACCAATTTAGATAAATCACAAATATAAAAGCAGCTTTTGCAAGAGTGACGAACTTAGAGAAGGAACACTATACTTGTGACTGCCTCCCAAAATCCTCACAGAAAAATGGAGCTCTTACTGTWTCAGTAGAATATTTACTTGTATTTCGGTATTCTATACCAATAGCTAATATTAATTTGCGGCTGAGGGCCTGTATTTAAGATTAGGAATAAAAAGTCCCGTACGTCGCAAAAAAAACACTGACTGTTCAACGACCCGGATTTCTAGCGATTTGAAATAAAGCACCCGATTTGTATAGTCTCGAGGTTGAGAAAATCAACTAACGAACTGCACTTATTAAAAACCAAGATAGGAAATTCCCACGGCGGGGTACTTATCTGCAGGCCCGGGAACTTCGCCGGCGGTTGCGGGCACAAGGCGCTCAACTTCCAGTCTTTCACCACTATCCCGTCGTTCGACCCTGACTCTTCACTATGAATTCCAGAGAATCAAAGTAACACTCCCTCACTAGCCGGATCGGAAGAAGAAAGCCGTAGGGTAGTAATCGCCTCCTAACACGGAGACGATTGCGAACGAGACCAAAAGTTATCTAAGTTAGTGCGAATTCAATAAAAAACAACACCCTGACACTGCTCAATAGTTATCCGTATAAAACGTTATCAATGACAAAAGCGAGCTCGTACATACACTGGAAGGAATCTTAATGAATCGCCATATTGTTGCAAATGCGATCAATCCGGTTATCCTCGAAGATAAGCCGGAACAAAAACGGCTAGCGAACGCAAAAATACGATAATGAATATCCCTGGGCAAATTTATTACATTAATATTAAATTAATGTAACAAGCGTCAATTATGAAATGCGCACAAAATTGCAATTTTGTAGTGGGGCACATACATTTTTCAGAATTTGTTAACGAGTGACATTACAGATTTGGGCAGAGGTACTTCAGTAAAAATGCATTTAGAGAAGATGTTTAAATGTTAAGGTGCTGTTACTTATAGGAGCTTGAAAAATGCGGATTTCTAATTGAACTTCCTTTATTCGTTCACTAAATCAAAACATGAATGGTTCGATATAGTACTATTATAGCGCTATTAATCCAATAAAGCAATATTCAGAGCACTATACTGGGACTCACTTGCACTAAAAAAATAAAAACACTGAAACTCCTGATTCGCTTTCCGTTCTCTTGTTTCACTGTTTTTCGAATCAGACCTCAGATTTCCCGCCATGCGCCAGCCCGCGCTTTATATAGAGTAGTTTCCGCCTACGCCATCTTTCTAGTTTACAGCGATAGAAGCTTAAAAATGGGCAATTTTTTGAAGTCATAGGCAAGTTTTGTTTGTATCAAAAATGATAAATTTATGTCATATCTCGGAAATGACAACCCACTTGCAAAATTGAATGGCCTTATCWGATTGGGGACATCATTTTCTACTAGTTTGAAATTTTAAAGGAATAGGAAGATATAGTGAAAATATCTAGTAAGTCATAAACTTTTTCAATGTGCAGCAGATCTTCAGTTTATCCTAAATTACTTGTTGACGAAACTGTTCTACCATCCATAGTAATCGCGCAAAATTTCCTCTAATATGCATTGATGAGTGTTAAGAATGTTTTAGTGATTTACAACATGCAAACCCATAAAAACATAGATTAAAATTTATGTGGTGTTCAATTTGACTCGTCTTTGTAACGGCAGCAACCACATATTCAACCTTAACATTAATACTAAGTGTTTTTAATGGTTAGTGGCATCTATTAACTTTCATTTACTAACTCGGGAATTGTTGTATCTAGTCTAGTCACACTATTGCATTTAAATTCAATTTCATGAACTCGGTTTTCACATTTCTGAGATCCTGCCAAAATCGTAATCCTGAAATGTGTTTGGTTTTGTTTTTATTTGTTTGACTAAAATGTGCATCTTTATAGATTATTTACAGAAATCATGGCCAAGAATTTAGATTACCTCTTACAAACTCGTATTACCTATTTTTAATATCAGAAGGCACAAATTGTGGAGCCTGTGCTATTACATAATTATCAATATACACGCACTTTGGAGCAGCTACATTTATAATTTAGCTCAATTGATCGACACATTTCGCTTTTACCTTCCAATAGTCGTTCTTAACTGCCGATTAAAGATTAATTTGTTTTGCTACCGCCGTTCCTTATATTTTAGGTCGCGTTGAAATATTCGTGTAATTAGTACAGCTGCTCTAATAATTACAGGCATAAATCATGAAAGTGTACCGACATGCCTCGATCTGAAACTTTTACAGCGTCCATTTCAAATGTTTGTTGGCTTTCAAAGGTTCACTTTCCTTATTTATACGGCGGTATCGATTTTTAGACGAGTTTCTCTCGGTAAATGTTGTTTGAGCTCAGTATGTTATACTACTAATTATGATCCAGTTGAAGTTGCGATTTATAGATGTCTGTCTGTATTTTTGTGGTGAAACTGTATAGCAGTGCACACAGTATTGCACACAGCTACTTACAGACGCAGGTGGTGATAATACATGGATGCAGGATCCAGGTTGATTTGTTTTGAGTTACAGCTTATTGTGGCTTTTTAAATAAACTATACTAAACATCGGAAAAACACCTATTCAACAGAATACCAGTTTTAAACAAAACATACTGTATGTTGCGAAAATCTGATATATAGAAAGTAGAATAGAGCCATGAAACTAGACTCAAAAGGAATAAGAAGTGGACTGACTCAATGAAGCAAATTGATTTTTTTGACGTAGCATTACGCCATTTTTATTCTTTTCAGGCTGGCGTCTTAGAGATGACCTGGGTCGTAAGTGACTTCGCGGCAACCAGCCCGCAGGAGTTGAGCGTCACTAAGGGTCAGCAAGTGGAAGTGGTGGAAATATGTTCCTCGAAGCCAGACTTCTGTCTAGTGCGAATGCCAACGAGGGGTTCGGAGCATGATTCGGCTGGTGTCCCAGAGGGCCTGGTTTCCTCTTTCTGTGCTTAAACAGCCTCCTGCTACCAGGAGTTCTCCCAGGAGGCACCCTGCCGAGCATGATATCGGTAAGTCATTTCCAGATAAGAACCTTTCAACTAAAAATTGTATAAATGTAAATGGACATTAAAAAAGGTTAGTTTTTAGTCGTACCGTACTGGAATGTTTTTCGGCAATAACGAAAATAAATTCCCTACATTTTCTTCGATGATGGAGGTATAACGTTTCACCAGAACATAAAATCTGGAGATAAGTAGAATTTTTTAATTTTTTCATGTGTTAGTGTTTTCGCTTGTGTCTTTTTGTATTCCACACAATCAGATCAAAAAGATTCCTGTCTTTCGACGTTTATGTTCAACAAAGGATTGTACGTACATTTCTTTAATTACTAAACCAGCCTACTGTAGGCACTTTTTCGTTTGGAAAGGTGACACGCTTGTTACTAGTGGGCTCCAATGTAGCGCATATTATGGAAGGCTGAGGATTGGAGTGGAAAGGTTTGCAGCGTGCAGCCAACCAGTTTATGCTTTCTTAGAGGTTTCGGTGTTTGATGGTTAGCTTAGTTACATTATTCTTCTTCGAATGAGCTGCTATAGGGAGTTGTGTGAGCAGATTTAGGACCTCTGTATTTGTTATTTTCTTGTCCTTGTGCAAGTGACAATTAAGATTCCTATGTTTTGCTCAGGTTACCTTTGCTTGATGGTGTCCACGTTTCTTTGAGTAGTTTCGTATGTGCTTATTCCGTTCGCTTGCTGGAGCTCTAGATGGTGTAGTGGTGCTCTACGAGATATTTCTCGTGTGTATGTTTTAGTTTTTAATATCGGAGATTCTTTACGGCTGCCCCTTTTTCTGTGGCAGGGATATTTGCATGTCTTATTAATAGTTTCTGTATAACGCTATCGCGCTGTCATAGTGGTTTCTTACTACTTCTCGAAACCTGTAGATAATATTTATTTGTTCCTCATTGTCCTTTCGTCGGGTTGGAATGCTAAGTCCTTGTGTTCCATGTAGACTACTATTTTCTTGTATAGCATTTCTGCTGTTGCCGCTTCTGCTTCCCAGAAGTCATATTGTTCCAGATCGTTTAGGAGTGCCGGGATTCTGTTCTCGACCACTGATTGTGTGTTTTCTTGTTTACGCCGTTTCGAGCATTATTCCTTTTCTTTATATTTATCTTGTCTTCTTTCGGTTTGAGTTGAGTTCTTGTTGCTGTAAGAGAATCATTTGCCTGAAAGGACGAGGATTGTATTTATTGTTTGTTAGCTAGTTCTACTTGTTGATACTACGGTGTGGGTATCGGTGTTTATGAAACTTTTGGTCTCCCGAATGCTTTCAGGCTTTTACTAGTGTTACTATTTTTTTATTTTGTGATTTACTGTCGTGTTTGAACGGGTGAAAAAATGTACAAAGTGGGAAACGATGAAGGAACATGCACTACAATGCATGAATACTCGATTCCCGCTCATTTGAAACGAACACTAACAGTGTAGGCAACAGCTGAATTGATTTTTAAACGTTCATGTTGGACTGCCTTTTCAGTGTGTAACATTGAATCCTGTTATAAAGTGTCTATTAATTTTATATCTTATTATATCTATTTTATACTGCTAGCCTAATTTCGCTCTTTTTATGGTATAAAATGGTGAAAATATGAATCAGTATTCTGACAGCTAATACTCGAATCTACAGAAAAAAGCAAATTTTTAAATTTACATCTAATGGTGTGCATTTTACTACATTTTAAGCAAATCAGTGCATTTAAAGATATGACGTTATTTTGTTGTATTGTGACACTGTTTGAACAGTTTTAATGTTTGGTTAGTATTTCTTGGTTTTTATCATACATTCCTGGAAATCATCGTTATTCATCTTTCTTTGCAATGCAGTCGATGACTCAGTTATGTCACAGTGCATAAAACGCGTCGCTTCTCTTGACAATGTTGTTTGTAAGAGAGGCATTACCTGTCTAACTGTTCTGTCGTTTCATGCATCTAAGATATTTTTTTATTGCCAAATCTTGTTAACTGGAGTTGCCTACTACAATATTTAATCTGTACCTACACACCGAGCATTTCCAAGGACATTTATTTTAAATTCAAGCGTTTTGTTAACTAAAACTCGAATATGTCTCCAGATTTCGTTAGTAAGTTGTTATCACCCTTTCAGCGATAAGTACTCTAAAGGGTTTTTGMAAGTCAAACTTTKRAATGCTCTTGCCTGGTACTTAGTGCATGCTTAGTATTTAACTATTATTTAACCTCCCGAATATTTCGGTATGGGTTCCTTTTCTAACGGGTGTATCTTCATGGCCGACTTGTAAGCTGCTATCAGTACTTTTGATGTTAGTACAAAGTGTAACGGAGACAGATCCAGCAACATTTTCATGACCGCGGTGGGCGTTGTATGCATAGCTCCCCTAATTCTCGGGCAAGCAAACCTTTGTAGCTTGATTAGCTTATCATTTGCACTTTTTTGGTGGACGTGTGCTACCATACTAAGGGCGTATATGTAATTATGGGTATCACAACTTTGGTATAAATACAGTATGCAAACCATTATTAATTTTAGTCCTTACGTTTTTTCTGCCATGCACCTGCAAGCCCATTAAGCTCTAAAAATGAAACTTGAAAGGCATTCTGATATCAAGGGTTCGTTTCAGGTATTTAACGTCATTGTTCAGAGATACATCATGCCCCAGAGTTTCAATCCCTTCAACTGTTGAAGGTTTTTTATCCTTATTACTATTGCTAGTCCTTACCTTATGCATCACTTCTGGACGGTGTTAATGCCTGCTGTTCCAGATTCGAAACAGTTTCTCCAAACCATCATTATTTTAGAATGGCTTGTTAAATTTTATTTTTCTGAATAACTTTCAAATGAAGTGAACGTGATTCCAGTTGCTGTACTACCGTTAAACGTTAAAAGAAGCCACTAGCATTTTATCCAAACCTTCCACCTGACGGGTTCAAAGTTAGGGGGAGCGCCTTTATACGTGCACTTCTCTACTCCTAATTTCGTGTTGTTTATGTTACAACATAGAACCATTCCATTAGTGTTTTGCAACAATCATTTCAACAAGACAAGTTTTCAACAAAATCTATATTGGGAGCTTTTGCCCTTGTTATATGGAACTTCCAGCACACACGTCACATACCTTTAGACATTTTTCTGAGACTGCAAGTGAAATATGCTCCATCGAATTATTTGAACAACGCCAATATAAAGAATGCTTCTACTTTATTACCAAAGTAACAGAACTGTACTAGTGTCGGATACAGATYYAGTAGGTTTAATATGACCTCTTCGTYACCTTTCGTTGTTAGGATTGTACGTGATAGTTTAAGTATGCCAATTGTACAATCTGTTATAAAATTAGAAACTCTTCCATTGGTCGTGTCTTTTATAAGAATGTGAAGATATAACATACAACTTCAGAAATCATAACACTTGTAAAGTCACATACTCAGTTCCTCTGCAATGCTTATTTTTTTTTAAATATTTCTCGAGTTCTTCTGTCGTCATCTCCAGCGGATCCTCGCGCACCAGGTCGAGACGCTCCGGCGTCCATGTGCACGTGCATAGCCTACGTACGGCGCGGCGCTCCAAACGGCATCCGCCGCCGCCAACGGGATCAATAGATTGGCCGCTGGCGACCTTGACCCGACCTCCCGCAGCATCCTGCCCGTAAAATTCACCTCGTCTCTGGCCCGTCCGACTCTCACCCCCCGAAAACGCTGTTCGACCTGTTTTGATCGCCGCCGCGTATCTGCAACCGAATCATCCCCGTCGGACTATTGTTTTCTGTGTGTATTACCCCTTACGCACATGCCGCGCTCTTGTTTTACCAAATGAAACTGGGTCGTCCCGCAGTTTTTCAGACGAATATGAGCGTAAATGTAGTTGAACAATTTTCCAAAAACAAATATTTGGCTGAATGCTGAATAAGTTTTCGTTCATTCCTACACCCTGAATCGTCATCAGTTTGATTGACATGCTGAGACAGGTATCGAATGCATTTGTATTTTAATAGGTGGTGGTTAAATATTCAAAGGCGAATACAGAAGAAAAATAAAATATCATCTGCTCGCAATGATACCGATGTCATTGCGTCCGAAACATTTGCAATACTCCTACGTGAATCCCACTTATTCCCCTGTGAACCCACTACATTGCTTTATGACAGCATATTTGTAAGCTAATAGTTTTTTTTTCTATTAAATATCCGAAGTACCATATGCAATAGTTTTATAAACATTTCATAACAATCCTGAACGAAAATTACATCTGGTGTGTGATTTCTAGTTCGTTTAATATTAGCCTTCAAATTCGAAAATAAATTTTGTCTGTTAGGGTCATCGATGGCGGAGCAATGGGGCTGTTATCTCACTACCATAATCATGTCTTCGTTTGTTCACACTGTACAATAATTTTCTTGCTTTTCAGATATCAGATTTCTAAAAGTGGTATTTTATGCCACTTCTTCAAGTGACAGGTTTATACGAGGACAAATCCTGTGCTTAAATTTGTAATTGTGGCATTTTCTTTGAATTGTATTATCGTGGCATCTGCTGTCAATTAAAGGTATTCTTGCAAATAGGGTTGCATTTGCGGTCAAAGCGCTTGGGTGCTATTCACCACTGCAGGATTATAATAAACCTGTTTTTGTCATCTGCTCTAATGCTTTGAAATAAATAAATGCGTTTTGAAATGACACCATATTACGGGTGTATTTTTAATGTATTCAACTGACTATTTTGTTATTATCAAATTCTTAATATTATACGGTATTCTCTTAACATTAAGAATTATTCAAAACAATTTCAGTAGAATGAATGTGGAATTCGAATTAAATATTTTGTAAACCACCTTACCAACCCCCTTGCAACCTCCAACTTGGGACACTTTGGAACGCTGCCCAGCAATGCCCAACAGGTTGGGACAAATCCCTTTATTTTTAGGAAATTAATCAAATTTGTAAGAAAAGTATATTTCCATGAACTTTCCAAAATAATTGCCGTTCTGGTCCATAAAGTGATGCATTTGTTCTTTTTTTTAAAGTTGAAGTAGTTCACATGGAGTCGTTTCTAGTTGCATAATAAAGTCTGGTAACATAACCCTAACCTTAGCTACAACCAATACCTTCTTGATACCCTGGCCATCAACTAGACATGGCAACGTCGCAATTTTCCAAAGTGAAGTTATTATGTTTACTACTTTGGTATTTTATATATTGATTTAGAAGTATGAAAAACCATTTTTAGATTATCTATAAGTCCACTAAAATCATTATTGATGGAAAAAACTTCAAAATTAAATATGAAGAATCGGGTCCTAGTTATAAAAGATCATTCGCAAAAATAACTCATTTTTGCATAAACTTATGGACCAGTATTGAATCATATACGTTTCATTATTAACAAAAATGAATATTGTAAAAATTCGATTTGACACTCCGAAGAATATAAGGTGGTAATATAAAATAGGTAGTGAATATAATATTCTTATTATCTTGAAACGTTATCATAAGCATAATTTAAATTTTTATATTTTGCAACATCTTCAAGATAATTCATTTTAAGTCGAATTAAGTATTTGTAGCATTATTCATTCAGATGATTTAAAAAGGTATCACAAGCTTTATGAAACTCAACATTTAACGTTGGATCCGTTTCTGGTGGATCTGGAAGGTGACAATAAGACGTGTGGATTGGACTAATACTCCAACTTAACGCTTAGTCTTGCTACTCTTGTCCATTATGATTAAAAATATTTCTAACTAACTGGACGGTCGTTCTGTTTCATATAATCTCTTCAGATTTGTGAGGCATGTGACTTTTTAATGGAAGTCATAGATTTATTATAGTCAGTTCGTGCAAGATAACTAGATTGATAAGAAGATAGGTTTGCTATTTTTTGAGTATTCTAAACATCGGTGTTTAAAAAACCAGTAAGTGATTAATTTTTGGAGTGAAAGCTGATTAGTAGAGTAAGTAGGATATACGAGAAAGGTGGTAAAGAACTAACCACCCTAATTGGATTGTAGAGGTTGAAATATATAGGTCGGTAGGTACGTGTCGCTCTCGATGCGACCTAGTTCGAAACTGTGGTAAAGGGATAGTTGATAAAACCTCTTGTAGGATCGGTGTATTCTTGGAAAGCACTTCATGTTTGTTTCATATAGAGCGCAGTTTTTGAGGTAATAAATACCCGCACTGCTAAACCAGTGTAGAGTGGAAGTTAGAAACATTTTGTTGTTTCCAATTTGGTTTTTCATCCATGTTATACTTTTTGATTTCGATGGAAATAAAACGAAATATAAGCTTGTCGTCAGTTTAATAAAATTTTCCTTATAGTAGGTGAATATTACCAGCTGGTCTTGTTGATTTTATGTTAATGTGCTCACAATGAGGTTTTACATGATTATAAAAAAAACATTTTTCTATAACTCTATATATTTATTAGCACTGTCTTACCTTTGCAGTTTAGTTATGTTTGTAAAAGAGCATTGCTAGTGACAAAACTTTTAGGCAATTACTCTGAAATAGAGATTCTACACCTACATTTTATCGGCAAATTTTGGATTTATTTGCGTTTATTTGTAACATGATGTTAAATACGGCCCATAGCGGGAAATTTAGGGACTTCAAAATGTTTTTGATGAATTTCTGTGGTACCTTTTTATAAAAAAAAATCCTTAAAGCGATAGCGTAAGGGGTTTTCAAGATACAGCCTGCGTACCCTTAGTTAATCGTGGCAACATTGAGGGTATCCCTGAACTCCCGCTTTATATTMTAGTGTCTTTTATGTACATCTTGGACAACAGCCAATGCAGTTAAACGATCGGAAATAAATTTATCGTTTAGTTATTGGTAAATAAACAAATAGTTTCGGTAGTAAAGGTCATCACTTAACTCTTAACTCTTGACTTATTAAGAAGAAGAAAGCTGAAAACACGCATAGCGTTAGTCTGATAACACCCTGTCTGTTCGTGCGACAGACAATAAAATCCAGCAAGTGGCGAAACAGCCATAAATTGAAATGGTTAATTAGCTAAGTGGACAGAGTTGGCATGGCATTTTATGTTTGTATTAAGGTAGCCCCTAAAGGATGAAGTGTGGGACTCCGGAGAATGCTGTATAACAAACAGGTGCAATAAAAAACTCGTAAAATTCTCACGCACATTACGTATCGCACCCAAAAAGTTTCACCGCTCCCGCTGAAAATTTAGTAACAGTTTCGCAAAAGTCACAGCAACGTTTGCGAGTTATATACGGCATGTGGTCAGTGATTGTGCAAAAGTTGAACGTCATCAAAGTATAATGTTGCACAGCTGCTATCAAGACTTGGAAAATACAATTTCCGTAAGATTGAATCTAACACAAGCTGTTAGTACCTGTACCTCGTGCGTTACATAACTGTATTTCAGGTAACGCAGGTCTCAAATCCCAATGCCATTATAAAAAGATTATGCTACAAACTTCCTGCGTTTTAGGCATATATAGAATACTGCATATTCTAGTTTAAAAACGTAAGCTATTTGAAAAATAATATAAAGTATGCAGTAAAAGAGTTCCGATACAAGTATTCAGTCTGTACGTTATATTTTTTGGCAAGCGAACATTGGCAATTGAATCATGTTTGCGATTCTGCACGTAAAGGCCATTTAATAGTTTAGACCTAATACGAAATATTATCACTACCTGAAAAACACGACTCATCGCAATGTGATTTCGTTAAATTAAACAAGACTGCGATATTATTGTTAAAATGTCAAGACTATTAATTTACAGCGAACGACACTATTTAAGAAACATTCTGATTTTGTCTTGCCGTTTTTCGTTATTACCACACGACGCTCAAGACTATTCTTTTACATTTCTTGGATTATTTGTTGTTATTATTATTTGATTTGTAATATATTCATGTAGATAGAGATAACTGGAGAAGTCACGACCATATGATATTTAGTGGTAAAAATTATCAAAAAATAAAAAATAAGCACTTTCAGGACAGACATTCAGCTAGCCTATTCCCAATGCCGACTAATAACTACAAACAAGAATGAACTGTATTCACTTCTTAGCATAATTGCAGTGCACGCTCATTAAGAAGCAGATACTGGAAAGTAAATTATACCTATACTTTTATTTTAATCTTTTGCTGTTTGTTGGTTAAACTATATAACCGGCTTGKGTTTTCTTCATTCAACTGTTAAAATACTATTGAATGCCGTTTTATTATATAGTATCACAAAATAAAATATCGTGTTAAATAAGGGTAAAAATAGTGTTTCTAAGGAAATTCTAGAATTAAAGTTTTTGTTGTAAAAATCTGACGGTTTATTTTAGATACTTTAACTTACATTGCTTATATATTTATATCTATGAGCGCAAATCTTAAAGATAATAATTCTATCGCTAAAATTCTCTTTGAACTAGCCATGCCAGTATCGAATTAATTTGGCGCTGGCGTAGCATTTTTCTAGGGAAACTACCATTGTTGTTTAGTTCGCATATTTCGCCGCTGCCTAAAACTGACGTTTAAAGGAATAAAAGTTTTCCGTTTAAACTACAAACATATTAAATTGGTTTGGTTATATTGCTATTAAAATAATAATATATCGCAGAAATTAACAATAATTTTTAAAATCAGAATTCAATATAATATTCAAAATAATTTCTTTAAATACAATTATTGTTTGTGTTCGTGACGCATTTATATTATACTTAAATATTTTGAGCAGAAAACGCGCCCTAATATGTAATTAAAGAAAAAGAGTTGTTAATAACAGAATATAAATAATTTTTTAAAGATATTTGAATTAAAATTATTGTTGTAAAGATCTACTGGTATATTTTTGGGTTTGTTGATTTTTTGTGATAATTGTATTTTTTATTGTTTACATATTTCTCGCACCGAATATATAATTTAAGTTTCTGTTGAATTTAAAAGGTTGTTTAGTTTTAGGCATATTTTGCTTTAAAATAAACTCTTTATTTCAACTAAACGTTGTAGAATTTGTTTAGATTCTACGACGTTTAAATGGATTAACAAGCTAATATATCTATATGAATATAACTATCGCAAAAATTGAACAAACCTAAAAATTTTGCGTATTAAATGTATACTTGTTTAATTTAAAGGTTATTTTAAATATAGAATATTCTTTATATAATTTGTGTTACTCTGTATAAATGTACAACCACTGAAATATTTAAACATCTAAAATATATCAGTAGATTTTTACAGCAATATTTTTAATTCTATTTCTTTAGAAATATTATTTTTATTCCTTATTTAACACGACAGATTTCTGTGATACTTTACCATTGTTCCAAATAAAGAGTAAAACGGCGTTCCGTAAAATAGCGTATTTTTTAAGGCTTCAGTTTTGTATAGGTACCTTAATAATCATTGTGTAGTTAGACAGGAAGCGCTAGAAATATTTTTGTGACAGCTTCAATATGATTTATTTGTACGTATCCAAAAACCACAACTTCAATAGCTTGCCTGTGAACAGAACTGAACTAAGCATAGTTTACTTTTATTGACAGAACCTTGAAGTTTGAAACTTCTCAGGCTTGTATATAACTTGTATGTAAGTATTTGTGGTTTGCATTTTTATTTCAATACCTTTGAATACTTGGCACACCTTTGGTAAGATCGCTGTTTGTATAGAGACATGGCATTATTGACTAACGAGTTAGTTTAACACTAATAGTATAGGCTTGGAGGTTTGCTTGATTTCATTTCAAGCACGAATTACAAATTGATGTATGAAAAATTTTTAAAATTGTTCAAAGGTGGTTTTCTTGAGAGCACACATTTTGCTTTTGACACAGTATGGGCGCTTATTTCATAAATATATGGACGTTTAAAAGACATGAATTTATTGAAATAAAATATAACGTTTACCACAGTGAGAATAAAACTACTTACAATGCCTTATGTATACCATAACCTCTCCAAATAGAATTTTAGATTTGATATTGCCTGATGAGCTGCTTTTCTACCTCAATTACTATCTTATATTCAGAAAAAATTACAACAGAATGTTACAAAAAAACACAGCTTACAAGATTTTCTATAGTTACTTGACTTATTTAAGATCTTATTCTCTGGAAACTATTTCCGAGAGTTGATACATACTTGGCTATTATTTATTTCAGTTTTCACACACGTTTTTCTCGGTATCGTCATGGAAAGGTCGCACAGAAGTTAAGTTTTCTTCTTTTTTTCCAAATACTAAACTATATTTCGAGTTTCATTCGTGCTTGTAAAATAGAAAATAAATAAACGCTTCCGCAACGTTCACCCTTTTTGAGTCATAACGTAATAAATTATGAACTAGGTATAAGCTAACTACCGAAGCTCGTGCAGCATTCCTGTGAAACATACGAGTGGTATAAAATCTTTAGTCACTTCGATGTTGCCAAATAATATCTTCCGATTCCAACTGATTGGAAATCTGCTTTGATTTCGAAGAAAAAAGAACTAAAAACAAATACCTTAAGTTTAGTGATGCATTAATGTATTTTCTAGGAACCGCACACTTTTTGCAAAAAAAAATGACTAAATTCTATAATCCTTTTTTGGCTAATCTGGTGAGTGGAAATCTATTTAGTTTTAAAAGCTTTCTGTTAAGTGTGGCTTTCCATTTATGTGCTAACTAATCGGAATTAGTTACTTTCGAACGGTATTTTTCTTACCATATTTATTACGCGTTACTCCTCCGATTAGCGATTGATATTTGCATCTTGTTCTTTTCTAATGGACTTCATATAGAGAACTTCACTCATACTTCCATTCCATATCTATCCTTTTGAGATAGCTTTTCAACAGTCACCAGATCAGGTAGCATGACTAGGTAATAATCGTTTTTCATTTGTAGAATTGTCTTCTAAAGTTCAACATAATATTAGATTAATCTTATTTGAGAACTCCATAAAAGTCAGTTAAATTAGTTGTTTTACGAAATATTATCAGTAAAAATATGCGATTATTTGTTGCAATAAAAAAACAAACCCCTCATTAGAAAAACACCAAATCTCTCAGTATTTTACTCAACTTTTTTGTTTGATTTTCAAAGTTTCAAATGAATCAAATCTTGTAAAATGGGGACGGCAACCTTATACACCCTAAACCTGCTGAAGCTGCTGTTTTGAACATTACTGGCAAATCAAATCAATTTAAATCAATTGGATAATACAGGTACCTAGGTCTAATAAATGTTACACTTATTTATTAGGTAGATAATTTTACAGCAATGATGTCCCGAAACAAACGTGTCTTTAGTAGAGTAAACATCCATCCTAAATGTCTCAGTTTTAATGGTCCTTCCTAGTTCCGAAAACATCCCGGATTTCATTTATCGAATAATTAGTAAATAACTTAATGTTTTTGATTAAAGCTATTGGTTTCTTTCTTGACCTATAGACACCTAGGATATAAAGCTAACGTATTTTCCTTATTTTATTTGCTGGTATTTATTGGAGGTCATTTCCCTTTAGCACCAGGATTATTCTGCTGCCCCCCTTTGAATGACGCCGGCGTGCGATGTACGCGTTTGCAATTCGTTTATATTTTTAAGAACAAAGATATAAAGCATCAGTTTTCTCTTTATGTAAGGCTGTTCTAAAGCAATCGATATAACATTTATTTAACTGAATTGTTGTTCGGTGACACCCACTTTTCAATTTCTCTATCGAGTCCGGCGGGTAGGTACTGTGCCCACAACTATTAGACACCCACTTTGAAACTGTGAAAACTCCATTTTGCAAAAGCCTTTAATCGTTAATGACGATCCGATGTGTAATTTAGTTTAAAGTCCCGCCGTCATAAATAATTCCTCGCAGCAAGAGATAGTTATCTAGGCATTCAAGCAGCTTGATGTGGTCGCATCTTGCCATATTCGTTAGTCAGTTCGGATTTGTTTATTACCCCCGTAATCGACATGTTGAGGCTGTAGGAGGAAATGAATGGGTACGAGACCAGGGCCGGGAGGACTTAGACAGGATACTTTAATAGTGGCATGATTGCGGAAAATTGAGCGTGACGTGGGTTAGAGTAATTGATTGCAGGGACTTCATGGACAAGCGGAGATGAGGTGATTGTAAGTGTCTGAGAAAGTTTTTAATTAAATGTCAAATGACATTTAGGTAGCTAGGGTGGTGAAATATGACCCACTCCTGTAGCAAAAGCCATAATATCAGTAGTTTGACAGATTCTACTTAAAAGTCAATTAAAGCTGGGGCAACGGTAAACTTCTTCCCTTTTCTTTCTAACGTCAGCTTGCCGCTTCTCGCGATACTCAGGGACGTACATTCCAGAGCATATTTCTATATTTACTGATGAAATAGTCGCTGTTATGTAATATTCTCTTAAATATATTAATGGGGTTTCCTCTTTCTTCGACTCTGAGGAACAAGGGGGTAACAGGTGTGGAAGTGCGAAGTTCCTTCCAAAGCGTAGAAGCTGCAATGAATCGAGTATTAGAAATAAAAAAGTAGTGAATTAAAACGGATAGGTTTCATGGGTTCAAAATCCAAGAACACCATTTGACACAGTGGCTACTTCTAGTATTTTTTTAATCGCCAGACAACAGACATTAATTATCGGCATATTGATTCTTGTTTTGTAGCATATCCAATTTCTGGCTTCCTGGTTGAAATACGAAGTTTAAAAAAGGCCCCAACCAGAAGGTGCAAAGCCTGATAGTGTAGCTTGTATGACATACTGAACGCGTACCATTTTCTGCTGCTACATTCAGTAAATCTATGTTATTACAATGAGAAGATTGTTCTTCAAGTGTAATCCACAATTTTCTTAAAGAAGAATTAATTAATTATAATTCCACATGGAGAATAAGGATCAGTTTTCAATTTTTAATAACAAGAAAGTTTTGCCACACCCTAATAACTATAACTTCAAGCACATTTTTTAGTGATGACGTTGCAAATCAATGTTGAAATCTTAAGAACCTATAAAGTATTTGAAAATAAAAATCTAAACAAGCAGCTGAAAGAAGAAATGCAAACCATACGTTGGTCCGCTGATGATTGTGCTTCTGCCGTATACAGTACGTAGAGTAAATTAAAAGCCTTATCGGTACCTCCGGACCCACAAATATCCGCTTCCCGCCATGTCCACTCTGAGGAGAGTATAAGAAGGRACCTTGAAAAGTATCCTTCGATTATTAGACAAAAAAAGTGTAATTGATTAACTGAAATAGACAACGAGTAGCAACAGATGTTCACATAAGGAAAACATTTTTATTGGAAATAATTGCCGAAGTCTTACAGCCATCGTTTCTGACATACCCAACAGCAATACAAAACTGTGGTCATAACGCGACGTTGGTTCTGGTAAATACTTCCAAATTAGCTGGCGATTTTCCCTTCGTTGACGTTTCGTCCACTGCTGTGGTGAGCATCTTCAGAGCCTAGTTCATCGTGGACGTAACTGTCTCCGAGCGAACACAAACTGTCAGGCATCCGCCGCTGGGTGCTAGCTGGTCGTCCGGGATAGGCGGAGCGTCATCACTAGACCGCAGTAGATTACGTGGGCTGTGTCCATCTGGCGTTGTTTTGGCAAAACTGATATCCATGTCCTGTTTATTTTCAATGTTTCTTCCTTGCGGTTGAAATTTTCTTGGTGTTTGTATAGTAGAATCACCCAACGGATGAAGTTATCACGTGTAGTCCACACATCTTTCACGTGATCGCAACCCCTTTCCTTCCGAAAAGCCCAACATAAGCCGCACAACCAATTTTAACATTTACTTTTTCTGAGGCAACATAACCTCACTTTTTCTGGACATAGCGAACGTTCTGGTTGGAATTTGCAACAAAAAAGTTTACTCAAAGATGCCATATAGCAATATCTTACAATTAGATTGCCCAAGAACACAGTTTTGCTATTTTAATTGGCATGTAACATGGTGGGGTTAAAAAGTTAAAAAAGATCAAACAATCAATATTTACAAAAAATACAAAACAGTCCAAAGCACAGATGCAAACCGAATGAGACGAAACGCGAAAACGAATTTGGGTCGATCGGTAAGGTTGGCTAGTGTGAAACGGGGTTGAAGCAAATCTCCCTCGGTTGCGAAGAACCAATAGGAAAGCTGCTTTTAAAAATCACGTCTTTATTACTCCATCTCTTGGGGTCTGGGGTGATCCAACTACAGGTCTCAATAGCTTCACGTTGTAGACGAGATTAGTAGTGTTTGGCAGTATCAAGAATCCTTGTCTGGACGAAGTTAATATTATGTCCCTGTTGGACAGCATGCTCTCAGTTTTTCCAAGGCGGCAGCATCTCACGTGTTCCTTTATTCTTGTAGCAGCACTCCTTTTGGTGGTTCCAATATATACTTTTCCGCAGGGTATACTGTATACCATTTCGAATGATAAGGTATCTCGCTTATCCTTCGTAGAAGTGAAAATGTGCTATAGCTGTCTTCTAAGTTTATAGACAGGTATGATGATCATATCGCCCACGCCAGCATGAAGTGGGTGCCTTAGCTTTTTGTTCTAAATGTTTCCGGATCATGTGAATTTTGAATCAGCCTTGAAGTATTATGTATTTTAAATTTGGCACTTTTCGAAAACTCCAATCTCACCAAAGCACCTGGCAGCGACTGGCGTCCATTTTTCAAAACGACGCCAGCCGCCGTTCCATCTCAGCAGGCCAAGATCTCGTCCTTTAGTCATGATGTTCGTGCAGATGTGGTGTGTCACTGTTTTTGTTTGAAGTGAATGCGAATCTCGCCTTCAGTTCCGAACTAGACGTGAGTGTTACATGCGCTGTTATTAGAACGCTCCCGAGTTACAACCGTAATAAGTGTTCGATGATGTGGGATACAGTTTTTGTGGTTTAATAGCAGTTCCTTTTCGAGCTATGTGAAAAGCGTGTATAATTGTTATTAAAAGTGACTGGAAATACTACACGGTAATTCTCTGTTTATTGTCGTTGTAGTGCATGAAAGCATGCCTGTGTAAAACATGAGGAAGGAATGGAATTTCTACGAAATGTGATATTTTTTTGTTATAACATGTAATGCACGAGATACTTACAAAGCACGAGCTTCCTAATCTAATATTGTACATACCATTTTGCCTAAGTGCAGTAACAGATTTAGTGATCTTAAATTTTTACATTAAATTATTTATATAATTATAAATTGTTAAGTGGAACTGACGACAGCGAGATATCAGTTTAAATTGTGAGATCAGCTAAATCGTATATGGTTTAATATAAATTATACGCCATTTATACAGGATGGTTAGCTAAATGTGCTCTAACATGAGCAACTTCTTTATTGTTACAAGTAGAACAACGATTAAATAGACATAGTGGTACAATTAATTATCGCAGTAACAAACCATCGAGAGAACGAATGTACTCCGACGCACGTGTTTTATTAAATAAAAATCATTTAAAATTTATTCTGACAAATTTCTTTGGAATATAGGACTATATATCACGCAATATTTTCAATTCGTAAATTTTTAAGATATCTATTTTACCGACGCTTATCGATTTTTACATATTCATTAACATCCACCAAAATCTACATATTAAAGTACTTACTTACAATCAAGCATACCTTATGTAATTACATACAACTGCTGCAGTGGTCTTCCATTCATTGTGCTACTACACTTCTTTTCTAAAATCTATTGGTGGGTATCCAGGACGGTGCAACTTCACGACGTGTGTTACTATAACTTATTCGAAAGCTGTTATTCTAAGAAGCGAATGCAACAGAATTAATTGGAGTGGAACTCCATCTTGTTGAAACTACGTGATGCTAGTTACTGTTAATGAAAAGCTGTTATCCAACGCTTTTAGAGAACTTTTTTGCCAATTCCGGTCTGCTACATATATATGCATGTCTGGAATATTAAAAATACCACAATAAACATTATTTCATTTGTCGCTAGCATTTTTTGGCAAGCTTGGTCTTGTTGACTTTTGGCTTACATACCACCTAGAAAAATTATTAGCCGTTATATATACCTACTTTCTAACCGCATACTTATGTTTGCTGTCTAAATATTTTATCGATTAAAGTTGTAGCATTTCCGTGCATTTGTGTTTGTTGTTGATCTCTTCAAACAACTTTTTGAGTCCGCTTCATGTCTTTTAAATTTTCATCCAAACATTTCATGTCTTATAAGTAGGTTATATGTATATGCCTTTCTGGATAATGATTATTGTTTCCTTCTAATGCTAAAGTAACATTAATAGCGCATGCGTATATAAAAATGTATTTGTTACGTTTGAAAATTTTACCATTAAATTAAACAAAAAACTATGTTAAATGACATGTTTCCTTGGAGATACTGTATGTATAAGGTAGATGACGATAAATATCTAGTTTTTCACATTTCGCGTTCGAAGCAAGCATGTAAAACAGTAAAACAAATAAAAATATGCTCGCATCATTGAATCATGATGATCGGAACAATAGCTGTTTGTTTATCAATAGTCTTATTATTGAATAGTTCAAAAACATGTTCCTAAAAAGAAAGAAGTAGTCGCATCAGTTTTTCTTGTCGCACATATTTTTATTCTCCTGGTAGGAATTCAGCCACTCGAAATACGTCCGGTTATTGATAACACATCACCAGTTAACTTTCAAGTTTACGAGAACGTAATATTTTTGTAATGAGTACTAAAAGTTTTTATGTTTTTCGTGTCGATTTTAATGTACCACGCCCCGTTTGCGTGGTGTTGTATAAATAAAACGTGGATGAGCACAAAGGCACATCAAAGTTGTTGATGACAGGATGGTCGGAATAACGCGACAGAAACCACGAAGTCAAAAGTCGTTTTCGTTCACCTATGTTGCTGATCGGTCGCCATTGCCAGAAAATGTATGTCGTATGATACAATGATAAAATGTTACGAGAGGGTGAACGCTCAATTCTGTCTTGGTGAATTTAACTCTGTAGATGTAGTGATATGATTTTTCTGCATCATATGAATTGTTCTGATGATTTTGCATTCAAAAGTTAAAAGAAGGCGTATAAGGCATAAAGCGCAAACTTTACATCAATCGACTTCATCGGCATTATCGTGGAAAACAACGCAGCTGTTGGAAAAAACAGTTTTCAAAACATTTGGCAACCTGTACCTTTCAGTACTAAGCGTAAGCATAAGTAATATCTTGTTTCCAAGGCAACGTCCTTAATTTTCAACTGTTTTCCTCAAGCTAAGATCTCATGGAATTTTTAAATACGTGATTTGAGTGGTTTTTCATCGAAGAATTCGTCAAGATAATGATTTAAACTAAACGTTTGGTGAATATGCTGAATGTGGAACGACATCCTATCTCCTGAGACTTGGTAAAATTTGCTCTGCCACCGAACGTTGTCATACTGCAGGTTGACCTATATCATTCTCAACTTTTTTATGCATAAACATGATAGGAGTAGAGTGAAATAAAAATTTTATACTTAAGAACATTACAATCGTCCGTGGTTGACATAATGCCACCAGACTGCGTACTGCGATGTACAAAGCTTTTGGTATGTGTATGGCGTTCTGAATAAGAAGTATTACGTTCTGTGATATAGTTGATTTCTCCCATTACGTTCTCATGGAAATGTTTAACAGTAATAAGCGTAAGTCTTGAAATTTTCTGCAAAGATCAGTCTGTTTTCTCAATGACAATTAATACTAAAGGTGACCTAACGATCCCTCCATATACTTACATAACTGCGTTTTTATATAATTTTTATTGGACATAGATCGTTGCTTTGCACAACGCGTTGTTTGCCTTATTTGACACACTCTTTCTTTCCATCGTTGAGAAACGAAACACTAGTGACAATGCGTATTCATTTTTGTGCGTTTCTTTCAAAACGAACATAACCCATGAAACCACTTTTTGAACTGAAGATGCCATGGGACGGTTGAATGGCCACAGTCCATTATAGCTAATTATTTTCGAGTTATGTAGCGTAGATCATCATAGAGCAACACATTCAAAAGTTTTGCATCAAAATCAGATGCTATTTCGTTGTGGAGTATGTGCTTTAGATCGAAATTACTTTCTTTGAACCAGTAGTACCTATCTTCTCGGTAAACTTTGCAGATCAGGTTCAACACAGTAGTGGGCAGAACTATTTAAATACACCAACCCAAAAATAAAATGCTTGATCGAGTCAAATCGTAGGTTCTCAGAATCTATTTATTGCCCTTTAAAAAATATAACATATCTAAAACAAAAGTTATTGATGTAAATGGAGTATTTATATGACGACAGTGCCCTTAATGGGGTAAACTTAACAAAAAGAAATTTACGATTAAATACTTGCAACCTTTCCGTTTTCTTGTAGTGGTAGCCATCAGTTCTGGGTACAGTTTTGCTTTTTACACAAATTTTCTTTAGATAAATGGTATGATGCACCTTCAGAAATAAGACTCGCTAGCTATAGATAGTAAAGCAAATGTACGCTATTTGCCATATACGGAATTATTGCGTAAAATTGTTAAATACTCCGAATATAGTTATCCATACTTTTCGTGTCTCGTTGGTATCCTTATATCGAGGCTAAAAAGTAACATTGTTTATTCAAGTAAAACTAACAAACACAATATGCACAGCAGTTGGCATCGGCCACAAAGCATCTAATAATACTTCAGTAATAGGCCATGTATGTAAAGACCGTATTGGTACTGCGTTTCCCTATATAAAAAATATGTTTGAGACAGGAAATGGCGAAAAGATGATGATGTCATAGGAGTAAACAACTGAAAAAATTTTTACCCATAGTGATATGTTGAACGGAAATTCCATGGATTGCATATCACATTTGGCTGTTTGGTGTTAGCACAAATTTATTTTAATATGTGGGAATGAGTCATACATCGCTATTTAAATAACGCTTGCAGGCAGGTTGTGTAGATATTTTTTTTCGGCTATAGTATTAAAAAATATATATTTAACGCACGTCCGCGTATGCTGCGAAGTAATAACAGTAAAATCTGTACAGTATGGGCCGAATTGTTTCGGGCAGCRCAAAAAATATCTGATAATGTCTATCGAGATCTAAATTTAGAACGGACGTAAATTTTGTATTAGGTGTATGAAAGTTGCGGCACGATTATTATCAAATTTGGTAGAGAATATTCCGTACATATTAAAATATCTGAGTAGCAGAATCGCTATTCAAATAAGAATGAAAATGGTGTACTTAATTATTAATAGCAGTGCTTTATAATTTTTTATTTATTTCCTTCGTGTTAGCCCAATATTTGCTGAGATTGTAAAACATATAGAACTTGCAAATAACATGCGTAAATTAATACTACAGTTTAATATCTGATTAACTATTTAATGTCTAATAATTATTTTTTGAGTTCCAAAGTAAACAGTAATTCCAAGGTTATAATGGCATTACTGTAAGGGACACTAGATTTGTCAATTTTTCTAAAGCTGTTGCTTAATTTATTTTATTTACTTATATTTGTTCGATTTGCTTACATCAGTATAAACAAGAGAAAATAAAGAAATATTCAAACAAAAGAAAATAAAAGCATGATAATTATTACAAAGTCATTGTACTAGATGTGTAAGAAAGATTTTGTTGGTGTAGTGAACAAAACAATATTGTCAAGGGCCTAGAGAATCAGCATATTCCTGCTTGGTTGATTGATCAGTAATGTGTTTTTCCATAATATTATAATTGGAGATATCTTGGTCTTTCCTCTCTTTGTCCAATTGCTGAAGTTATATCAGGTCCATTTTATCGTACCTGCATCAGGCGTATACCAGCGAAGAAGATTCCACTACAGTGCTTAATAATACACTTTTTGCTGTTGCACGCTGTACCGCAGTCTTTTTTGAAACTGCAGAAAATAAACCCTGGATAGTAATTTGTAGTAGTAATTCGTTCGTGAATGTGACAGGCAATACATTCTAACTGACACATTCTCAGCCCTGATTGTATATAGTTCGGCAAAGTTGAATTTCCTGTTTGAAGCCGTTTCCGAAAAGCGTTTGCATATCAAATCGTATTATGTTGATATACTCATGGTCAGTGCGTGATTGTATGATGGATACATTATCTTGAGTTTTTTTCAAAAACTGTGCTAGATTTTAGTTTCCCTAGCTCAAAAGGAACATATGTGTCACAGTCAATGAGCGCATAAATAAGAGGAATGAGCGTAGAGTGGTAGCTAAAAGAAGCAGTTGAGAACTTGCATCTAGCTTGCCTCCTCCTCTAGAGAAATTATGCCTTCATAATGAGTTCATCTCAATATTTTCAATATCTGATGCGATAAAAGTAACTGAACCAACAACCAAAACATCAGCATCTTCTTTCTCTTAGATCACATTTGGTTCAACACATCGTTCATTTACTAGAAACTTCTCTTAAGATACTAGAGCCTTCATTGAAAATAATTTAGGTTTTATCTGAGTTAAAAGAAACGATCCAACCTTTTGACCTGAGTGTGCTGCGTCTTTTACAGACAAATCATCAAATGAAACTACATTTTTACCGTAACGCTTCTGCACCGAAGTGACGCACTTGTCAACGATTTGATCAAAATTTACGCAGCTAGTATTTATTTATTTAATAATGATTATGAATATGAATAGTATTTAATTAGAATATGATGTGATTCCAGAAAATATGACAGAAGTGAAACTTGCCTATAAAATTTTTGTTCCGTTGCTACCAAGTTGTCCCGAACTTGACGTTTTATTCTTAGTGGCAATATAAATATCATAAAAATAAAGCTTTCTGTCTGAACTTTTGCAAAGCAGACCCTGCCATAGCTAATTATTCAGTAGACTATTTTGTATGTACCTATATTAAAACTTGATGTATAACTTCATGGGACGTACGGTGAGGTATTATTTCTATTATAAAAGGTGTTCATTTTAAAAAGAGATAAAGTCGCTTTTTTGACTTAACGTTTTAACGTATTTGACTTCACAAAAATATTAGTAGGTACAATATGCAAGCGCTCCTTAGATATACTTTTTTTTCGAAATCACTTCGTGTACGACCTAAATTGCTCGCTGTCGTTTAAAAATGATCAAATTCAACGAATATATTCCCCTTTTTTTGAGAAAAAAGCCCCATATAGAAAAAAACAATCGCAGTCACAGAATGGATTCGATGCGGACAGCAGTAATATTTTCGTAAATTCATCCACTTTGGAGAAATAACGACTGCTTACACAACAAGACATTTCGAACCCTTTTGCTAACGGAAAACTTTGGTTACCTGATGACTTTTTTAATTGAACTCCTGTTGTATTCCATGTAACATTTTATGTGTTATTCTGTATAATCTCAATATATTTTGGGAAGCAACATACCTTAAAATGTTACATCAAAGTCTTAAGCGACTGGATGACCTTTTCAAACAAGCAACTATCATTTTGTCCTGCATTTATTACCGCTAAGATTCTAAACATTATTGACTAGCTGTAAATGTTAAATACTGTACCAACGATTAAAACTATAACCACTAAATGGGCATAACGAGGACTAATCGTGTCTGATCACGCGTGGTTTAAAAAGAGCAGAAATTTGATCATATCTAAATAAATAAAAGAACTGATTAAAATTGAATGCGATTTTAACTTATTTTCAACATAGTTGAAAAGTAAAGCTTTAGGAAATGCATGCGCCCAATTGAAAAAATGTATATAAAGACAAGCTTTTATTCGCAATCCAACTATCCGCGATACCAAAATTGAGTTACCTGTAGGGTGCCTAAAATTACGTGAACTGGCTATTAATATAAAACTTAAAAATATACCTGGTTTGAAAGTACATAATAAGAAACGATAACTGAGGGCTAAATTAGCGTCAAACTGGAAAGTAAAGGAAATTTTGTATTTTCTATTTGTAGGGAAAGCTTTTTATTGACACACATAAGGGTTTAAAACATTTATTTTCCTTATATTCCAAGAAACAACAATTGCACTTGCAAACAAAATGCGTATCACATTTTGCACTACAGATTCCATCTCCACCCACCTATTTTTCCTCTATCTTATCAGGCACTGAAGGGCTTAAAAGTCCACGAACACACTAGATAAACAATATCAACTCTAGACCAGTGCCGCGGACTCGTCGTTCCCTGTAGCAAAATCAAGAGAGTGTGGACGTGATCTAAAAGAAAGTGTTGCTTGTTAAGTGCGTGTAGCTCGATGATCTTAACACAGGTGTCTGAAGATGAAGCTGTCGAGTGCGACAAATCTCCAGCACCACCGAGGAGGAAGTTGTCTGTTAGAAAAGTATACGATAGGCTGCAGAGGTATTTAGGACAAGGTATGCATAAACAGAATTTGAACATGCCAAGTTGGTAGGTACTCCCTATTTTAAGGTAAATCAAACCGATATTATCTTTGCTTTAAAATCTTGCCTGGTAAACCCTAGTAATCTTATCTGGCATTAAATCATTGGAACTGTGTTTCATGTCTAGAGGAAATAATAATGCCAGTGATCAAGCTAAGGATGTCGCTGAATATTACGAATTGGTTTCATATTAAAACGAAACGATACATTCGATTTTAATGTGAGATATAAATATCTGTAAACATAAATGATGTTTCCAATGGACATTCTTGAGTAATACCGTTTTCCACTTTTAAGCGTGACTAATTGACAACATACATAATCAATTTATATTTTTGCATTGTCGTATCGATTTTATAATGCATAAATTGCTTAAACATTATTATACACAAGTTGAGATTTGCTGGGATGAAGTATTCATGCAATAACGCATCATTTCTCGATGCTTCTGTATTACTTTGCAAGTCGATATCTTTGCTTTTCGTCTCCATAAAGTATAAATTAATCATTTTCCCCATTGTTTACTTCACGTGATATATTTCATCCTGTCATAACAGAAAATTGATAGCTTCCTCTTTTTTGATTAACCGTCTGGATATGGAGCTGGTCTTTAATTTTTTTTATGTTAGTAATGTTCGTGTTGAATTGCATACACCATTTTTATTTAATATAGGTATACAATTTAGCTTCAGATTTTTAAAAACAATCAGTTGGCAAAGGTCGTGAAATTATTGTTCATTGAGAAAAAGTTTTGTCGTAAGAAAAATTTAACAAAAAAAAATAAAAATGTTATTCGTATGTTTTAAATGTTACATGCGTGTTTAAATGCATAATAATAAAATAAATACCATTCAAGGGATGACAGTAAGATATACTCGTAAAAAAACATTTTCTCAACATATCCAAAACCATAACCAACATGTTACATAATGACGTCATAATGAATACATAATAAAAGTAATGTACCAGACAGAAACAGTTATCAAGGAACTAGCTCTGCCATAACTTAGTTTATAACATAATAATCAAAAAAGTAACGTAGGTACTAAATTTGAACACTAAAACTAATAACAACAGAAAAATGAATTAGCTTAACCATAATGTCATCTGATCATGTCCCATCACACTTGAGCAGGCCTGCACAACATACTGTTGTCGTTTTTTGGCCCTTGGTCCCTTTACCAATTTGGCTCACCCACGTCTATACACTATAAATTTTCCAATAAGATTTTGACATTTTTGAGGAATTCACCGGTATTTGTCCAATGAAGGGTGGAACTACAGGGGAAGAAGTTGCAAAGGAAGTCATAAACTCTATTATTAAGTTAAACCATTCTTGAAAAAAGCTATTTAGTATGTGTACAGATGGCGCGCCTTCTATGCTTGGAAAAAATATTGGGGCAGCAGTTCTGAAACAAAAACACAACGAAAAAAACGTTCGAAAATATTATTGCATGATACATCAGCTCCAAAATTCTGCCATATAAACATGTAGTATCAAAGGTGGTACATACATATTGTCAAATATATTCGATCGAAACATGGAAGTAGGAGCAGAGTATGACTATCTAATTTATCACACCGACTTAAGATGGGAACATGCTTCTTGCACTGGAGACTGAAATAACACATTTCTTGCAAGACATAACAAAATATTCGAAGACCATCAAGACGACGACTAGAAAGCTGACATGTATTTTATCACAGATATAATGGGACAAATGAATGAGTTGAACAAAACTCTTCAAGGGAAAAATCTGATGGTGTTCGAGATGTATAACGCAGTCAAATTATTCTGTCTAAAACTGAATCTTTTTATGACCAGTTGCTTAAAGCAGATTTTATTCTTTTTCATATGTGCCAAAAGAACATTTTGGTTAATAGATCAATTCAATTAAAAAATGCTGCCAGCATTGCTGCGCTTATAGATCAAGATTTAGTCTCTCCAATGAAAGTAAAATTTTATAAACTTATTGAAGATGCCTTTCTGTTGATCCTAGTGAAGTAAATGCATATCTTCAGTTGGAACCTATTAATTTGCAGTGCTCAAATATTTGATTGAGTCTAAAAAATCCTTCATAAAAACAAATTTATAGAATTAATCAATACTGCTATGGAAATATTAAGTCTTTTTGGTAGTTCCTACATTTGCGATCAGACTTTTCTATTATGAATATAAATGAGAGTGCAAATAGGTTTAGCTTAGTAACCAACACTTGCATTAAATATTCTGTTACTTCTAGCGAAAAAATATCTCGCATTAGAATGGTAACTCTAAAACTCAAAGAATTGTATGAATAAAACTGTGGTTCGTTGAAAATGAAATTTTATGAATAATGTATTTTATTACATAATCACCCCCCTCCTCAAAAAGATATATACTACCTCAGCTTCGCTTTTGACCCTCGTAGGCTTGGTCTTTTAGTAAATTCACCCTTTGGGAATCTCAATTGTGTAGGCTTACACTAGAATATGATCTCAGAAACTGAAACCCATCAACATCTTCGATGACATTACGATCGATATCTAAAGCTTTAATAATGACATAAGGGCCTTTACTTCACGTCTTACATTTAGAAACCAGTTACTCCTGGTCAAAATTTTAGAAACATTGTCTACTCCAGCATGTCCATATTCATTATAACATAACATTGTATGACATTGGCCCTCATACTTTTTGATGCATAAAATAGCAACTTATGTCCATCCTTCCGATACACTATCCCATCACGGAGTTTAGATAGTTTGTCCTGGGTTTTCTCAAGCTTGTCTCTCATGTAATCGATAATAGACGACTGGTTGGAAGAGTATTGTGGATTGCTTATGTAATAAGACTATATCGAATTCATTATTTGGAACCCGCACACTGTTTAAGTTTATTGAATAAATCCAGATCATGGCTACCGAACTTAAACTCTGCATTTTTGTGACACTAAATATATAAGGGTCTCGCTAGGGTAGCGAAGTCATCAGGATATTTTCAAGACGTCGTCTCTGATGCCTTCGATAGTGATGACATACCCTAGACAGGTTTGCAGAATTCCCTAAGAAACTTCTAATCCAAATAGCAGACCATACCTGGAGGCAATTGCGAACACCTTACTCAAAATTTAAATGCTCGTCAAGATCAGTAGTGGTAATAAGCATGTCGTCAAAATATACTAGTAGCTTCCCTAGTACAATCAATCCGTGAAAAACATCGGACATGAAACGAGCAAAAACCTTCGGAGAATTAGATAAAACCCATCGTCATGTTCCAAAATTTAAATTGACGCACAGGTGTCACAAAAGCTGTAAGAAAGGTATTGAGCTTTCATCAATGATAGAAACTCTTAATATTACGACTTTTGGTTTTCCCAACTTGCGGAACATAATAATTCCTCATTTTAATTATTATCAGGTATTGCTTACGGGTTTGTGTTTATCTTATAGGGTTAGTCACGCTGAAATAACCTATTTCAAGTGCCCTTTCTGTATCATTATTGCGAATATTATATGTTCGATTATGCCGTACAAACTTTAATGACGAGTATCGTTCTTTTCTTTTGTCAGCACGTACTTCTTATCTAGCTAGTTTGCTCCATTGTATCTATTATATGTAGTTATCCTAGATTATAAGGATTGTTTTGACTTTTATAGCCGCAAAGTAAACCTTGAACTACCATTTAACACCTCTCTGAAAACAGCCTTAGTAATTAAACAAATAATACATAAGAGGTTTATATATAAGAGGTATTTGCGTGAATCAAAGTTGAATTGCACAGTGTATAGAAGTAGCTTTTCACACATTACACTATGAATTTATTGTGTTGCGTCGTAGCCCGATCATTAAGCTTTATTACTCGTACTATAGGAATACAGACCCAGTATATAATAGGGAGTAGGACAAATTTAATTAAACAAAGGAGTAATTTAAAAGGAAAATGTGCTTCTGGTATACATTATTTGTGGTGGTCGTTATCGTCATTTCATTTTCGCTTTTTAATTACGTGTTCTTGATTTAGTATATGACTTCACAGAGTCCCCCGATCTGTGAGTACATTTGAACCATATGTTAATCAAGGTTATATACATAAAATTTGCATTCGCTTGCATCAAAGAAATGTATGCAAAAGGTGTTTTAGTAGCATTGTTGCCACTTCGCGCAAAGTTGAGAACTTGTTGGTTTCCTAAGTGATGAAACGGTCAGTATTTTTGGAATAACTTTTATTCAGCTATTTGATATTATTTTAGACTTGAAGGTACAGTTTGTTGGGTTTTTAACAGAATGAGTACCTTTGTGAATGGTTTTTAAGAAATATAAGCCATGATACAAAAATGTATCGGGTAAATTGATATCCCGTTTTATACTAAATATTAATTAAATTGCACCAAAGCTTGATGCTTGTTGAAGTAAAGATGATATTTCGCTATATAATCAAATGTAATTTGACATTGTTAGTCGGCATCGGCCGTTCTTAGATACAACTTTTTCATTTCCAAATGTTGCAATGTTTCCGGATTGCATCATCGTGTTCTGCATAAAAATTATACGTATTATAAAGTACACAAACTATGATTAGGTAAATCTAAAAAGATTTTGTCCTAAAGAAATGTATTTTCCTTGAAAAAAATAATGAAAGGAACCCTTATGCTAATATTGAATTAGCCGGATATCCTAAAAATTCGTTGTAATTAGTAGAATTTAAACCTCTCCGCATCACGTCATACGCTTGACATGCGTGGCGTTCTCGAACATCTTGATTCGTTGCGTTATGAATATGAAAACTTATGTATAATTATTTATATATTTATTAATAAAAAAATTATATGAAAAAAAACCTTATTTATTATTAATAAAATAATTTATTGTGTATGTTTTCATAGCTATAATTTGACGCTTCAGTGTGCATAGTACGCCATTCTTTAACTTTTTTGCTTTACTTATACAATCAGAAATATAATTAAAAAAATTGATCTGGCAACGTTGCAATAAAACAGGCAGAGCGCCATATGGTCCCGGGTTAACGGGGATCAAGATCTAGCCCAGATATTCCGTGTATTTATAATTCGTCAGGCGTTTGCAGATTGTAAAATGTACCAGGTGAATTTACGGCCCACTTACTTTCGCAGATTTAAATATAAACTCTGGCCATAGAGTAAACCTGTCTCGACAATAACAAAGACGCTAGTGACCTAGCGACTTGTCGCCAGAACAAAAATAGAAATTGAAATTCTTGGTTGAAGTCAGGCGTTTTTGCAAAAACCGGAAGTACGAATATATTTATGTGTTTACTAATATAATTTATTTCATTATTCGTTACATATTTATTACCCAAATATTTGAAATTCACACTGAGAGAAATGGGTTATTAGATATAAAAGAAAGGCTTAATGAATTACAACTTGTAGATTTAAAATAGGCGCCAAAAACAACTACCATTATTCAATGCAACTACAGAATATTATACTAAGAACTTCAATGCATAATATTTTAAGTGTTTAGGTATAATAGTCAAGAAATAGTATCATTTAAAACTACATATTTTTAGTTTTCAAGTACTCTACTTGTAAAAACAACATTCCAGGTAGTTTAAGATATTCAACATGTAGTGGCATGAATTACAACTACACATTCTTTTATTTTAAAGTATTGTAGTTGCACAAATTATAATTTTAAATGTTAATTATAATCATCATGTAGTAGTATAATTTACTACTACAAGTTTGTTTTTTTAAAAAACGTAGTTATATACCTACTATAATATAGGCTATTATTTTGAACCTACGATGGGTTATAAATTAGGAGTCATTTACATAAAAAGATAATAATTGTATTATTAAAAGTTGAGATTAGTCTTGCTCGTTTTACTACATAATTGTCTAAACAATTGAAGCATTTTTGCTATCGTGACACCAGGTATTCGATCTCCTCTTTAAAGAACTTTGCTATCAACAAGGTACGTTCTAGTAGGCTTACCTGACTTCGCTGGAAACAAAGTTCTTTGAGGAGGTGATAGAAAACTTGTTGGTACAATACAACAAATTTAATGCCTCAGCTGTTTGGCAATTTTATATAGACGAGTAATAGCACTCAACTTTTATAATAAATTTATTTTTTATGCAAATAGATCTTATTTCTATAACCCGTAGCAGATTGAAAAAAGAAAAAGACTTTCATATTAATATTAAACGCCATATCGCGTATACCAAACAGCAACGTTCTGAAAATATCTAAAGCACACGCACCGGTATCACAAATATTTAAGAATGTTATAATTACAACACTATTAATTGACAAAAAAAAACGCATCTTGTAGAGGTATATTAATGAATTAATTATGAATTTAATATGCCGTAAAAACACTGAAAAGACAACTAAATATAATCCATGTGCAGAAATTGGGTTTCTCCGGGTGTCGCGCCTTGTTGGAATATAGTATGTTGCTCCTTGCTCTTCAGAAAATATTACACATACATATTTGCCTCGACAGTTCAAAAACCGCTGACGCCCAATTCTGTAGGCAAATCATTGGTTTTAAAGAAGAAAAAACAGAGAAACTTATTTTCTTTACCTCCGGACTATGTTGCAGCTCCTGTCTAACAATAACCTGGAGTAACAAGCATCGATTTAATATTTTGTGTAGTTTGTAACGAGTAAGTACTTCCTTTCCTCATTGCAACATTGTAATATTTTTAAAAGTGGCACCAAAACCTAAACAAATAATATTGCTTAAAATGAGAAACAACTGAAGAGTCTAAAAGTTAGTGAAGTTTCTTCATATTATAACTTTGTTTAAAACTTTTTTTAATTTTATTTAGATATATGCTTGCCTGACTGACTATTTTTTAACTAAAGTACTTAAAATATGTAATTAATGCCTTCCTACCTACGTTACCCCCAAAATATATTTTAATTATATTTTTGATTAATCCATTATAACATATTTTTTTTTAGTTAAATGATTTGGAAAGAGCCTTCACTCATTGTGGAACGTTTTCAAACAATTAAGTAGCTTGGACTGATAGTTTCGAAGCTAATTAATTAAGATTAATTTTTCGACTAATTCATCAAAGCAACAAATACTTATGATCCATGCCTTATATATCGTAAATCAGGGACCTAAAGTGGCTCTCACTGATAGGTATTATAGATATCACAAAGAAAAACAGTTTTGATAACGCTTTCGTACTTGATCACGTGATAACCACGTGTAGTACAATCGCAAAATAGCAGAATGCGATATTGGGATGATCATCTTTGAATATATTCAACATAGTCAACTAATTTATATGGGATGTTGGCATTACAATAATACTTTACTTTTCTAACTGACTAGTAGCGCACAATTTGTTATTAAAATATAATGCTGTAATAATGCTATTTAGACGGCATGGCAGCATTTTTAGGAGCACGAGCACACATCTATTGACAAACATGTATTGAAACTTGTACTTACCTTCGAATGGATTAACGAGGTTTTCTAAATTCCAAAGCTTTAATTTGCATTCTATTTTCAACAATATTTTTTCTTTTTTTAATACCAAAGTTCGTTTGGTGACTACGAAACCACGCACCACGCGGCACTTACACTGAACTGCTAAACGCCATTACGCTTTTAAAACTAGCCAGTGTTGTCAACTTTCTATGCGGGATAGCACCGTATTTCATCATTGAATTACCGTATTTGAGTCTCCATTACGGTATCTAACTAGTAAATATTATAGCCTCTGTTTGCTTACTGCCTTAAACATGCAAAGCTTGCGATTAAGGATAATGGTCATACATCGAACAATTGCTAAACATTGTACATGAATTCTAATTAGCGTATAGTTGGCAACGCTGCGAAAGCATATACTCTTGAGCTGTTAATACTACAACTACGTATTTAACATTTTAAAATATATAGCAGTAAAACATTCAGCATGTAAAATAACACGACGTAGTTGTAAATACAATAACTACAAAAATTCTGTTCTTAAAACACGCATTTCAAAATATAACATAATGTTCTAAAGGGTCAGTAGTACTAACTAATAATTTGGTATACATAAAGAGCTATATATACAAGATACAGTAAATATTGCAGTTAGGGTTATCACGTAAAGTTTTGTAAAAACAACTTAGTATGACTAAACATGTAGTACTACATTTCTCTCAGTGCAGTAAATGAAATTTTATTATATTTCTTTAATTTTTGAGTTTCAGAGGATTATTTTGTGCTCAATATCAAAACTTTTCAAATTCTTAGTATCACTGATGCTTAGTGACATCGTGTAACCTTGCTTGCAGTTCTATTAAGCAATACATTTCGCTCGATGCGGTCCCCACTAGATGAGTATTTCATTGGATGACCCACATGTCTGGATGTTTATTTTATGAATATGTACCTCTTACTTAATTTGGAATTGACTGAAGCCGCACATGAACATAAGGACGAGAGAAACTTGCTTCACGAATATGCAACAGGCTGTTTGTCCTTAAATAAAAATGTGTAAATCACTATATTTGATTACCAAAGCTACTGTAGGTGGAACAAGCAATCAGAAAACAGCTCTTTGTGAAAACGCTGTTTTGGCATATGACGCTTAACATTCCTTTCCGTGTTGATTACAGATTTTTCTTTTTGATCATCGGTATATGCTGGGCAAGCCGGGCATACATTTTTGCCAAGAGTTAAATTGGCGTAGAAAAGTCCACTATTAATAGACTACACCCTGGCCATTCATTTCTCAAAGCTCGTTCTGGCTTTTGAGCACGAACGATTAATGGACCTATTGAAAGTGGCGTCCTTATTTATTCGCTTTTAAAGAATCAACAGGATAGCTTTCAGATGTTCGCGGATCTTTACAAATACTGCCGCATTAATATAAAAAATTTCTGTCGCTGCGTTTCGCTTTAAATTGAGGTACCCCGGTATTCGCAGTATCTTTTTTCTTATATTTTGAAAGGTGGCATTTTTACTCATTACCTTTTTGAACTTATTAAAAAAAATATAAAGCCTGCGAAAGTGCTTTTGTTTCTGTTTCTATTAATTCTATTCTCAAGACGAATCGGATATAAGAATACAATACAATACACTGAAAACATGTAAAATTTTATAATCTTCTAGATGAGCTTTAAAAATCGTATGTTAAGTTTCCTTTCACTATCTTCAAAAAGGATTGTTGAAATATTGTATGTTCTTAGAGCCTTTGTAGTTCAGGTAAGGTCGCGTTTGGGTTCGGAGGTTTTTTTGTAACATAAGTGCACTTTTTTAGATATGGTTTTCGATTTTTATCAGAAATAATGTTTCGGAATCTTATATTGATTTATATTTTCATGGGAGGCAAATGCAACCAGAATGACATTCAGAAAACGTGAATTTTATAGACTTCGAGCTTTATGAAAATGAGCATTGACTGAAATTTTACGAACCATGTTAGACACCCCGCCTTCCGATTAATTTATCATCGCCAAGCTTTTGGCAAATTAGCAAGAACTGAAGTACTAATAGTAAATAATCTGGCGATCGTACCGTTTGGAGCATCTATGACGAAGCGTTAAAAATGTTTCAGCGTCACGTTTGTAACTGTCATAACTTTAGAAAGAATTATAATGCGTGTCTATGCTGTGCTGTCTACACAGAAAAGAATTATTCGATTTCACTATAATAAACGCGGCTTTGTAAATAATGAAAGTGCTTTTTAAATGATGTTATTATTTCCCTTACTATTTAAAAATTTTAAATTGGTAACGACTGTGGCGTCAACTTGGATTTTGAAAATAAATATATCATATTCAGAAGAAGTTCATTTTCTTCTAGTTTAACCCATTCAAAAGTTATAAGTTAGTTAGTCTTCAGACGTGGAGGAATGCTCTCAGATTGAGACACCCATAACGTACAACGCATTGATTTCAATGGTTTTTTCAAAATCATTTTTCAGAACAACAACAACATTCTTTGTGAGTGAACGTTTTCGGTGTTCGGTAAATTGTAAAAACCAGCACAACCATTCTAATAAATTGCTATTAGAACATTATAAAGCATATTATAAAATCATATGTGGGATACAATTAATTAAAAATAAAATTACCATCCGCAACTCTCAATTAGCGCGAAACATGTTAGGATGAATACTGGAAACTAGAAACTCGCATCGGTAGAAAGGAAATTTATTTTTGCGTATGACAATGCAAAAAATGCTTGAGTTTATAAGAAATTAGGAATTAAATGTAATTGAACCTATGCATCAGTGCAATGGTTTCAATGTACTTACTTTTTGTTCAGAAATAAATACCAAAATCGAATAATGCATTTTGTTGTCGTATGCATATTTTAAAACAGCGTCAAACCCTGATCCGGTCACACTTGAAAAATTTAAAACACACAACATGTTCAAATGTAGATCATTAATGCTATAAATATTATGTAGATATATTGGTTTTCGGTCGGTTGGAATGAAACTCTTTTTATCTTATGCCAAGCTTTCGGAGATTATTCTCTGTTCTCCTTCAGGGCCTAGACTATTTTATCAATTAATTATTAAAAAAGTGGCGTAAGAACCAAAAAAGCTTACATTAAAATTAGAACATGACACACAATTATATTCAATTTACGTAGGACGAGAAATTTTGAAAACGCAAGTAGGTAGGACAAACTTCTAGATATTTAATCAGCATAATTAAAGAACACAAAAGTAAATAAATAAATAAATAATTGTAAAGTGACTGCGGTAATAAACAACTTTCTTTAAAAACATGTTTACTTGTTTACTGTATTGCTTATATATCAAAAGCTTTATGCGAATTATACTTTTTGGCTTACATCGAAGCGTATTTGGTCAGTAAATTCATTTTTATTAGATCGTTGCGCATCCACCATGAAAATGGTCAACTTTTTTGCACAAAATCGGAGTCCCACTTTTCCAACGGCATTGCAAAGCCGTGACCGTCTGGCGCCAGGTATTTTTCTTGATCACTCGCAAATATTTTGCACATGACCGTGCATTGATAAAGGGGGTCGTCTTTACGTTCTTCGTCCTTGGAATTCCGTATAGAGCATGTTCATTCCGCGTTCAAGTTGTTTCTGTGTCGTGGGTGTCAGCTGTTAACCCGTTTGGCTTCATCACAACTTACCTGTCCGCTTGCTTGTAAACAATAATAATGAAGCTGTGGGTGCGGTAAGCGAGAATTATCCGCTGTTTCGATCGGTGAAAACGTTTTTCTTGGCCGACGATTTTTTCTGCTTCGAAGCATTCTGTGAGTAGTTTCTGAAACGTTCGTAATATGCAGATTAATTGGTGAGATTTACACTCACAACGAAATCGTAATAAATTAAAGAATGCAGCTGCTTATAAACCTTGTTAATATTAAAGTATACAGAAAGTGTAACAATTAAAAAGTTGTGTTATATACTTCTAAGGACTTCCCTTTCTTATGTTTTCTCGAATACTATATGCTTAATAAGATACAGGGTGAACATTATGTTGGCAGCTAAAAAGAATTTTTTCGAACGTATCGGTATTAATACAGCTGTGATTAGTGGCAAAAGAAAACCTATTGAATGTCATGTGCTACGCATGTAGTGGTGATTTGGAATTTGTGGGTGCTATACATATAGTGAGCAACTACATTTGTTTAACATTTAAATAGCGACTAAAGCTTCAATTCAAGTTCATAATGAATGGACCCATTAAATCTCCAATGAGCTGGCTAATTAGATATTGAGAGGGCCAATAAATAAGAACTTCCAAAAAAGTGACACAAGTTCGAACATTTAAAAAGGAAATAAATAAATCACTAAGAAAGCGGAACGTCATAGAAACAATGATGCTAACCTAATAAAATATAAACGGATCAAGCAGAATGGGCCCACCTACTTGATAAAAGAACAACTTGTTCTATAATTATTGCTTATCAAAATATATAACGTCTAAATCTTTAAGATCTCTTACATTTACAGTTGTCTAACTTAATCCAGGAAATTTAATCAGTTTACATTTTGCAATATTAATTGACATTTTGTTGAGAATTTATCAACTACAAAAGGCAGCAACTACGTTGACCATAAGGAAACAAAAGCTTTATACCAATTCAAAATATCTTATCCAATGAGTTTGCTTACCTTCGTACTTCAAATTTTTCCTAAGAATACCCTGCAATATAAAAATACACGCATGTCCTTGCAAGCAACAAAATGCACTTATTTGTGAAATTATAGAAATGCTACAAACATAACACTCCAGATTACTAATTAGTACATTTGAACATATTGTAGCTTACATACGTATATTTCTTTGATATAAAAATCGTTTTAATCCACACAGCAAATAGCAGCTACCTAAATATTATCTTTGTTGGTTAATTATACTCATCAAAGACAGTTTCAAGGTTTCCTCAAACCTTTCAGTACCTTCTCATAAATATACGTGGAACATAAACGTAATTTTTATTCTTACCTCCCAGTTTTAGACTACGTAGGAATGTGCACGTTTCACTAGTATTTTTGTTTTTTCAGATGCCACTGCGAATAACGACGCTACAGCCGCGACGAACACTTCATCTCCAGTGAYCAAGAGGAGAGGTTTTAGCGGGTAAGTACATCAGAAGTGTGCGAATATTTGTTTTTAGCGAGAATGCATATTGTGGTCATAACTTTTTTTATTTAGTTAGGAACTCGTCGGCATCAGTAATTTCATCATTAATTTGTATTAAATATTTTAGACACCATCACCAATGCGAACTATTTGATTAGGTTGAAAAGCAGCTTATAGCTGAACCTCGCCTGTACAAAAGCGTGTAATTATAATTTATTTCTAAATTAAATAAAAGACATTTATTATTATTATTATTATTATTATTATTATTAAAATAAATAAGCTAGAGAAAGAGCGAAATCTTGCTCATATTGGATTACACCGCGTTGGTTTTGAAGAAAGGGTCGACGTAAAGTAAGGGCCGTTTTATCATAAAAAAGGATTCTTAAGAAATTAATTTTTACACACAATCGCTGTTCAATTCTAAGCACTTTTCGTAACGCTACACCAACTTCTTCAACCCCTCGGCAAAAAAGTTCTCTACCTGGAAATTCAGCCAGTTCATTACGACGCTCTTGAGATCCTCGCCGTTCTCGAAGCGTTGGAAGTGTAGGAAGCTGAAATAGTCGCTAGATGCAAGGTCGGGACTGTAAGGGGGCTGAACAGAAAGTTCCCAACGAAAATCGTGAATCGTCTTCTTGGTCGTGGCAGGAGTGTGTGTACGAGCATTGTCACGGAGGAGAACTATTCTTGTCATGCGGTTTTGTATCACCCGTCTCAGTTTGGTGAGCGTTTCGCATTACCTAGCAACTGTAATTGTTGTCCTACGTTTCAGGAATGCATCCAAAAGTATTGCCTTATCATCTCAGAAAATAATAGCCATCATTTTCCGAGTCTTGTAAGGAGTTTGTTTGACTGTTTTTTGGTTTTGGCGAAGTTGTATGTCGCCACTGCATTGATCCAAAGCACCCGTCACTTGACATTCTTTGCGTTTTATGCTGACCCGTAAGCATTTTTGGTAACCACCTTGCACACAATTTGTGATTTCCAAGCTTTTCCGCAACAATCTTGATTATGGTGAGGCCTCTAACATTGAAAAATTCATCAGCTAGAGCGCTAAGTGTCAATCATCGATAAGATTGAAGCTTTTGGTCTGGACATTAGGCCTGCCATTCCGCTCCTAATCATGCAACACGTTAGTGTGGCATTCTTGAATTCTCGGCACCATTGTCTAATCTTTACTTCAGCTGGTCCATGAACAAGGCGGCTGACGATCTGTTTGCTCATTGCTCGCACTTCGCAACTGGCGGACTCGACGATTGTCGCGAACATTGTTGACTGCACTCACTAACTAGCAAACTACTGCTGAAACAACACAATCACTTTCGTGCCTTCACAGACAATCAATAGATGGCGCTTTATTCTGACTCGCCAAGATTAAGAGGGGCATTTACTTGGAGCGATCGGGCAGAAATGTAAACTATGCAACCCGTATTCCCAGCGGGACATGGGACGTAAGAGGGTAGCCGATAGGTTGAAATCACACAAAGATCGTACGAGCAACAGACGGGCTAAACTAATATTCGGAAAATTGCTGACTGTAGTGTGTGCATAAAAAAGTAAGCATGATATTAGTAACTTACTAGGAGGATATTATACAAGGTTATTAAAAATATGGAATAACCTATTTATTTCTGTAAATATGAACTATATAACATTTCTTTCTAACTGCATGTCGACTATGATATCTGGAGGAACTTTTGTAATAATTTTCCTTCCGCCTCTCCATTGCTTCGGCAGACTAATGTAAAATAGCTTTTAACATTAAACTTGTCACGTGTATTTAGACATACAAACTTAGAAATCAGTCATATCGGAATAGATCGTATACCGCTCGATCATTCCCGACAGGTTTGTATCTTAGCCTCACTGTTCACTGGATACCACGCGACGGACCTGGTGGGGATGGGCTTTCGCATTCCGCGACTCGTGCGAAAGGGTTTGCGGTTTTAGATTTTTTGAATGTTTTTACACATTTATCGTGTTCATGTTTTTGGTACCGTATAAAGAAGTATGTAGCTACAACGTGGAGTTCGAATTTTTCGTTTATGTGCCGTAGTTTTCGAGAAATAGCTCGCTAAAAATACGCATTTTTAAGCAAAATATAACAACAAATATTTACATTACCGTACTAAATTTAGAAAAAACTCGAACTCTACGTTGTAGCTACATCTTTTGTCATTGGCATGTCGAAATTTCAATTCCAAGAAGTTTAGAATAACTCGGTAAAATGTAAAACGGTAGGTGCTTAAAATGACCCGCTTCGCTCTAGGTAAACGCCCCTCTTAAACGGTTCTTACTTTACGAAAATGTCTCGTAGCTGGCATATGGCCCTCATAAAACACCTATACTGATCAAGCAAATCCTGAACTATGCACCTCAATTTGTTAATTGAAAAATTAATTTCGTTTAAAAATACATGGCATTATATTCGGCAACGAGCACTTTGGGAAAATATAGGTATGTGTCGATGTGTAACCTCCTTTGACCGGGCGCAAGGGTACTTGAATCATGGCGAATGTTAAATTTTTTTCCGGAACACGAATTTAGTATGATGTTAACCAGGTCAGGACTTCTGCAAAGCTCTGCTGTACTAGGTTTCCATGCATTCACAGACTAAGACTCCACTGCAACGTTTTATCAAGAGAGAAAAGTGCGCGCATTTAAAACACTAAAAAAGTAAAAGCTTTATGAATGAGTTTGAATTCATTAGTACTCTCCGCTGTTGTAGAAAACAAAAGATAGTTTAAAATTTTTTAAGAATGTATGTTTCGAAGCGCGGTAACAAAAATTAATTAGAAAATCCCTGTAGATGTAGTTAACTTTAAGCTGGAATGAATAGGACAACAATTAATCGAACGCTCGATGGGCTTTCTACATCGCAGGTCTCGGTCCACTGTCCACTGAGCTTTTTCAATGTCTCAAACGCTATTGGGCAAACTGCAGTGTAGGTCTCCACTTCCCGTTCGTAGTAAACTAGTCGTAGTTCGTAGAGCCCCCGCTAGATGACTTAATGGCGATTTCCATAAAATGACCCCATCTTGTAGTGTGAAACATATCCACGCCAATAGAAAGGTTAAGGTTTTCGACACGAGTCTCATTCCACCTTGCTGGAAATCAATGGATCAAAAAATTTGACCTGACCTGACCTTCGTTTCGTCGATATGACAATACAACTGTGGTTAAATGCACGCTTTTTAATCTACCTGAAAATGGAAGGGAATCATATAAGGGCAGGTTGAGACCAGGATGGTTTGAAAGAGACCATACATCCTTAGCATTAGAAGATGTGTTGATGTTTGCCACATCGGGAACGGATGCCTCCTATCATACTGTATAATTTCTTTCAATTCTATCCTGTAAATTTTGGCATAAGATTAATTATTCGATAACTAATTAAGGCAAGTGGGTTTAGTATTTGCTCTATCTGTATGGGGGTTTGATACTCCCTCACAAGCCAGCTGTTACTCATAATATTTATCGGTGGGTGTCGCCTCCTAGACGAGAACCAATTCCTAACACTCCTTGAGGATTTAGTTCACCTCTGACGTGGTTCATTAGTTATGTTTGTGCCATATTCAAGTTCTGATGATGCTCCTTTCAACAGCGGGCGACCCTATTTCCAAAACCGACGCGGCTTACTCAAAACTATCAAGATTTCGATATTTCTCTGGGCGCGAGAGCTTACGTTATTACAAGCTAGAGAAACATCGTTTTCGACGATGTGGTGATAACTTAATTAAAATGATGAAAAAACAGTACATGGAGCTAGGCAGCTTACTACATTTGGATTCCTGTAACCCTTCATCATTTAAATACCGAGAAATAATTTTAATGATTTAAGGTTTAATATTTAAGCAAGTGGGCTTTTAAATGACTTATTTTTAAGAACAGTTCTTGATTCTATTTGGATTGAACCTAGCATCATGCGGAATATCAAAACTAAAAGAAAAGGCTGTTAACACAGAAGCCAATGTATCGACAAGGCTGAAAAACTGAATCTTAACAAAAAATGTGTTTACCAAAATTCATTCATTTATAACACGTATTTCTGGGTGTATTTTTTCTGTCAGCCAGTTTAGATAGAATAGGGTTTATATCGAAGTTTGCACTATAGGTTTTCTCTTTTTTTGATAACTACTATACTTCGCATATTAAAAACATCGCAAATCACCTGCAACTGAACTCATTCATCTTTACTCAAAAATTCGTGCCCGGGGCCAATTTCACCCCATCTGTAATTGCCCTAAGTGTTACTAATTACTGCCGAAACACATTAACCTGTAGCGCCAGTCTGTTATCTCGCCCATCTTGCTTTCGTGCTTTGATATGTTAAAGAGGGCGGTGCCGCACGCCTGACACGCGACTGGATGCGTGACCTTTTTTTTTCGCCTTAGATTTTCATCATGTATTGTGAAAGAGCTTTTCTCTCACGTGCAGCGCAGACTGTGACGTCACTACTGTATTCGCAATGTAATAACGTTCTTGACAGTTGCCGGGCTGTGGCGCTAGGCTAAAGACGGTCCTGCGCTGGTGCGTCAAAATTTGCAGATACTAATGAAAAATCAAATGAATAACCGGCGTGATAGAAATTCTTTTGAACGTTTATTTTAATAGTCAGAGACGGGATGATTCAATGTAATACGACAAAATTATCGTTATTAAAATTGTAGTCCGGAATTGAACCAATATGCATTTCCATCTCGCGTTGAATGTCTGTCAATTACCCTCTTTTGCTGACGTGTTGACGACGGGTTAGTGACTCAAACATATTTTTAGAATAACTATGGTAAGCGTGAGGAAACTACTTTTGTCTTTCAAAAGTGCGTTTGCTTAAGTGTTTCTACTTTCCTAAAAGCCATCAGTGGTGCAGCTACCTAAACGTAGATTGGAATAAAGAAAAAAGATGATAAGCAGAAACGTATATTTGTTTCGTCTAAACTGTACCGCAAATTCTGTAAGTGTTTCTCTGCATAAGAAAAAGAACAATTTTCCAAAGAAGTGTAAAATAACTAATATCGAGTAGGTAAGCACTACAGTAGCTTCTATGATTTACTTCCATTGTATAAAACTCACCGCGTTTAAATGTGTGTGCGCCAGTAATTGTAATGATTAATTTGATTTATAATTAACAAGGTGAACTGTTTGTTCTATGCCATTCAGGATATAAAGATGGTCAAAATGAAGTGTTTAATTGTAAAACTTCTGACGGCCGTTATGTGTTTTAATTCTATCAACATTTCATTTCCCATGGTGACGTCGTTTTTCGTCTTCTGCGCTACACCTAGACCTCCATTATATTATAGACCTGAGAATAATTAATATATATCTTTTGAAAATTTCCAGACTTCTGTTTGCGTTCATTGTTCATAATTGTGTAATCTTTTTATATTCCCCTCCTGTATTCTATAGATCTTACTTTCTTTCTTTATTTATATTTCCAGTTTATCTCCTACACATGTTAAGCTCCTCTGCTATAACACTTGCATGTACTTTAGTTAGGCTTGCGTTATTTTTTGTTTTTGATCACATCTTATACCAACAAAATTCTGAACAGTACCTACATAGGGTTGATTTCTTAATCCTTGTCAACATGCATGTCTGAGTTGGGGCTTATCTTAAGCAGTATTTCTTAGATTTGTAAGCAACATAATAATTGCACTTTATTAACATCTCTTATTGCTTCTGCACCAATATATTTTCTACATTAGGAGTGTTCATTTGGGTGCATTAGGGATAACTCTTCTAAGATTTAAAAATGCACGAGCCTCCGGTATTTACATTTTGAATGAGATGTTGCCGTCGAATCTTTTAGGTCGTTAAGATTACATTTGCCAGAAGAGTACACAATTGAATACAATTATTCTTTTCCAAAAACAAACTCTTCTTGATGCTCTAACCATATTTTGATCAGTCTATTTCATCTTATTTTATTTTAAAAGAGCGATACAACTTAAACCAAAATATTTAACAATAAACTTAAGTGGGTTGGCAATATTCTTTTTTTTTAATTGCGTTGTACATTTTATGAAACAATTACTATAGTAATTCTGCTCGCATTGGAAGTTATTAATACTCTGAAATTATCATTAACAGCTCCTTGAACAAGAGATTGGAAAGCAAGTGCTTTTTTTCTGTTGCTTTTGAAGCCATCGCCACGTACCTAATATGTACTAGTACATTTCCATCAAAAACAATAAACACTACTATTTTGTAGTATTTTATCAATATTCTAACTTACAACCATACGTAAAAACACAAAAGCAGCTTAATACCTTTCAATCCGGTTAATTCCAATATTACAAAATTACAAACAATTAAATAAAATTCGGCGTCATACCAATCATTATAGGAACCCCGACAATGATGGAATGGTGTTACTGAAGTTCATACTTTCACCTTGTCTCTTTAGAAATGACGGATTACCGTGTTGAAGGTGTGAAGCTGTGGTTGACAAATTGCTTGCAGAAAGAAGATATTTTTAAACAGATTTAGTCGCAAATATAAGCGTCAGGTATCTAAATTTAACACAAACTATTTTCGATTCCATAAGACAAGGAATTCAAACACGCTAAAATAACATTCGGGTACGTGTAATTCTATAAACGAATTCTTCGCCTAAATTTGTTACAGGATAGCGACTTACCACTACTAGAGGTCTTTATAAGCCGTTAACCAAATCTATAACTTGCGTTTAATCGAAATTGCCTTTGTGAAATTGCCCTATTTGGTTTTAGAAACTATATCTTGATTTTATAAGGCAGCAACGCGTTACGCATATTTTGGTGACGTTGGTTAGAACGCAAATTTCTTGTGTTGTGTTTTTGAACCAATATCATACTTTCATTTAATACAAATTTATTGATTTTACACCCAAGCTTCACTTTTGCTCTTTAACAATTATATTTTCATAATATGTTTCGCATTTAGGTTAGTCGGAGATTACCTACATGGCCTAATAAGAAAATTACCGATTCATCATGGCACCCCTGGCGCATTCCGGTATTATCTTAGTGTGTTTTACCAGGCAAAATCTTGTTGATACACTTAACGAGGAAGTGCTTTAATAAAACAAAAGTAGGGATACGTTAGTTACCGGTCTCGTCTAGGTAGTTGCACTTACACGTAATCTTATCTGTTATTGTCTGATTACGTTAGATTTGGCACCGCAGTTTGTATCTGACTTTAAACCGTGTGTGTACTAAAATTGGTAACTGTAACTTGCTGCAAATGGCATGTTTACGAGAGTTTGTAAGAAGGTATTTTGGATGTTGTTTAAAGCCTAGGCCATCTTGGTAGGTACAAATGATCAATTATTATTTTATCTCGTACTTAATCAGCTACTTTCTGACGTTATCGCGTTACTTTCTAGAAACTAAGTTTTCCCCGTTAAATTGCGCAATTTGCTTTTTTATATTTATTACTCACGTTTATTACTACCCATGTACCGATTTTATATTGTGTATTCTGCATTTTATTAATTTAAACGAAGCTGCAAGAACAACTTAGTAACAGCTTAGGAAAAGAATGACCTTTCTCTTCCCGTATATTTAGTCATCCTAATGTTTGTATATTTTTAACATTATAGATTACTAATACACTACTATACTAAAATGTATTAAATTTTGTTTTATGTCCAAAAGTTCATAAAATTAATTTTTTCTAGCAAGCATGCACGTATGAATAATAAATATCTTAGATTGTAACTTTAAGTTCCGTTTCCTTCTAACATGTTTCTGCATTCTTCGGTTCAGTTGGTAATAATTATTCTTAGAAAGCGTGATAAATTAAAGGATAAATTTTACACTTATGGTTTTTCATATTTTTTTTTTACTATACAGTGTTCCGCATTATGTGGGCAACGTTTCGGAATCTGAAAACTGGTGCAAAAATAACGCTATTATACAGTACCTATATTTTTTTTAATAACGCCCGCCTACTGAGATATTGACTCATTAACATGGGGGAAGAGAAACAGATTTCAAAAATATCTCTTACATTGTGACAAAAATTTGTAAACATCCTGAAATAATTTATATTAATTTTCCGTTGTTATTTCAGTTTTTTTGCAACAAATAATGTAAATTATTGTTAAAATGTCAGTGTGACAGGGACATCTAACACAGTTTTATTATTTATCACAGCCAAGTTGATAAAAAAATGATTTAGTTAAGCAGTGAAAATGTGAATCCTAACATTCAATTCAATTCAATTCAATTCTAGTCGCATGAACAAAGAGTATCTTTTTTGTTTACAAGGCTTAGATATGAAAAAAAAACATATTTTTGAAAAAATACTAAAACGTTTTAAAGTTAAGAGTTAAAATGTGGTGGGTTGACCCTCCCCCACCAAAAAAAAATATTTATGAAAAAATTAAATAATGATAGTCAAACTGAATTGTTTCTTTTTGTGGAACTCTTCTTAGTATATGGTTTTGTAGGTTTTGTGGGACTCGGTTCCAAATGATAACTCATTTATTTGTTAATCTACTACGTTTCAGCCCTTTTTGTTAAGTATTCCTCAGGCGTGTTGTTTTTATTTTTGTCTTAACTACTCAGGTGGCCTGTGCACTCTGTCATCTTGGTTTCATTTCATTGAAAATATAGCCAGATTTTGATAAAAATTTATCAACCTGTCAAAGAGATATTTTTTCCTTTCCTTATGGTTTAAGAGTCAATATCGCAGTAGGCGGGCATTATTTAAAAAAAAAAAAGTTATACTGTAAAATAGTGTTAATTTTGCACCAGTTTTTAGATTCCGAGAGGTTGCCCACATAATGCAAGACACCCTGTATAGATGTCATTTCAATGTAATACAGGTTCTCTGGCAGAGTTACTACCTTTTTGTGCAGAATAATGCACAAATTTCCAAAGTTCAGTTTTAACAAATATAATTAATACTACATGAGGTTCAATATATTCAAAATTATTTAGTCATGAATATATATGAAAAAAAAAGCTCGAAAAATGGACAGTATTGAATAAATCCTTATTAATTTTTATTGAGTAAGATCTTCAATGTTTTATTGTAATTCCTGGCAAAAAGCTTGAACTTCAGGTATATCTTGTTCATATTAGTTATTATCTACTTTCCGCCTTAATCAACCGCTATGAACATCGGTTGCGAATATTTCTCCATTTGGACTCATCCGCGAATAAAACTCTCTTAACAAATGCATTAGAAGTTGCCACACTTGAAACATATGAAACTTATAGAAATGTGTTTAATTGGTGTTCATTTGTCCCTCCATTCGTCATCATTAGCTACGTTCTTTTTAATAATAATTTATAATATTTGGTTAACGCAACTATAATTCTAAAGTAAATTGTCTATATCAACTTTCTTTTAAACTAACAACCTCTAAATACTTAATTTCTACGCTTAGTGGTTTAAGAAAGAAATGTTAAATATACTAGACAAACAAATGGTGTCTGGGATATACGAGTACTTAATCCGCTAGACGAGACGAGACATCTAAATCAAATGCGGAAATAGCCCGATAAATACACGACCAGTGGCAACCTGCTCCAGAGCATATTTTACCCATTATATCTGTAATGTCACAAAAGAGTAGAATTCTCAAAGTATTTCTTCACCTTTTCGAAAACAAGCTAGTCATGCGACACTAAATAATTCTCATTAAAACATAAATCACATTTAATTAAATCAGGTGATCTCCAAGGTTATCCGTTGCCCGTATTGTGGAGTTGGGAATCATTACATGCAAGGGATGGTTGTTTATAGTATGAGTATATTGTCCAAGATATTCTTTAGCGAAAAAGTAATAAAGTTGTCTTAAATGTGGTTCAACAACATGTGTCAACATGTACTGAATAACGATGACCACATTTTTTCAAAACTTCAAAATACATTGTTTGTAAGTATATTATTCAGAAATAAATTTTAGCAGTGTAGGTACCTGTAATGCGATGCGTTTTTTGCAGGTCTTAATGGGGAAAGATGAATTTCACATACTCTAGTATACCTTATTTCTCGCTGTAACTGACACAGTGGTCACAAGTTGTTGTAATCATACCGAAGATATACCATATCTACAGATTAATAGTTCCCAGTTTTTTAACATTATGTTTTCTCTGTAGAATATTCCAGTTTCAGTAATGAATGAACTGAGATCCCCATAAGAAATACCAACACAAAACTCATAAATCAGTCCCAGTCACATTCCACATACACTGTTTCAAAACCGTATTAGGACTTCTTGCACCTTCACGGGAATTTATTTACATGAAAAAGTTCTCGCGTAGACCACCCAGTAATTAAAATTGTCCGTATATTAACTGTAATGTGAGATTTTTCAACTTTTCAGCACCAACCTTGTCAACTTGGTTTCTGTATTGATTAGAAATGCTTATTCAGTTTTGCTTTCGTTCAAGAAAAATGGGGGAAACATACCTCAGCATGCGGCGTACCTATGTATGTATATGATTTTCACCTATCTATAACTTGCCTATTCGTCACAAATTCTGCGATACACAGTAGTTTTTTTTTTTCTATGGATATTGTTACAAAGAATGATAGATGTTATAATTTGAGCCTAATGCCAGCATGTGACAATGTCTGCGAGTTGATTACGAGACACGTATAGACAATAGTCATAAAATATTACCAGAAGAGTGTTAGTAACGTTTTCAAAGTGAAGTGGAAGTACCATAAATGGATTACATTTAGAATTATACCCCTTATTGTTTTCCGCTCTCATTTACACTAGTATACTATTAATTTTTAAGTATAATGTGTAGATATTTTGTACTTCTTCTTCAGTAGATAAGTATTATTGTTTAGCTGCAATTCAAGTGGTTGCCATAAAAACCTTCAAGAGAATGCTAGGCACAATTGTATTATTTATCTATGTACCCGTGTATTAATTTCTCATCAGGTTATCCTTGTTTGTTTTTTTGCTGTTCATTGTGTGATCTGATACTGAACTTTATCATTATGTATAGGAAATAAATTTATATTATATTTTTTGGAATTACTACCCTTCTTATCTATTTACTTTGTTTCAGGAGGAAGTGGCTACCTCCACCCTTGAGGAAACTGTCTCAAGGAAAAGTGGACAAACCACAATCGGATAGACCACCGCTAAAGAAAACTGGCTCAGACAAACGTATAAAAGTAAGAATTTATGATTTTACATTAACTTATTTTTAAATATTAGCTTTTTGTGCATACATAACTTCATATTCAAAATATATGGTTTCGAAAGTGAATTATTCCACCATCAAGGTTTTCTAGTTTCCTGTTGGTAGTCCACGAAGCACATAAAGTCTAATAATTAAACATACTATATGTATATAGGCATGTTGTATATTTTTATAATGGTATTAGGTATGTGCAGCAAAGTAAGTAAAAAACTTCAGTGTATTAGATTTTTGTTTCTGGTAGTAGGACTGATATACTTACGAATCTCTATCTTGCAATAAATTCAGTACATCAAATGTACTTTGTTATTTTTTTTTTTTGAAAAATGTACAAATTTTGAGATATTTCGCAGGTAATTTATTAATTTTTCTCATGGCTGCCCTGCTTTTTATTGACTACTTTTAAATTACATTTTTATTCAGTGTCGTTTACAGTACATTTGAAAAATGCAAATAAACCTCATTATATTACTTTTCCTTTAATTTAATTTTTTAATAACGGCTTTCAACTTACAAAGCATATACGTGTTATTGCAAAATAAAAAAATCTATATGAGTTTAGTTCAACGAAAAAAATAAAATAAAAAATAAAAATGATGCCGAAGCGCAAATTACAAAGTTACCTTACACATACGACCGTAAGCGCAATGCTTAATAAGTGAGAAATTCTGGGAACATGCCGTTCAAGCAATTTTAAAACTTGTGGACAGTTAACTTGTGAAGACAGAACCTTGCGTATAAACATAGACTCAAACATACTTCTTCGTTTTTTAATATTCTCAATTCTCTCAAAATGAGTATTGTAGTTGGACCATATAATAGTACAATTGATTATTCTGAACTAGAATTAAGAAGTATAACTATCGGACACATGTTAAGAGCAAGATCTTAAGATAAATCCCAGTAGTTATTGCATACAATCTCCAGTAAAATAGGCAGTGTTTATTTTACTGCTAAACCTTAAAATCGTACACTTAAGAGTGGTAGAATTAGATTTAAAAATATAGATAATGAGATGTTACTTGCAGTCTGTTAAATATGACATTATCCTAGATAAAAGATGAACACCAAGACCAATGATGCTTAGCTTATCAGTCGTACCTAATATTTACTTGGCGAAGGCTTTTGTTTGGTGAAAACTCAACCCACATCATTACTATTCTTATATTTTAAATATATAATCCGTAAAAAGAAACGTACTTGAAATTAAACGGCGCGGCGCTTCATGAAACCGTGTTGTTCATCAACAGTTATTTTGTGTGTATGAGACGTTAATGCCCGAAACTATAATCATCAAAACATATACATAGAGACGCTTTTCTAGTTTGATATGTCATGAAATATTTCCTACAGTTCGGGCTCGGGCACTAAGTGTTTTCCAAATTTTTCTCTACGTATTCTCAAGTTTCAGTCGTTCAATTTTAAATTAATTAATTAAAGCAAGTTAGCTTTCGGTTTTCGCTTTCATTTGTGTCAAATTGAATAAACACCTTTTGACATTTTTTTTTCTCCGAGTAAGTAATAACACTAAATCGTATTTGAATAACGCTTTTTGAGCAAGGATAATTATATTTTCCCTATTGTGTGAAAGAGTTTAGGTTTCCTTGGAACAGTTTAACGTAATGCTGATGCTGAGAACAAAACAAAGTGAAGCTATTAATTTATTCAGAGAGATTTATATAGCAAGAAACTATAACCAGGATTGAAAAACAGTTTTGGGAAAATTTGTATGTAAGAAAAACAAGTATTCATCGACAAAGTACACTCATTCAAGAGGTCAAGCCTAATGTGCTGTTAACTGCTCAAGAAAACCCTAACATTCCTACTAGGAAGCTAGCTAGCGAGCACGAAATTAGCCAATCTTCACTAATAACAATTCTCAAGGCGCAGAAATTGCATCCTTGCAAACTAACAATTTTTCAGGAATTGGCTAAAGACTATTCTTATAGAAGACTACAGTATTCTAATAATGAAAAATACACTGAACACGAATGATCTTTTCTGTCTTCTAATAAATCAACTTTTGGAAAAGTGACAAAATTATCCTTATTGTGAAATTGGGATCAACATTAGGCTGAGGGAAGACCATACTCAACATCTAGACCTATATTATCTGAAGTAGATAATTCTCAATGAAGCACGATATTAGAATGTTTTCAGAAAACTTGTTTTGCATGTAGCGCTTCTGTGGGGTGGTGTTCCGAATTAAAAAATATGGTTTCAACAAAATCGTGCACCTTGTAATCTTGCAAGACCTGTTTTTTTTTCAGGCAGATGGATTGGTAGAAAGCGATGGTAGTTCTGGGGATCCGGGTGAGCATTTAATCCACCCAGATCTCCAGAACTACTTTTTTATGCGGGTACTAAAAAATCAAAAATTTTAGGACAGATATTGATGAGTTTAGAGGAAGAATAAGACGAGAGTGTCCTTGAAATGTTCAAAACGAGTTGCATTTGCGTTTAGGTTATTGTCAAAAGTTAGTGGACAATATTATAAACATTTTTTAAGGTTAAGGCATTAAGGTGAATTGTTTAATTTTTATTTTTCCTATAAAGTATTTTTTAACATTTTGTACATAACATCAAATAGAAATTTGATATTTGGTACTTATGAATAACTTAAAATGCTCTTTAAATATATGTCATACAAATGTATGGTCGCCACTTGTACTGAATTTATTCCAAGACACACACTGAATATTGTACCTGCAGCAGCATACTTCTCGAATTATATTTTTGGTGTTCATGTCTTGCACAAATTCGTTTAAATTTAAATTCATATGTAACAACACTCAGGTCGTGGACACTTTATGCAGAAGTTTTAAGAACTCTAACATAAGCTTAATAAAAGGTTTAGTAGGAGATTCAAAGTAATTTGAGTAGATGTAAGTCTACATCGTATCATGTAATGCTATTACTTTTTAAGATTTTACTAAAATATAATCAACATCTAAATTGGGATGAAAATGCTTTTATTTTAGCGCAGAGAACCACTATTTGATGTTCGAATTACAATGTATGTACTACACCAGTAAATTCCAGCTTCCACAATATTAAAAAATACTCACCATAATATGATTTTATAAAGTTATCGGACATTCAGTCCTGATTTGATGCTCTTACAAACGAGTATTTTATTCATCTTGTATCTTCAGCAAATTAGGCAATGTACAAGTATACTGTATATTACATGACCATGCGTTGTAAGTGCACAAAACGTTTTAAGTCCCAAGGTATTACTGATGAACAATTCCGATGAAAAAACCAGTTTCTGTGTCGATTAAAAATTCGTAAAGAATGCTTTTAGTCATTTTAAGCCAGGTTAAATGTCCTCATATGGACATAAGTCTATGGGTGTTCAAAAGGCGTGGAGATAACGACTCCAGATAACAATGCGCTGTATTTGATTTGAGTTGCGCAATGTGGAAATACCAGTATTCGATGAATCTTTTTGCACAGTCATCAGATAAGGATAGGTAACCAGTTTTTTATGCTATTGTGTAACTGGGATTGTGCAAAGTTCTGCGGAAGGCGTTCTGATTTTAATTAGTTCCCAATATACATCTGTGCCGTGATCGCAATTTTATTTGGGTTTATAATTAAAACTATGACATTTAACTATATTGTGCTAATCTGTTTTGTAACTATGGTGGGATTTACCTATTCAAAATTTCGCCTGACAGTTATCATGTTGCCTTAGAACTTTTTGTTGTACGAGTATAATGTTTGGGAGCAGCAGTGAGGTGTTGATTTGATACTAAATATAGCAACTTATGCGACATTTTGATATTTCTTTAGGCATAATTCGCCTGTATGAGGCAAGCATTGACGGATTACATGCGACTTATAAATCATAAAGAAACTTATATGAATTGAAAATACTTAAAATAAACAAATGAAATTGATGTTGTATCTTTGCAATTATTGTTTTTACGCAGGTGAACAAATATCTCTAATCTTTTATAAAAATGTGCAGCACCTTGTTTTGTCTTCGAATTACCCACCTGCAACTCTTCATCTCGAGAAAAAATGTTGCCCTTTAAGTCCCGCTTCAAATTAGGGAAAAATAAATAGGATAATCAATCTCAACAAACCCGCGCACGTGAACTAAAGTGTTTAAGGTGGCGCGTATGAAAGAAGCGAATTATCGTGGATAAAGAAGAGCCCATTGGACAGCCTTTTCCTTGAGTTTTTTTACTATATCTGGCAGTTTGTGTAAATTCAATGCAGTATATTGACGACAATATTCAATTTCTCCACCGCGAATATTATAAAAACTTCAAAAAATAGGATACATTCTTTTCTTGCGAATGCTATTCCCTTCCTCTTTTGGGTAATGAACACAACACTATATTTCACTTCACTTTCTCTCCTCCAGAAGCGAGACTCTATCCCAATTTTTCACTGTGCTATAGAAAGGCGAATACTTCTTCTTCTTCTTCTCTGATAACGGTATTTTACTAAAATTTATACATTTTGGGGAAAATTCACAACATTTTTTTGAAGGCATTATTCAACTGCGAGTAATAAGTGCACGCTGATGCATATTAATTCATTTGTAACTCAGAAGTAGATATTATACAACGCAGTATAACATATCATGATTACCATTCCGAGGTTAATTAACATTTTGTGCAAAATTCGACGTTTGCGATGTATTATTCGTAGTACACAATCGTTATGTATTTTGATTTTAAATACTTTTAACAAGGTAGGTTGTAGCAACTTACTGTTACCCTAGTTTAATACTCAAACAAATGAAACGATAAAATGCGATTACCACATAAACACCAGCTTCACGACAACAATCGAAAATTAAGGTCCAATTATGTATCGTCCAACGAGGCCATCCCTTTTCCACATATCAAAGACCACCTTTGATTAGTTCTGTAATGACAAGTGACAAAAAAGCATTCTAAATGTAGCTTCATCCGTAAAAATAATATCAAAATAGTAATTTCTGTGTTGAAATTTGTGTAGGGTCCCTTCGGAAAACTGCAATCGATTGTTGAAGTTCTCATGATCTAGTTCCTGAACTAACTGAACGTGATACGGGTGAAATTTAATTTTATGTAGTATACTTGACACAGAAGTTTAGCTTGTTTGTAATTCGGTACTTATTTACCAGCTACTTAAATAAGGATCTTGGAGAACAGCAGTTGCCAAGAAATAAACCATGTCAATTATTAATTCTTCTTACGCATACATTTTCTATCATCTAGTCTGTCAGACCATAATCACTAATCTAACAAGTTAATGAAAAATATTGCTATATTAGCAAACGCGATAAAACTCAATTGTTTAATTTACCAAAAGACGTAGGCACATTTCTCAAAATCCGTTGATCGCAGATACCAACAACTTGATATCTGCAAAAAGGAAATTTGATGCTGTAATCGACAGTTTGAGAAAAAATATGCTGTTCGAGTAAAAAATGAATTATGTTTGACTTGTACTTATAATACATATATTGACATTCATAAATTTTACGAAATTGCAGAATTATCTAGGTACCTGTATAACATCTGAAAAGAGTACAGTATTTCGAAAATCGCATCTCTACTGTTACTTTCGTTTCGGAAATTTTAATAATGGTGTCAAACACAGCTTACCTCAGATTTTGCATAAAAGGTGAAATAACTCCGGAATGACCCAATATGATATTAATAAAATGACATTTATTTTTACTGCGAAATTTAAAAAATGCAATAAAAAACGGGTGTTCTGCGTATAAAATAATGAAATTAGTGTCCACTTTCGATATACCTGTAAGTGGAAGTCCTTTATGTTTGAAAATATTGTAATCTTAGAAATCATTAAAACATGGGTTTAGCTTAGGTTCGACTATGATTTTAATTAGACCAATTTCCGCTTAATGACTCTTCCTGCTTACATATTCTGTACCTTTTAATCGAGACGGTTGAATAGAAAGGACTAATAAATGGCCGAAACCTCACAATTGACAAAAGCAAATTCTACTGTATATGAACCAAGAACTGACTGCTTTTCCCATATATTATGTATACAAAGTTCATAATGTTCATATTGCAGCTAAATTTAGGAAGGAATTATTTGATTAATTGGAAGCGTCATGTAAACATGAATAATTATTATAAATCTTGAACTAGATAAACCTACCTCTGGTTATGTCTTACTATAATGGAAAGAGGTCACGAATTTATACAGTGGTTGAATTATTTTAATATATTGCCCTCGCGAAATATTTATATGTATATAAATTTTCAGTTTTACCTAGATAAAACTAGAGATATTTAACTGACATGACCTAACTAAAATATCTGCTTGTTAACATGGCAACTAAACGTGCGAGGATCTCCACCAATCCGGTTTTGTTCAGGCTGCACCGCAACACGCCTTTCGCGTGGTGTTGTCGGTTTAATCGAAGCCGATAGTATCTTTGACAAAATGTTTAGCTATTACAATATTCAGTAGTACAAAAGTAGTCGTTTAATTAAAGTAGAAGTTACAGTTACGTTTAAATGAAATTTGTGATAGTAAAAAAAATTATCATGTCCAGCATTATTGCTTTTATGTAGTTAAACTTTTGCCCACATTCCTTTGGCTGTTAGATACAGGTCTATTTTGTCTTCTCCCGAAGGAGTGGTAATTCGTGGATTAAAAGAAACATATAGATCTTTTTAAGACAAAGAATAACCCACCCTAACACGTAAAACGCTAAATATATTAACATTATTATTGCTAGATAATTGTCTGTAACTCTTGTGCTAAATTTTCAAATTATAATTTTAAAATTCAGAAATATGTTTTTAGCGCAGTTTTAGTTTATACCTCTGGTTTTGATTTAGCTGTATAAGCAGGCATCGTAGCAGAAACGAATGAACCTTAGTGAAAACCTACTATCAGTCAAAACCTACTATCAGTGAATAATCCAGTGAAATAACTATTCAATTCACCGGAAGCAAATTTTGGATTTGCACGTATATCGAACAGCTGAACATCCAAAGCTGTGAATAATCAAAGGTCACACATATTTAAATAAATAGGACTTTAAAATTAATTAGATCGTACGAAACTGACTGTAACTTCGGCGCCTACTACTACGTCACCTTTTGTCTCATAAATCGATTACTATCACGTAAAGAGAAATCGCTCATTATGTTTAGCCAATTATCATTCTGTTTGCACACAATAATTATCGGGATGGCTTCCTGAGCACCTCGACGCGTTTGGAATTCACCAGGTTAGTGTACACTGACTGTTGTCGACGAGATATTATATACGTAGTAAAGCGCCGAGCGTTTTATTTCGCGATTGAAAACTTAAAATGCATAAAGCTGTGAAAGTCAAGTTGAAGCATTTTATAACTATAGTAAGTTATTCGATTTCGTAGTTATTTTATAATTCCAACTTTTGTTAATATGGATAGCAAGGTATGAACAAGGCCACAAGTATGAAATATTTATTTAGCTTTAATTCTGGAATTACTTACTGGTTGTTTCTTAACATGCAGTCTTATGTACATCTTTGCAACCTCATCAAATCTAATGGACAGTTTAATGTACACCGCATACCTTATAAATAAGCAAGAAAAATATTGATAACCAGTTTAGTATGTTCTAACTTGATCAAATAACTTTTCTGCTTTAGGTTCCATCAGAGATGGGTAACAAACCATCCGTCTCAGAAGGAGAAGATGATGAGGAACATGCGCCATTGAATTTAACCACCGTCAAGTCCATGGGTGCCGAACTGACCAATGGAGGTGGCGAAGATGTTGAGGAAGAAGTCGAAATTCCACCACCAATGAAGCCTATCCAAGAGAACATTTTAGTTGGAACTGGTCCACCTAGTATAGCTGGTGTGCCAGACATTGTGGATAATCCATGTAAAAGGGTGCGTTGTTATTGATTTTATTAAATGTATTAATAAACAGCCAAAAATTCGGATCAGGCAGGCTAGAATTCCACACTGCTATTCGCTGTTGGGACATTTTTTAATTCAGTTTCTTAATTAATAATAATTCATGCTAGTTTGTAATCTATGTGTCTTATAAATTGCATTCCTTCAATTCAGTGTTCTGACGGTCATATTTTACATAATGTTACAAAATAACTTTCTTAACTCAAGGTCTCATATTCTTGTATTCACATACCATTTCAATTCCCTTAAATATGTTAGCTTCTAATTCTGGAAGAATAGTTGCTACTATTTGACATGTGATAAGTATTAAAATTTTTCACGCTAACATTTATCTAATAGGCTTGCAGATAACCTAATTTATTTTATCACAGAAATAATAATACTAAATTTATTTTATTAAAACTGAAAGTTAATTAGATTAATGATGCTGGTCAAAGTTAAAGTATAACAAAAGTTGTTCTACTTAACCTTCAGCCAACTATTATAACAACGGAACAAAATGCACCTTGTTTAATATAACAAGGAATGATGAGTTCAAAGAATCATTTGGAATTTAGAAGATAAGTTACATTAAAAAATCTAGCACTTAAGCTACAGCTGCCTTGGCTAAATTTTGAAGTTGTATTTTTGAGGTGCCACATGGAGATTCTCAATAGGTACAAGGAAGTGAAAGAAATGGGTACAACTTGTCTTTCTGAATAAAGAAAACAAAAACAGGTGATGACCATGCTCATTTGGGATTTTGGTAGATATCTTCACTTCTTCTATACCTATGCACGCCACTGAAAGTATATAAGCCGCAATTCTTAATTCTATGTAGTGCAAATTTGGCTCCCATTGCTTTTGGAAAAGACATGTTTGAGATTCTCATTTCATTAACAACATGATTAAGACTATTTTTTGGAGCTACCCAGTTTGTTGCTGAAATAATGTAGTAAGTGCATTTTATGTACTGGTGGAATTGTATAATAATAATGATAATAAATTTATAGTTAGGCTGGAAAATTTTGATGCTTATCTCGTGGTACAACTTCAGTATTACTCTGTTGTGTTGACCTGAAAATCTTTAATGTCAGTTCTACGCTCTAATATATTACCTTTTGGTCTACTCTTGGATCCTTCTACAGGTTTCTAACTTAACGCTCAAGTCGCTTGAGGGTGGGACGTCTGCTGACTTGGCGGAAATTGAGCAGATTGTAAAAGAGAGAATGGTGCGAAACTCTTGTTTACAGCACGTAAAATCTCAGTAATGCATGCTTGAAGGTTAATGTTCTGCATAAGTGTTATCACTTTTGTTAGTTTTAAAAAGTAGCAGTTGAGATGATGTAGTGTGTTGAGACATTTACTGCACATTTTTTTGCAAGTACTATTATTATTTATGCTCAGTTGTTTATTGTGTATATTAGCCTTGTTATTTGAGCAGAGTAAATGTAAGTAGTACAAATTTATAATTTTCCGCTTAGATTGCAGCATCTTCCTTATAACAAAAGTTTATTAAATGTTGCATGACCTTTTACCTTTTCAGAAACATAGATACATCATGTCTATCCTTTGCTGTAGGATGTTTTTGTTTGAACTCATTATCATTATTCATTTTCATAATAATTTCGCTATGCTAAAAAATTTACTAGATTCTACAGGAATATTTGTGTTACATATTGCAAATAGTTATTGATCAAATGCCTTTTTACCACAATTTTAATAGGAATGGTGTCTAAGCATTTGTGCTGACTATAGCGCATGCTTCATATTTTTTTAGTATAAATATTCGGTGAAGTTTGACCATTCAAATTTGACAAACCATGAATAATTCATCTAATTTACTAAAATTTCTCTGTTTGAAAATTAAGTAGAACTGAGTGATATTAGCTTAAATGGCTCCAATCCAATTGTTTTACCTAATAAAAATTCAAAATCAATCTTTCTGTCATTAAATGTTTCCTCAATTCGTTCAACAGGAACAGCATTCGGAAAACCAGGAACGCAACTCACTTCTTCGTGATACTACAAAATGCTCCGACGACTGTGGGGACATTACTCCTAACACTCACCGTGAATTATCTGCGCAGTGTTCTTCGAATGATGCCACAACAGCACTCAGTGGTGATGAAAGTGATAAGCCCTTGGAAGACAGTGTTGACAGTGCAACAGTGCGTGAAAACTATCTACAAAAACGAAAATTTGGAATAAGTGAACTGGTGACTACTGAAGAGCAATACGTTAAGGATTTGTCACAAATTGTAGATGGGTACTTAAGGGAAATGAGGAATCCTGATTCAGATGTACCTGAAGATCTAAAGGGAGGAAAGGATAAAATGATTTTTGGGAATGTGGAGCAGATATATGAATGGCATAGAGAGTGAGTAACTCTTAAATGTGGTTCTAATCTCAATAGAATACTTTTGAATTTGTGTGGTTTAGCTAATTAGTTATATTCACAATATGATTTATTGCTGCCATTAATCAGGCTGAATAATCATTACAGTTTTTAGTCCTTTTTAATTTTTCTTTGTGTGTTGCAAGTGCTATTTATTCTATCAAACTTGCTCATATTGGAATTATTGTTTTATTTCTATATCATGTGTAATGTGGGAGTCCATATTATTGAGCTATATATTTTTTAAAGTTTTTATTCATGTTATTAAGCTTTATGCGAAGGGGATCTTGTTGGTAATAATCTTTTTCCCTGTGTTTTAGATTTTGATGTAAAGATTGTAACTTCTGAGTCATGCTGTGTAGGTACTGATAACCATCATTTATCATAGGCCTGCTTAAAACTATTTATAATATTACAATTATGTGTTATTAAATGAAGAGAGAAACACTTTTTTTTTCAAACAGTTTGAACATACTGTCAAGTTGTCTAGTAAAAAACTGTGTAGGTACATATGTCTTCATTTATGTGGTAACGACATAATAATCCTTGGATTTTTTGTTCTGTTCCTACTTGCATTATTTAGTGTATATCACATACCAGCTCTTTTTTTTAAGGAAATTTTCATTTTTATTTATTTTTTTTCTTCTATGCAAAAATCTAATTATCTTTCATGAGTCATACCCTATATCTGTATGAATTAAACATTARATATAATTTAAGAGGTAAACTCAATCATGATGGTAGATCAAGTATCTAGTGTACAAAAGTTGAGAACATATAGAAAATTGTTATGATTTTGGAAAAGAAGGTCTGCATAACCTCAAATTCAAATTCGAAAAAAAAATTAATGTAGATACTATGGTAAGGTCTGCAAAATGTTTAAGTAACCTTTTGACTCAGTATCAAAGTCAAAATCTTTAACTAGAATTTTACATGGAAATAAAAAATGAAGTAAAAAATTGTGTCCTATTCAAACAAATGAAATGCATGTGATATCTTTTTTGGGTCACACCATATAGAAGAAAATTATTTTGAAAAATGCACAACTGAAAGTAAAAATTGATGGGTTGGAGCATTTTTCTGGAAAATAAATACATACCTGAATTTTTGCTAATTTTATTCCAATCCTTTTGAGCAGGCTTAATACTCAAGAAAATTAAACATTATTTTACATGCAATTTTATAGTATGAGAGATATAACCATGATTTAGAGGCTTTCCATAAATTGCATACACAGTAAAATGGGGGAGGGGGAAGTGTAAAAGCCTATGGTAACAATGGGAAGGAAGAGGGTATCCAAAAGAATGTCTGAATTTTGATATATACATTTTGTTTTATATATTCATCATTAATTATAGAGTTGACTGTGAAAGTTTGATGATCTAAGTAGGTGTATGTTGTATCACAATGTTATCTTGTCTACTGCATTTATTGTGTAACATGTAAGTACAAGGGTGCATAGTGAAATAAGAGGTCCTTACACCTGTGATGAGTAAAATAGCTTGTTTATATTACTGTTTAGTTAATAATGGTTGATTTACTTTTTTAACACTTTAGAATATAATTTTAAAGAAATATGGATGCAAATTATTATTTTTTTGCTCTTAAATGTTAAGGAAAATAATGTGGTGGTGTATTTTTTGGACCTCATATTTATGTTTATATTTAAAGTGAAAATGGACTTACATTTTGTCGAAGATGAAATCATTATATACTTGTGGAATCACTTTAAAGGAAAATATAAATTTTAACACCCAAGTATGTATTAACTCTTATGTTATACTGCTTCTAAAACTTAAAACATTGTAAATATCAACCATTTTGCAAATTAATGGATCAAAAGTACATAAGGAATTTTTTTTACAAATTACGTTAATATTTAGCATTTAAAAAAAATCAGTACATCACACAATATGTAAAATCTGGAACTTCATACAAAATTTCCTTCAGCCTTTTTTTAACCCAAAAATTTATCCCTAAAATTGAAACTCTTTTTTCCAGCTATTTTCTCAAGGCTCTCCAGAGGTGCCTCGAACATCCAGAAGAACTAGCGCCACTGTTCAAAAAGTCTGAAAGAAAACTGCACATGTATGTTGTCTATTGTAAAAATAAGCCTGTTTCGGAGTACATCGTGTCTGAACATCTTGAAACCTATTTCGAAGAGCTGCGAATAAAGCTGGGCCACAAATTACAGTTGTGTGATTTACTCATTAAACCAGTACAGAGGATCATGAAATATCAGCTTATGTTGAAAGATATTCTCAAATACACAGAGAAAGCAGGATTAACGCAAGAGGCAAAAGATCTGAAGGTGGCATACGAAATAATGCTTGTTGTGCCAAAGAGCGCCAATGACATGATGGATGTGGGTCGGCTACAAGGATTTGATGTAAGCTTATTCTGCATTTTCTTATTTGAGCCTTTTCTGGTTCATTGTTGTATATAAGAAATTTTTTAAAATTCTCAAGTGACTTGAAAATTTAGAAGTAACATCCTTTATAACACACCATACACACATATTTTTATAAAATAAGAGACAGAGTTAAAGAACTACACACCTGAGTTTGTTATCGGAAACTAACTTATAAATAAAAACAAAAAAAAAACAGTTTTGTTCAGTAAGCCTTCCTTTTATTTTGAAATGGTATTATTGCAGTTTGTATCGTGTCAAACCAAAGTATTTAAACACAATATTCTTTTGGTTTGTTTTATATTAAAGTGGAGTTATTTATTTCTTTTCAGGGCAAAATAACTGCACAAGGTAAACTGCTGCTGCATGGTAAACTTGTGTGTTCGGATATACAGGGTGCAAATAATTCTGTTATTGGCAAAAACAAGGAGTTACATGTGTTTTTGTTCGAGCAGAGTATCATATTTTCTGAAGTTGTAGGAAAGAAGTCACAATTTACAAGTCCGCAATATATTTATAAAGCTCATATACAGGTAAGTTTAGTTGAAATATGTTTTATACTTCCCTACATATTATAGATATTTATTTTATAGTCATTATATCTATATTCATCAATGTTATCCTATTTTTATCATGCAATTTTGACTTTGTAAGGGTTGTTTATTGCCTATTATTTACATTGTTATATTGAGCGGTTTAAACTGCCTTGCAAATAATTTCATAAAACAATAAAAATGAACATTGAGTTCCTTTCTGCACTTTTTCTTATTAAAGTAAGTTATATTTGACTTTGAAATATGGATAGCTTTGATCTTCATAATATTCTTAGATGTTTCTGACATACAGCGTGCCTTTGTACCCATTGAAGGTAACTTAAGAATAAATTATTGACTTGTCTCTAATATGCACTAATACACAGTAATTAGAAGTCATATGCAAAATGTAGAAGGTCATTGATAGCATGGTACCATGTCAACCCATAATTGATAGGCTGTGTTTCAAAAGAGGTTCTGCACACAAGCCGGTTGCTTAGAACCAATGAAACTTTCTGACTTCCAAATACCTCAATTGAAAGACTTTTACTCATTCTAAACTCTCCCAAGAATTGCAAATAGGCTAAAACAGAATATTCTAGAATGTTGTAATTTTTCTAAATTCGCCGAAAAGCTGGACAAAGCACTTTAGAAGAAAAGTAGCATTAAAATATTTTTCTATTGCAACATCATATGGCATCATTTATCTATAGCTTGCGGATTGCGTAAATGTGAAAACAATAATCTTATTACTACTTTTAATCTTTTGACTTTCTTTTTTTTTCCAGACGAACAAAATGTCCTTAGAAGCTGGTTCTTCGGAAGATTATTTCCTCCTCAAATCAATAGACCCTAACAAGCCGACTTTAGGTTTCCTGTGTCAAGCTCCGGATGCAGAGAAGCTCCAGCAGTGGGTGTCCACAATATACAACATAATTCAGACGCAAAAGGACTTTTTGAAAGCAATCCAAAGCCCAATAGCTTACCAGAAAGAGTTGACAAAAGAGGCGTGAGTATGGTTCGACTTGCTTGTGTGGTTTATGGGACTGGAAAGAATTAACATTTACGTACGGTTGTGATCTAATAGGGACTAAAACGCATCTGTTATGCTTTGGGGTCGGAATGCCAAAATATCATTGACATGATATCTGAGAAATGATAAAGAAGGTTTAAAAATAGTGAAGCTTCTTGTGTATTGTCAAGTTCAAAATTTTGGTATTACGTTCCCAGCCTTGTTGTTTGTCCAGTTGTGAACAATTTTGTTTTTTGCTTGTAATTGCAGCTTCATTCTGTAGTTCTGAACATGTAAAATTCCAAAATAACCATTAATACTCGATATTTCTTTTTTGTTTGATGAGTAAATATCAAATAAACTGTACCTGCTACAAACACAACCCTTACTTTAGTTTTTGGAGATTTAATCTCTTTATCACTTACAGAAATTTACATGTTATTTATACTACCCAGGCTTGCACTTGGAACGGAGCATATTTCTTCATTCACAATCAAAATACAGTTCATTAAATGGCTTAACAGAGAAGGCTTTGTGCAGTATGAAATCACTAATTTCTGTTGTGGTTCATTGCTTAGAAAATTCAGTGACTGCTAGATATTATTTTTGCCCAAAATTGGTTTTAATTTTGATAGTTTTTATGTGATTTGTGTACCAGAACAAAATACTGTTCGAATTTGTATTTAACACTTTATTTTGGGCAGAAATGAAATTATACTAATACAACTCGTTGAATACTGACTTGCTAAAATTACAGTGAGATAGGCGTTAAGTTAATCTTTGTGTGAGGTTATGTTAAAACTATGTACATAGATTGTATGTTTGTATATATAAAATAACACTATATTCATTGATAAGCAGGATACAAATTTTCAATAGAATAAAAGTCTACATTGTACGCTTTACATTATTAACCTAACCTAACCCATACTAACCCTGTGGATGTTGCCTTCTTTATCACAAGTGTTTGGCTTCTGAGGATACAATATAAGGTTGGTGGATTCTAATAATTTGATGAACTTAGTTTCCTTTTTTGTTATTTCAAATTGCATGTTATGTAGTTTTTTTAGTTTTAACAAAGTGGCCTCTTTTTATAAAACATTTAAGTTTGATGATTTGTGTTCAAATTTTTATGGAAGTTTATGAAGACAACTATTTATACACATGGATTGGTTGTAATGTACTCCTCATTTGACACAAAATTTTTCTGCCAACTATTGCACCATTACAATAACTAGTTACCTATAACAATATTGTTTGTATCATTCTAAGAGCGTTATATTGTATGTGATATATGGTAAATAATTTTTACATGTAGGGTGATTACTATGAAAAATGTGGTGGTGCCAACTATCACATATGGTGCCGTAGTCAATGTGGCACCCTCATGGAGAAGATAAAGTTGAGTTCAAATGCTGGCTATTGTTACAAGCAAAATATATAAATTTGGCCATTTGGGGAACATCACCTTCGTGTGGCAAAGAGAGTTTTTAACAATTGTTTCGGTACACTATTTTTCATTTATTTGGTAGGAAAGCTTCAAAGAATTTTGTTATAGACAATCCACATTTCAGGACAATGTTTCTAATATAAATTGAGCAGGGCAATTTTTTTCTTATATTGACATTAAAAAAAAACAGTTTAATTTGTGCACCAGCAAGATATTCAAATTAGCATACACTTTTACATTTTACAAGAATCATCTGAAATAATCATTCTCCATAATAACAAAAATTAGTAGGTTTATAAAAACTGCAGCATTCTGGGCAAAATTTAATAAGCAGTGTTATAAATGAAATTTGGATTTTTTACATAAATAAGTTTCCTTCATAAAATGTATACCTAAAGTATAAAACATATTTTCAAACTACAATTTCATCATATTATGAAAGTGTTGACTATTTTGAAGCTAGCCATCAAATTAAACTGTGTAATAATAAAAAATCTGTCTCTGATTTTCATCAATTTTTTTGTTTTTTAATGTAATTGCTACAAAACTGTTTCAGCAGTGTGAGGTATTAATCAAAGGTGTAAGTACATAGTAGAAAATTGTAATAAAGATTCCATAGTTCAATATTTATGTTATATATGTAAAGCCCACAGATGTTTCTGCCTAATGCATCATATCTCAAAACGATTTTAAAATTCTTTTTGTTTAGAAAATGTTAATAATTAATGATAGTTGGACCACGATAATTGTGAGGAACTGTATGTAATATCTTAAGATTTGCAAGATCTTTACCTACTTAAAAAAACATTAAGGGAAAAGATAAATATCAAAATAAAAGCTGAATAAATACAAAAATATGTTTAGTGGATTGTTTATGTGAAAATTAGCAAATCGGCAGAAATATTTTAATTTTATAAGAACCCACCAGGTTTATCTTGCCACATATTATATTAACATAAAATTATAAAGCAAAGTATATTTTTCACCAGATATGTCCTGTATTTTACTCGGAGAATATTATATACAGGGTGTCATCTAAGAGAGAACAAACTGCAGTTAAAAATTCCGAAAAATTTTTCAGATAAAAGTTGTATTCTTAGCAAATCATGCTCGATACGCTATAAAATTATTGTGCATTATACAGGGTGTCCCATGTTTTCTGGGCATTACCAAACTTATTTTTTATAGAACATCTGGTATATTTTTGCACATATTAATTCTTTATGAAAAATAAAGTCTGCTTAATGAACAACATGTGTTCCCTTTTTTACTGTTTTGGCCATATTTGAAGGTTTTTGGAAACTGACGGGTGTTTGCAGTATATTGGTAATAGCCAGCTATGTCTAAAAGTAAAAAAGAAAGAAATATGCAGTTTTCATCAGCAGATATTATGATCTTGAACTACTGTATTAAACATTTGAAAATCACTGAAGACGTTTCCTGATAAGAGAATTTAAATTTCACAATTTTCCTTCATATATAACATGATTTTTTTAAAACCATAATTTTAGAGTTTTTAAAATTTATAAACAACTGTTAGTGACATGCCTACAATCTGATATCAGAGAGATAATGCTAAATGCCTGCATTCAGTAAATAAGAAACTAAAAGTGCTTTGCTGCAGTGCTTTAGTTTAGCTGAAAGTTACTTAGTTACTGTGTGTCTACTGCCAACATAAGTTGACTCTTTTTCAGGAGTTACATGTTTGGTGTTATTGTATGTTTATATTATTCAAACACAATTTATTACATCATTTAACAGATTTTAATTTTTGCAAAATTCTTTACCATATCAACTCAAGCATATATATATCACTGCAGTACTGTAATGAAACGTAAATACAAAGCGCTGCGCAAAGTGACAGTTGCTGCATCAAAGCACTTGACAGCTAGAACCATTCATCAACTTGTAATGACCTAGAAATAATAAGACTGTGCCATTTAAAACAGCAAGTTATCCATGAATGAAAATTTCTAAATTCAAACTGTCTATTAGGAAACCATTACATCAAGCCTAAATTGTTTTATGCATTAGTTAAAGTACCATATACACATATGGCTTTTTTCAACACACTGAAAGCATCAAAATTTTCTAAAACTTCAAATATGGTTGAAATAGTGTCAAACAGAACCCAAGCTGTTAAAAAAAGTAGCTTTTATTATAYAGAAGCAATTGGGTAWCACTTTTTTTGAAAATTACGTAAAATGAATCTTGAAGTGCATATATATCGTACGCCATGTTAAAAAAAAACAAGAAAAATATTTGTAGGTAGAGAATTTCAGGTTTGAAATTCAAATCTTAGGAGTTTCCGCCAAAACGCTTCTATCCAAGGTTATTCAACTCGTGACGTCAAGTGTCATGTAAACATTACCAAGGAGCGTGCTGTTTAATGGTGTAGTATCAGTCTTGTATTGGAAAAGCTTTTGTGTAGTGTTTATTCAAAAGACGGTGTAAGAGGTGGCACCAAAAAGGGATTTGTGTAGTTTTACAAGCATCTATTATGTATGGAAAACAAAACAAGTATTGTTTTGTACATGGTTATAAAAGTACTTCAGTCAGTACAGCTAACAAAATTTCTGTTACCGTTCCTTAAGATTATCATCGTATGAAAAAGTGTTTTTCTATTATGAAGATCATATTAATTCTTACTGTAAGTTTTATTATTCTTTTATAAGTGTTTACCATTCAGTTTCCATTTTGTTATAGCTTGAAGAGGATATGAAAAATTATATGCGTTTTAAGTTAATAGGGGGAAATGTTATAATAAAAAAGGACATTGTTCCCCATATATTCGACTGTTAGCCAGACCGGAAACGAGCCGCACGAGCCCCGAAAATAAATGGCAATATATATTTATAGTACGTTTAGTAAATTTACGATACATTTTTGATTTTTACATTTTTATGTTTACAAATAGTATGTTTCCAATAGCCCACTGTGATCAAATTATCAATGCTACGTTAATTTGATAAAAAAGTTCACTTATGCTGTTGCTTTTACGTTCCTCATGTCCGCCGCGTTGAACCGCTCGTCGCTGTACACAAATTCCATAACAATGAAAATGCCTTCAGAAGTCATAACTCATAAGTATTTCATTTTTCCTTGGCATATTTTAATTCGGTTGTCACAAAATGAACGGAAACAACAAACTGATAAATTGACGGGCTGAGGCAGACGCGTGACGCGCTGACCCCAGATGTAAACAAGCGGCCATTTACAAGACACGTGACGTCACGGCCAATATGTTCGCGTTTGGCGGTCCCTCTAAATATTAACATTTTTAATATTAAAAATACACCTTACGATCCATTTTTTCGAATTTATAAGCTGTCACAGCTGTTTTGTGGATTAGATGCTACCTATTAATATGCAATTTAATAAAATATAAATTCATGGCAAATACCCAATTCATAAGTTCAAAAATGTAGGGTGTTCCGTTAAAAATAATGTATAATACTAAGTATCTGCAGTTGGTTGAGGTGTAGACAGCACAGCATAGACATGCATTTTAATATAATACTAAGTAATTTTATAGTGTAGAGAACTTGATTTGGTGCAGCTTAATTTTAATCATTTTTCAAAATTTCTAATACTAACAACTACAGTTCATGGCATATCCTGCATATACTACAGAATGCAGTAAATAAAATACAATAGAGTTTTGAATAAATTGGCCATTTTGTATAAGAATTTACGTAAGGGCTTTTGTACACTCTTGGTGAAACACTTGTAGAGTGCTTGGATTTATCTTTTATTTCCATTTCTATTCAGTGCTTCATGCGATCCATTTTCAAAATGGGAGTCTACAGTACCACGTCGCTCCCCATCAGTGCCCTCTTCCCCTGATGTGGGAGGTAAAGATAAACAGCACAGAAAGGCAGCTCATTTAGTACACAAAGCCAACACAATTGGAATACCATCTGAAGCGGATTTCAACATTAGCGATCCAAAGTTGCTGAGTCCTGTTAAGCCAAGAGTGAATATTTTTGAAGGATTCAGAAACACCTTGAGATCTAAACACAAAAGTGACACTGCTGTGCTGGACAGCAAGGAGGGGGAAAAGGACGATATACATAGGAGGTGGTCTGAAGCCAACCAGCCAACAGTAAGTTTTCTTATTTTTATTAGTCCTTATTATTTCTTTACTTTCTACTTGGTGAATGTATCGGATGAGTACATTAAGTTATAAAAGAAAAACAGATTAATAGATAATAGATATTTCACATTCACGATTTAGTGGGTTTTTTTTTATTATTTTACCAAACCTTCTGATTGAACCAATCTCAAGGTGCTTAATTACAAGCCTGGTCTGTGTGAATTGAACCAGGCACAGGTAAATATTAAATGACTTCTTGTATATAGATAAAATTTTATACAACAAATTGAAGTGTTCTCACTATATACTTTTGATGCCTTACAATATTAGTTAAAAAAAAAACAACGCAAAAGTAATATTGTGTCTGATGCATAAAAATTGGACCATTATATATTTGTATTGTGGGGACCCCCAGAAAATACATTGTATTTCGTATTGCCATTCTTCTGAATTACAACAGACCACACTTAGTTGCGATAGTTTCCTGGCACTGAACTCGAAGTTTAAGGTAAGCATTGTCTTTTGCATTATCATTGTTATGTCTAGGTGAGGCCCACATTGCAGATTGTTCATTTAAAATTCAATTTTTGTTGTTAATGAGAATTGTTAAGCTGTGTCTAAGTATAAATGGTCCGTCTTCTATGATTAATTTTATAGGTACTATTTTAATTAATAGGATAGGGCCGCTTTGTGTCTAAACTGTTCACCTAGGTATAGTTTGTACTAGTCGACTGTAAAATATAACGTGAACGCAGTCCAGTTTCTTCAATTTTAAATTTTAATTTATTTCATGGTCAGAGGCAAATCAAGACTTATTAAGTGCCAGCTTTTCAATTTATGACGACGGACAATATGATGCCCCTTCCAAAATTTCACAGAATCTGATATCTTTACTTTTCTTTGTGTCAAACACTTCAAATTTGTATCCATACTATAGAATCTTGCTTTTTGTGTCTAGTTATTCACTCTTCTGTCCATCAAAAACCAATATTTTTTCTGATTTTGAGTTAACAATTGCTCAATTTTGTCCATTTCTCCAATTTTTACTTGCAACACTCACCTTATATTAACCATATCTCGTTTTTCAAATGCTGCATGTTTTTATACCTGCTTTGTAAAGATATGAGATCTGACAATAAAATACTCAGACTTGATTTAATAAACACTTTATATACCCACAGGCAAAATGTTTTAATCCACTTGAGCTTGTATTTAGTTAGGTGATGCTGCCATTGCTCAAAAAATTTCTGTAACACTTCTTCTAAAAGATTCTTCAGTTCTGTGGACACTTGCTTTTGGATATTAGAAACATCAGCATAGCCAAAAATTGTGTGGTACCAGATCCAGTAAATAAACCTTGGTTGAAATAAATTAGCCAGCTGTTTACTTAGTGTTCAGAACGCTTCTTTTGAATGGCATCACAGTGTTTCAAGCGCTTCTAGGTGATATTGTTCCATCTTTGTCCAAGTAATTGAAAGTGAACAATGTRTGTCTGATCAAAAAAGCAAACAAGCATAGTGAACTTCTTGTGTGCCATTGCATGCTTTTTTGTTTTGTCTTCCTGTCATACTGGAAACACCAAGTTTAATTGCCAGTAATGGTTCCTTAATTTGCCATATACAAAAAATCACCTCTGCTACAAAACTATACAAAGCAATGCATACATAAATAAGTATGCTAGTACTGTCATGATTATTCTTACATATTTATTAAGTAAAGCTCATTTGAAAAAAACAAGCAATATCGAAAACGGATGTGACACATAAAGTCATATAACCTCTCATTTTTGACACTTATCAAACCTTAAATCGTATCTTTTTTAGCATTAGATTGTGCCTTTTGCATTTATTCCACAAGAGGCTGTTTTGCCTGGGAATTTTTCAGTTTTGATAGTATTGTTAGTTGTTCAGGTAATTACATCAAATAAAATGTTCAAAATACATGATATGCATTTAAGGCCATATACACTTGCTCGTCACACTATTTTCAGAAATTGCGATAATACCCAATTTTCCAAGCCTGTTCTTTAAATTCAATTCGAGTACCAGCCTAGTCCTATAGTTTTCTTATTGTGTTTAAAGTTCTACTAAAACTTTTGCTTAATTTACTTCAAAATATGTTGTTCAAAACATTTTTGTGGCCTGCAGAGCAAACTGTGAAATTCATGCTGCAGTTTGACAAATAGTGATTTGATTATGTTCTTGTCATACAAACAAACAATGCCATGACTACTACTTTTTACTTTCTCTTTATATACATTTCCCACCCATTTTGAAGATAGCAAGAGTATTTTGCATTATACATTGAGATATTCTATCTGATGGCTGAAAAAAAATAATTATGAAAAATTGGCACCTGATACCTAGCATGATACTAAGATTAATCTTAGTGTCATGATACCTGGATACCCAAATGGTGTGTTACTCACTATTTTAGTTTATGTATCAGGCATAATTTTACTATTGTATCCCTTTTTACTTGTAACAAGTCTGTTATTTAATATTAAATCTGTGCCAACTCTTCTAGTGGATTTGAGACTGGACTTGTATATGTGACATATTAATTTGCTAGGGAATTCATAAATAAAGTCCCTTTAATCAGAAATAGTAATTAAGGTTAAATATGTGCATTAAAACAGTTTGTCAGTATTCTGCGGTTGCAAAGGAATAAGAAATATTTTTATATTGAATTTCAAGTACATATTCGATACATCACACCAACATTGTACAGACTGTAACAGAGTATAAACATCATCAAAAGTGTGACTGAAAATAGAGTAACTTTAACTATATCTCTTTAAGTAGAGTTTAGTATACAGTTGTAACGAGCATGTTTTTACTCTTATTTTTGTCTCTAGGTATCTTGACTTAGAGCAAGCTTCAAAACAAAACTAACAGTACATGAAGGCTGTGAAAATACAAAAGTGTAATTATTAGTTAACAAATAACTACCCTAGTTAAGAATTCGTAAAAAGTGTAATATTTATTTTATAACTTATTTAATAATAACAAATTCAAATATGGATTGAGTAAATGCACTGACGACGTTCATGATATGGTGAGCATGATGTTATTTTTAAGGTAGATATGCTTGCTGTGTATGGTATGTTTTTGCACTTTTTCTTAATTTTTGTGCGATGTTTTAAACATTTGACATATGGTGAATGGTATAATTAATGTAATCATATTTTCATTGCACATACTTATGAATGAAAACCGTTCTTTTGTCATTATTGTTTTATATTCAATCGAATTTCCATGCTTAGTAATTAATCATAAAATTTAACTGAATTGACAACAAGAAGGTTTTCCCTACAATTATTTATATATAGGTATTACATAATTCATTACGCATATTATTTAGCAAGTAGCAATTAGTATGAAATAACTACTTCAATTGTTGCTTAGCAGCTATGGATGAAACAAATTAATAATATTGCTATAAGACTAACTACACTAATGTACGTAATTGGTGATGTTGGTTGAATAACTCAGCACTTTTCATACTTGACCGTTGCCCGAAATCCTATAATAACCATATATTAATTCCACAGCAATGCAGTGACCATGTAATGCCTTTGGGAACTCAGGCTCGAGTAATTTGTGATTGGCCTGACCTAAACTTAGGATCCTTGGTAACAATTATACAATATAATCCAGTACGAGGGTATCTTGTTCGATCTAGTTCCTCTGTGGCAGAAACTTGGGTACCACCTCATATTCTGTCGAACTACAATAGGAAACCTTGGTCGTTCAGATTTAGAAAAACCAGCATAACATCCCACAAAAACACAGATGCGCCTCTGATTGAAGTATCTTGTCCAGAATTTGAGGAAAAGATAAAGGACATTAAGGTACATGCTGGTGCGAAGGTAGTATTTCAGTGCAAAGTCCGTTTCAATGGTGGCAACACAAAAATCAGTTGGAGGAAAACTGAACCTGATCCTTGTGTCATGCGCAATAGCGGAAGATTTACTGTATTGCAGGGTGATGATGGTACTGCATCTTTAATTATAAACAATGCTCGCTATTCTGATTCTGGTACCTATGTCTGTACTGTTTCCAATGAGATTGGCACTAATCAATGTGTTGCTGTTTTGCTTGTTTCCGAATCGCTACCACTCCATGAGCCAAAAATACAAGTCTTATCGTCTTCGAGCATTCTTCTTGAATGGGACAATGCCAAAGGCAACCAATTTTTGGTCGAATACTGTAAGTTAGGATCTGGAGAGTGGATTTCTCCTAATAATCACCATCCTATCAATACGACTACATACACAATTGACCATTTAAGTCCAGGTGAAACTTACAGCTTCAGAATCATAAACGCACAGGAGCGGGCTGTTAGTTTACCTAGTGTAGCTGTAACTCTACCGATTGCTGATAATTTGAGGTGGCAACAAGAACAGTTCAAGCGTAGATATATAGAACTTCAAGAGATAAACAGAGGCAGATTTTCATTAGTGCGCCTAGCTAAAGATAGAGGTACAGGATTGGAGGTAGCACTGAAACAAGTCTCGAGGAGAAAACAGCCTCATAGTGTGACACAAGCAGAATATGCTCTTCTTGCAGGAATGCAGCATAGCAATATTATTAGGGCAATGGCCCTTTTTGACAATGCACCTACACCAGGAACTGACACCATTGTTTTAGAACTGTAAGTATTAATTTATTATGTTCTTGTCAATTTCAGTTAGCTACCAAGAATATCTCAAAACAACTTTTGGAATATGCAGTAAATTGTGGTTGAAAGGATATCCATAAAAAGTTAATCGTGAATTATGACTATTTACGGCAGTTCATTTCACAAACCAACAGTAGAATTTGCCACACATATTGTTTTTGAAAAACAAGCCGACCTGTTGCTAAAAATACACAAATATTCTTAGTTGTATAAACAGTATGTGAAATTTGAATACATAGATTCTCGGGAACAGCACGAAATAGACTCAAAAAATTTTTTTTTGAAGTTATTATAATTACCGACATTTTGTTACAGAATTTGCAACTTTATCAAAGCTTATAATAAGTCATCAAAAACACCTCCAATCGAAATTGAAACAAATTTTGTTAAATTGAAGTTTTAAACTTATTAATTAAAATAAAACGAACACGATGAAGTGGGACAAAAATATATTGAAACATAACAGCTGACAATGGCCACGTGAAGTATGACCGCAGGTTAAGAAAAAAGCACTAAATATTTAATTATGGTAGAACCACCCATAATGCAGTTTTTAAGCATTTATGTCACATTTAAAAAAGAAAGAAATAAACGATTGTTTACTAAAGGCACTATGTTCTGCATAGTGCCTTTAGTAAACAATTGTTTATTTCTCCTTTTTCATGTTCCCGAGAACATACGTATTCAAATTTTCACAATGGACGAGAACAACGAACAAATATGTGCACTAGTAATTATTGTTCGCTGTTCATAACATTGCTTACCCTTAAATCCACCTTGTTATGCTTGAAATTTAGTTGAAAATGATTTCTTAAACATCTATATGCTACAATTTTTCAATACTCTACTATTAGAAACATTATTTTGATTTATCCTTATCCCTGTTACATAGTTAAAATCTATTTGAACTCTTGAGTATAGTTTATTTATAAGGCCATTTACAAAATGTGCTTGACATTGAGTTAAAGTTATTTTCAAAATCTCTGTGTATGCAATTTTATGATGGCATTACCTTGCAAGGATTCATTTCCAGTTTGAAATCATTTTGTTCAGTTGTACCTACAAAAAAAGATGGTGAACATTTCCTTACAACCCATTCAGCTGATCTTTAAAACTTTTAAAAAATCTTTACAAGTAAGCAGTTTGATAACGTTTTGATTCTCTGGTGATATAAGTATGAAATTTTTTTAAGAAATTTAATTAGCAGAATGTTTTTTTTCTAAAATATTCTTTAGTCATGTTTTCTATCATATCTTTTAATATAATGCTCTAATTTTAGGCTTCATTTTTATGTATTCTTTTTGGTCTCAGATTATATTTGCAGAATATTAAATGTAGTTAAAAGTGAAATTGTAGTTCTTGTACCAGTAATCAGCTTTTAATTTAGTACTATTGATTCTTTTGTTTGTTTCAGTGTAAAAGGACCATTGTTATTTAATTACTTATGTTGCAAGGAGAACTATTCTGAACTTGAGATAAGTAAATATACTCGACAACTGGTGTCAGCATTGTCATGGCTGCACCAAAAGGACATAGCTCATTTAGATATAAAGGTACGTAACCAAATGATAAAATTAGGATTGACCTTAATAACAAAGCATTTTTAGCCCGAAAATGTCATGGTGGACATGTCAGGTTCTCAGCCAATTTTAAAACTTATTGACTTTGGCGACTCTGTTAACATGCCAAAAAACATCATTCTTCCTCCAGCTTGTTTGGAATTTGCTTCACCTGAGCTGGTTTTGGGACAACCTGTTGGTAAAACACACAGATTACTGGGCAGTAGGAGTGTTTTTATATGTGTTACTAAGTGGAGTATCTCCAWTCTTGGATGACTCTTTAGAGGAAACGACGGCAAATATTCTTAAATGTGAMTATTGTTTCCCAGATGAATATTTTAGGGATATTTCACAGGAAGCCAAAGAAATTATCAAAAATTTGCTTGTGCTGGTTCCAGGGCAGAGGATAAATATGGAACAGTGCCTTGAATATTCTTGGATTAAGAACGTAAGATTTGTTAATAATGTATTCTAGGGGTAAATGAAGATGTAAATCTGTACTACCTTAACAAAAATACAATTGTCGCTTGTAATCTAGTGTTTTGAAAAAATCACTGTGCCTATTAATATTGTACTCAAACTTTTATCTTTACTTTGTACCTGTACTGTAATGCCCACAGGCTTTATTTTTAATATTTACAGATATGTTAGATAAAGACAGAATATTACAAATTTTGGTACAATATTGAAGTGTTATGTCACGGAACACTAACAGTTCTTTGCAAAATTACCAATTTTTCGTTTTCAATTAATTTTTGCTGTTTCAACAGTTACTGCTAACATTGGTGATTGCAATAATAAAATAAGGTTGCTATTTTATTAGTACTAACATCTCTATCATTACATATCTCAAAGAAGATGTTAGAATAACTCAGCTTGCAAAAGTCTAGAGTACTAGGTAGTAATATTAAATAATACTTATATCTACACTCTACATAATTTACATTTGACTTATTTGCAATTTATTTCATTAATTCATTGTAGTTACATATATTTTTTGATTTTAGGGTTCGCTCTATCTTATACCATCAAGTCAACTAAAAACATTTATGCACAGACGACATCCTACTGCTCCATCTTCTAATGGCTCGACATACCTCACTGATCAAAACAAAATATGAATCAAACAAAATTACCCTTACGAAAGGGAGACCAGTACTAGTACTTCGGTTTTAATATTCCTATTATATGTAGTGTGTGCATTACTCAAAAGTGTGATCATTTTAGTATTCATGTAATTGTAAATATTTTATTAAGTGTTTCTTGAAATCAAGCATTTATATTTTTCAGATGACTTGTTTTGTGCATAAATAAAGCATTCAGAAGTAAGTTTTACTTGTTACTTTCCTTCTCCATATCCAAAGATAGTCTAAATTCAATTATTTTTTTTTGTCTTTAGGTACTAGAGTTCCAAGCAACTATCACATGAGGTTCCTCTTTTAATATTACATTAGCAGCTTTTGCAATACTTATTTAGTTATTTATATAGCATCTGTTAGTAACACCACATTTTCATAACTGTAACATAAGGTTGCTAGTATAAACAAAATTTATTTCATATAAAGGTATCAATTTTTTTGGTCCGCAACATAAAACAAATTTTGAACTTTTAACTAATGATTGGACAAAGATAGTTCTATAAAAGAATGTTGTATTTACAAAGTATGGATGGTGCACACAGCGGAACCGTCCGTTTATTTAAAAGCATATAAATCACACTAGCAAAATCTCCTGCAGTTCCACTGAAATTCTTTTTCTGTAGTTTTTTAGGTGATCCAAAAGGTTTTTGTATGAATTTAAGCAGGATGGCGTCATTTGCCTCTGAGAGTAACAGTTTACATAAATAGCAATTAATCAAAAAGTTATTTTGGATGAGGTTGGAGTTGATGTATGTGTCCAAAAGTAAGGGCGTTACCTATTTTACAAAATTTGAGCTGTTAGCCAAATATGTGCACAATATACAGATATGCAGGGAAAGAAGTAATATAGAATTTGCTTTGTCTCTAGGAAACTCAATAATGTATACTTTGAATGAATGAGATTATACATAAACGCTTGTATAAGCATAAAATAGAAAGATGTCGAAAAACTTTAGCTTTTTTCTGTTTTATCTTGGAAGGAACTTAACTATAGATAGCTTAGTTCCCTGTTTGTTACTCGGCAACAAGTGACAGACAAAATGATACTAGCAGATACTGGACAGTGGACACTTATGAGATGAAATAACTGTAAATGTCACACGAAAAACGAAAATCCCCAGGCTCGTATTTTTTATCCTTAAGTCAAATGTCGAATTGAATAACTTTTTAAACTTTAAAGATGATATATTGGGTGCCCAAAAAAAATATTTTCAGATGATATTTCAAAAATAAACTTAATTTTTGTAAARATTTATCTTATCGCATATACAACATAGTTCTTCATATTTGAATGCCGACACTTATCTTCTTCAATTTATGTCATTACCAAGAAGTATGCCTTATACTTTCTCCTTAATGAAAAAACAAGAAAAACTTATCGTGCCATATTCTGTTAACTAATTTTTATAATTTTAAATTTTCGTTAACCTTTAATAATTAATTAAGCTAATAACAGTAAAAGAAAAACGAATAAACATAACAAATTCTTATGTGTACTTAACTAATAATAAAAAATTGTACGTTGTACATTTGAAGTCTGTTGAAAAATTCATTGTATTTGTGACATATATTGTTTTTAGAAACTCACTATCCAATTTTTAAAAAGTTTAAAAAGACCTTAATTTTGACATATCATACAAATAAATAAAATAAGAGCCTGGAGAGTTTTAGGTGGTAGACGCTTTATACCCTCCACATTCATAGACAGCATCCTGATGTACACCGCAATTGAAACTCTGATAATGCATGCACGGGGTTTTACTTTGAATTTTTGTGGCTTACAGGGCTTTATGTTCGAAATAAAAAAGATTGATATGATATTGCACATTAGCAGCTTAAAATTCTTAAATACGAAGAATATTTTTCATATCTGACAACGTTGCAAGCCGTTTCTAACACTTGACAGATGGCAATTACGTTTTTACAAGTTTTGGTAAAATACTATAAATTTGCAAGATGCTTAAAATTATTGTTCAAAACGAGAGAACGCTAGTTATCTACGTTATGTGTACATACAGAGTGGCAAACGTATCTGTAGCAGCGGGACATCGGTGAGGAGAACACAGTTGTAATAACAGTGGCTGATTTGGTACCCAGCGACTTAAGGTGTGTGTTATAAAAGTTTAGGAATATATCTTTTGTCCAAAAAAATATAATATTATTACCTACCTAAAAACATTCACTATCACTTCTATTGTTTGGCTATGAGCGTATTTCCGCTAGTAGGTATATTTACTAATTTTAAGAAAAATCCGCAACCATGTAACCAGTACGCTACTGAATTATATCAACCAGCAAACAGCGTTACCATGGCAACAAACCGTATAAGGATCGCCACCAATCAGGTTCGTTCAGGCCGCACTGGAACACACCTTTCGTGTGGTGTTGCCGGTTTAAACGAAGCCGATAGTATCTTTGGAATAATGTTTAACTATATATATATATATTCAGTAGATGGTTGTTAATTTAGTTGGAAGTAACAATCACGTTTAAATGCTATTTGTGATTGTAAAAAAATGATTTTCAAATTAAAATTATTTCATGTCTATTTCTTAAAGTTAAACTACTCATTAACGATTTTTTTTTTGTCCGCATTCGTTTCACCGTTACAGATCCATTAGTCACTCAAACTGGAGCTGGCTTGAGTTTGAAAATTTGTTTTGCAAATCACACGTCTATCATACAGTGGCAAAAGTTCAGTGAAGTCTAAATTGCTAGATCTCTACGTCTAATCAGTGTTAAATATTAAGTCGAACATAACGGTATTTTAAATCATACTAGGAAAACGACACGAAATTTTAGTGTACTCATATTGGTTATAGAAACCTACTGACGGAGGCGAAACGCCAAAATTTCAAATAGGATTCAAATTTGTTTATTATAAAATTTGAGCGCCAAACAGATGTTAGAAAACGGCCCTTCGCAACCAAGTTAGGTGCGTGATGTAGAAGCTTATAGGATGCCATAAAAAGCCCATCGTTTCCTAATCTCTCTCTTTAAAAGGAACATTTTATTTTTTTTCTTTAACGTTTATCAAATCTAACCAAAGTAGGTTTTTTGTACTTGGAATTTACCACAGAATACAAATATGTAAAAATATACCTGGTGTTCCATTTAAAAATCTAAAGTTAGGGTCATTTCCAGTGAAATCGGAAGTTACAAAAAGTCGTTCTTTACGTCATCAAACGCCAATTTTCTGATATATGAAATATTCCAAATATTGTTTTACTAGCTAAAAAATTAATGGCAATTTAAGGGTTTCATTTACACCCGGGACATGAAGGTTTGAAAGATTTTAGAATACTGGCTATCTTATATTTAGGTTACAAGGTCAGCACAGGTCAGAATTTAATTATTTACATATAAACTGAAAAGCTGAGTAAATCATATTACGAACTTAGTTTTGTCAGTGATTAAAATTAAAACAAGTAGATTTGTGTGCCACCCATAACTCAGAAATCTGCTTGAGTAAAAAGTGCTTAATTTAGCTTTGGTGAAATTTATTTTGTCTTGAGGTGATTTCTTGTGTTATAGAAATTACTTCAGTTAAATTCAATTATAGGAATGGTTGAAGTACGTCCAAGGTCAGCGAGCACCAACACAAACTTATGAAAATTTCACTTTTCACTTCTGCATGCGCCGCTTGCGAGCAACTCCATCGCTATACGTCCGTCGTAAAAACGGATCAATAAAGCCCAAAAATAGGCCGGGCTAACACGCCAGTTGCTAGGCAACCCGTTTCACTGGCGTGACACACTGACACCCTGAATTGTAATGTAAAATTTCGTTTCGCTAAGCGGCCCGTATTCAACTTCCATCTTCTTTGTTGCAACACACACAGCATTTTTTAAATTATCACTGTTAGGTGTAGAAAAAGAATCCATTTATTGATCGTAAGCGTAAGTAGGTAGGTGTGTAAATTTTTATGAGTCACAAGAGTTTTTGGCAGTTACCTACCTGAATAAAACATGGGACAGTCAGCTACATTGCCTGTTGTTTTAGTGTGAAAAATAATTGCCTTTTCTTGTCTTTGCGGATTAAGGTTAGATTACCTTGACGTAACTGATTTGTCTTATACCGCGTTCCCAAAGCATTGCATAACAAATTCGCGTGGGATGGGTCGAAATAAACTTCTGTTCCGGTTAAACCAGCAAAATGGACAAAAACTGCCTTCCTAAGCAAGGTCACGCAAGAAAAAACAATGAAGGCCTTTATATAATAGTGGTTGTCACTGTCTAGTTCGTTCAAACGTGGCAGTTCGAAATGGAGCTAATAACATAGATACATTATAGAGTTATCCTACATTTCGGAGATAATAGACGAAATATATACTCTAATCAACGAAGTTATTAAAAATTCATATTCATTTGCAAATTTTACTTGACGTTAACCAAACAGAAACGATCGCAAATATTTTGAAATAGCCGTTGTAAGAATTTAATGCAAATTATTCACGATGTTATGCAAATTGTCGAAGTAAACAGCGACGTGTAAGTGTTTATATATCCATATTAGTCAAAACCGCTGTATTTGTTCCGTACACACGTTCAAAAGTTATATTTGGATAAAAGGGGTTATCGCCAGTTTTAACTTTCCATAAGGTTTTACATGTGCTCTCGTTTGGCGGTCATTTATGCCGATAATGAAGGTCCAAGTAATCGAAGTCTCAATTATGTTGAAATACCTAGGTATACCCATATTCTTTTTACTGCAAAGCATTGTATTACACGAAAAGGTATCGTTAACATAATTGTAGATTTTTTTTTAATTCGTTATAGACATAGGTTTCTTTCTAAATATGTCCAACAGTTAGTAGTTTCGATATCAATATTTTACTCCTCGTTGGCAAGATGTTCCCTATTTCGCTATCTGCGGAGCAAGGGGGCAGATTCAGTTTAATATTCGCGGAACGGAACCTTGAAATGTGTTCCTGCTAAACCACTTGCCGGCAAGGTTGCAACTCTGCAAAGCAAATGTTAGAAAGTTTAATAAACAATCATACCTTCACTTTGTATCTTCAACTTGCAAAAGACTTTATTTGTTTCTTGCTCCTAAATGTGGAAAAATACAGCTTTTACCGTTTTATAATTATATGTAGTTGATATTGCTAATTTGTATGTTTAAAATTTAGCATAATACGGTCGTTCAGTAATAGGTTCACTACATCTCAGAGGCCTAATTTTTAAATTACATTATTACAAACATATGTAATAACACCTTTAAAGCGATTTTATGAACCAGATAATACATAATATATATTCAAGCGCTTAGAATAGACCATATCCTGATCACAACTTGGCAACCTAGTTCAATCGTTCCCGCCAAAAGCTTGCACAGTCATTGGTCTAAGTCTCGGACTCCCGGAGGCCTGCATGAATATGCAGGATAATGCACGAGTCGCTGACGTAATCCATGAGTTTAATTTTATAATTGTTCAGTGCGGTGCAGGTGCAGATGTAGTTCACACTATGAGCCATTAGTTTCAGCGGAAATTCCAACCACTATGAGTAATTAAGTCTTGCAATATGTGTAGGTACAAACTTACATAAACTTTCTAAACACTAATTTAGTACATTTAGTATAAACCGCAAAAACTTAAATCAGATGAATGTTTATTACTATGGCTTAAAAACTATTAGTTTTGCTGAACTTTTCTGTTTAACAGTGAACAGTTGAAAGAAAATTAATTGTTTTCAATATAATATAATATTCAGGTACCTACTACCTATATTCTTAAGTAAGGATAAATCACATGAAATAAATATATCTAGGAAATACTTATTAGGGAAAATGAATGAAAATAATGAGGAAATAATCGTTAAATGAACTAAATGTGCAAAAAGTAGGTACCCATCCACCTTCATAATATATTATATAAAATGATTGATTTTGTACGGACCACTTACCTATTACGAAATCATTTTTAGGCGTTTTTGAAAAAAAAGGACAATTCCTGAAGCTTGCGTAATTTCAAACGAATTTGAACTTACTGCTGGTAAACCAACGACGTAATTTTGCTTGTGCTTTGTTTATACAGTTCATGCCCGTTTAGATTTTTGTTGTAATTAGAATAGACGTGAATCGCCGCCATGCAGGAGAAAATTTCATGTTATTGGCGGGCGCACAGGCGGCTAGCCACAGAGTTATTTCCGGTGCAAAACGAGGTCATCTTGTGTAACTTTGGAAACAAAATAAACGTGGACACGGCAGGCGGGCAGTCTTGCACAGCCAACAAGAAATTTCATCCAAAGTACCGCCAATTTGGCGAAAGAGAAAACCACGGATTGTAGAAGAAAAACGATCCCAAGGCCAACACGTGTGATAAGAAGGCAGCGAGCTTGGCGCGCACTGCGAAATGCCGGACACTGCTACAGTATTATAGCCCAGGAAATAGGTACCCTTTGCCGTGGATGAAAACTGTATCTAGACTGTTTTTTCTTAATTTCCTATGGGGCTAAAAACTGGTCCACATTTTATCGGGAACCTCCTTTTTTCTCCAAAATTTTTACTTTTTCAGCTATATCGCCGGTTGGGGTCTTTTATGTTACTATTTTTGTTTTTTTTTCAAAAGAAAAATCAACCCATGTCGAATTATGATTTTTCAACGTGAAGGATAGGTACTTGGCAAAAAGGAATTTTTTATTTCTTATTCAGTTGCAATCATGTTCAACTTTTTTAAAACGAATACATAACCACATATGTGTTATAAAATGCCTGTTTTTGATAGGTATGGCGTTTTTGAAATTCTACGCTTGTTTAAAATATAAGGGAGGCTTACCTCAAAAATCTCTTATCTGTAATAAAATCAACTGCAATTATTGCGCACGAAAAATAAAAATTTGCATGACGTAGATTTGCTAAGGACCTGCGGCTGCCTTTGCATAGTTCAAAAGCTGTAATTTTGCAAAATCACCCCTTCATCCTTTAAATATTTACTGGGAGCAGCTTCATATTTTTTTTATTTGTCCTTTGTTGTATGTACCTACATGTATCCCAAATTTGTAGAGAATAATGAACTTATAGGCATATAGGCATTTTAGCTGCCAGCTGCACGGGAAACGACAAATTTTAAAACACCGAGCTTTTCGCTTTTTAGGGGTGTTTTCTATATTGTAATGGGTTATCGAGACGCTTCCATCAAGTACAGCTGCTGGAAAATACAAAGATCAGAATGTTTTTTGAAGCAGTGCCCAAACAATAATATTTGCTAGATTTGCCTTTAAAAATTAGGTTTTTGTCTATACAAGGCAGACCCACGGCCTAGTAAATGACATGTATGTAGGTTTTTTCTGTAAACCCACATAGCTAACAAAAAATCTAAACAAGTAAGTGCTTTTAAAACGGTTTTTATTTTTTAGAGATGACAGGTTCAACAAATAAGATCTTTTATTTTAAACTACACATACCCAAACTTATATCATGTTTAAATTTTCTTCTTCGTGTGAAACAATTACGCTGGATTTTAGAGGAAGGAGATTTTTGTTGTGGGCTACCCTTGCATTATAAAAAGGCGTAAGAAATTTAAAATACCATACCCCAAAAACTGGAGCATTTTATTACAGATACACGGTATGCATTGGTTTTTAAAAAAAGTTGAACATTATTGCCATTGAACAAGAAATAAAAAAAACATCACCTTTTGGCCAAGTAGCCTTCACTTTTGAAAAAGCATAATTCTTAATATTTTAAATAAAAATACCAGCTTGTAAATAATTGAGGTGGGAACATTTTATGATAAAACTACCTATGTTTGCGACAAACGTCACCCCAACCGGAATATAGCGGAAAATGTACATTTCCGCCCTTATTATTTTGGACAAAAAGGAGGTTTCCCATAAAAATATTGGTACCAATACGTGGGCCGGTTATTAGCACCCCTGGCCTCATAGGAAAAAAAACAGTCTAGTAAAATGCTAGTATATAGTTTTCGACCATAGCTTACCTCTTTGCTGGGATATTATTGATAACTTTATTGAGAGAAAACTTATGAAGAACAATAGATTAAGATTTAAATAGCAAATTTTTTTTCTAAGCGTAAATGAATAAACACGAATCCGTAGCTACAAGCGATGACGAGTGAATGGGCCAATAATAGAAAATATGCAAGAATCCCAAGGATGGAAACTCAAATTATGAATAATTAGCTATTTAGGACAGTTTTCAAGAACTTTATACTTGTATGCATATATACCAACCTATGCTTCTATGCATCTATGCTTCGAACACATCAATTTTTACAAACGTTATGCAGGGTTCAAAGATGTTCAGAATAGATCATGTCCGTTCTATTCCTTCTTCCGCATGCTTTAATAAAATACCTTCATAATACCCGGCGCTATCTTTCTTATATTATCGCATCCTCTTTACTCATAATCGTTGTCGGAATTAACGAAACGGTCATTGGTTTAAAATTGCCTTGAGTAAACTACTCCCACAGTCTCGTTAACTAAATACGGTATATACATTAACTGTCTTGCTACCAAACATCTTCCATTAAATAAAAATTAAACCAGATTTTACAACTCTGTGAGTTTATTCTGTCGAATTCTCAAATGCAGGTGTTTCGTTATTTGACTGTACACATAAATGGGGCGAAGTTGTATATTTGTATGGTCTTCATAAGAGCGCTGGTTTATCTGCAGAGGTTTTTATGGAACTTAATAAAAGTGAAAGCTGGCATTAAAAAATTCTTTATTTATAATAATAATATACCTAGTTCTTCTTTTATATCTAAAATGCGTTTTTTTTTGTCTTTTCAAGACCAGCTTTTATTTTTCTTATGAGTGGCATATCTCTGGATAGACCAATTGGTTGCATTTATTCTTCGGAATAGTTTGATGCTCAACACATTTACTTTAAATTTAGTTATTTAGTAAAATTTCAAAATATAAAATATTGAAAAATTGATACAATGACTTGGGAGGCTATGAAAAACAAAAACTGTTGTTAAATGTTATGGTGAATGAGCTTTCACGGTCGGAATCGTATAGAGGTGATGTTGTGAGGCGCAGCTAACATAATATTTTAGGGGGGGGGTGCTTAAATCCCTTGAGTAGAAATAATAATAATTATTTACGATAGGCAATAAAACATCAAATATATTGAAGCTGACCCTCAGTGGAGGCAACTTTGGCGAAGGCAGTTTTGCCGTATTTCATAAAAATTTAAAGTCAATACATATAAATAAATTGTTATTTTTAAACCTCGAGAAATATTTGATGGGGCTATTGAGGATTTTTGTGGGGCTCTTCCCCCAAGACCTGCCTCTAGAGCTACGCCTATGGATATAGTATAAACAGTGTAAAATACAAATAGTACTGATGAATCTGATAGACGTTAGGCTTGATGCACATCGCTTTGGAACAAAATACTGAACTAATGAAAATAAATTTTTTGTACATCATATGGACTAACGAGAGTAAGTTCACCAATAGTTGTGTTTATAATATAAAAAATGAGCACATTTGTTTCGTCGAAAATACACGTAAACACACACCACTTAAAGTAAGAGTAAGATAATTTATTATTTACATTACATTCGAAAATAATTTCAATAAAGAAAGTTACATGAACTTGTTGAAAAGGATGCTTCCAGGTTATTTAGAAAATATCAATTTCGAAAGACGGGCAAGAATATGGTTTCAGCAAGATGGGTTCCACCACATAGATCAAAAGTAGTCTGTAATTATTTAAATAAGCACTTGTCAGCCAGGAATTGGTGATAAACGA
>QCXZ01000003.1:39498284-39526436 GCA_025024175.1 Rhyzopertha dominica | reverse complement strand
TCAATTTCAGTTAGCTACCAAGAATATCTCAAAAACTTTTGGAATATGCATAAATTGTGGTTGAAAGGATATCCATAAAAAGTTAATCGTGAATTATGACTATTTACGGCAGTTCATTTCACAAACCAACAGTAGAATTTGCCACACATATTGTTTTTGAAAAACAAGCCGACCTGTTGCTAAAAATACACAAATATTCTTAGTTGTATAAACAGTATGTGAAATTTGAATACATAGATTCTCGGGAACAGCACGAAATAGACTCAAAAAATTTTCTTTTGAAGTTATTATAATTACCGACATTTTGTTACAGAATTTGCAACTTTATCAAAGCTTATAATAAGTCATCAACAACACCTCCAATCGAAATTGAAACCAGTTTTGTTAAATTGAAGTTTTAAACTTATTAATTAAAATAAAACAAACACGATGAAGTGGGACAAAAATATATTGAAACATACAGCTGACAATGGCCACGTGAAGTATGACCGCAGGTTAAGAAAAAAGCACTAAATATTTAATTATGGTAGAACCACCCATAATGCAGTTTTTAAGCATTTATGTCACATTTAAAAAAGAAAGAAATAAACGATTGTTTACTAAAGGCACTATGTTCTGCATAGTGCCTTTAGTAAACAATTGTTTATTTCTCCTTTTTCATGTTCCCGAGAACATACGTATTCAAATTTTCACAATGGACGAGAACAACGAACAAATATGTGCACTAGTAATTATTGTTCGCTGTTCATAACATTGCTTACCCTTAAATCCACCTTGTTATGCTTGAAATTTAGTTGAAAATGATTTCTTAACATCTATATGCTACATCTATATGCTACAATTTTTCAATACTGTACTATTAGAAACATTATTTTGATTTATCCTTATCCCTGTTACATAGTTAAAATCTATTTGAACTCTTGAGTATAGTTTATTTATAAGGCCATTTACAAAATGTGCTTGACATTGAGTTAAAGTTATTTTAAAATCTCTGTGTATGCAATTTACGATGTTGAGATTAATTATTGAATTAATGCTAACTACTGCTAGATTTATAGTATCTGGCATTACCTTGCAAGGATTCATTTCCAGTTTGAAATCATTTTGTTCAGTTGTACCTACAAAAAAAGATGGTGAACATTTCCTTACAACCCATTCAGCTGATCTTTAAACTTTTAAAAAATCTTTACAAGTAAGCAGTTTGATAACGTTTTGATTCTCTGGTGATATAAGTATGAAATTTTTTTAAGAAATTTAATTAGCAGAATGTTTTTTTTTCTAAAATATTCTTTAGTCATGTTTTCTATCATATCTTTTAATATAATGCTCTAATTTTAGGCTTCATTTTTATGTATTCTTTTTGGTCTCAGATTATATTTGCAGAATATTAAATGTAGTTAAAAGTGAAATTGTAGTTCTTGTACCAGTAATCAACTTTTAATTTAGTACTATTGATTCTTTTGTTTGTTTCAGTGTAAAAGGACCATTGTTATTTAATTACTTATGTTGCAAGGAGAACTATTCTGAACTTGAGATAAGTAAATATACTCGACAACTGGTGTCAGCATTGTCATGGCTGCACCAAAAGGACATAGCTCATTTAGATATAAAGGTACGTAACCAAATGATAAAATTAGGATTGACCTTAATAACAAAGCATTTTTAGCCCGAAAATGTCATGGTGGACATGTCAGGTTCTCAGCCAATTTTAAAACTTATTGACTTTGGCGACTCTGTTAACATGCCAAAAAACATCATTCTTCCTCCAGCTTGTTTGGAATTTGCTTCACCTGAGCTGGTTTTGGGACAACCTGTTGGTAAACACACAGATTACTGGGCAGTAGGAGTGTTTTTATATGTGTTACTAAGTGGAGTATCTCCATTCTTGGATGACTCTTTAGAGGAAACGACGGCAAATATTCTTAAATGTGATTATTGTTTCCCAGATGAATATTTTAGGGATATTTCACAGGAAGCCAAAGAAATTATCAAAAATTTGCTTGTGCTGGTTCCAGGGCAGAGGATAAATATGGAACAGTGCCTTGAATATTCTTGGATTAAGAACGTAAGATTTGTTAATAATGTATTCTAGGGGTAAAATGAAGATGTAAATCTGTACTACCTTAACAAAAAATACAATTGTCGCTTGTAATCTAGTGTTTTGAAAAAATCACTGTGCCTATTAATATTGTACTCAAACTTTTATCTTTACTTTGTACCCTGTACTGTAATGCCCACAGGCTTTATTTTTAATATTTACAGATATGTTAGATAAAGACAGGATATTACAAATTTTGGTACAATATTGAAGTGTTATGTCACGGAACACTAACAGTTCTTTGCAAAATTACCAATTTTTCGTTTTCAATTAATTTTTGCCTGTTTCAACAGTTACTGCTGACATTGGTGATTGCAATAATAAAATAAGGTTGCTACTTTATTAGTACTAACATCTCTATCATTACATATCTCAAGAAGATGCTAGAATAACTCAGCTTGCAAAAGTCTACAGTACTAGGTAGTAATATTAAATAATACTTATATCTACACTCTACATAATTTACATTTGACTTTATTTGCAATTTATTTCATTAATTCATTGTAGTTACATATATTTTTTGATTTTTAGGGGTTCGCTCTATCTTATATCATCAAGTCAACTAAAAACATTTATGCACAGACGACATCCTACTGCTCCATCTTCTAATGGCTCGACATACCTCACTGATCAAAACAAAATATGAATCAAACAAAATTACCCTTACGAAAGGGAGAACCAGTACTAGTACTTCGGTTTTAATATTCCTATTATATGTAGTGTGTGCATTACTCAAAAGTGTGATCATTTTAGTATTCATGTAATTGTAAATATTTTATTAAGTGTTTCTTGAAATCAAGCATTTATATTTTTCAGATGACTTCTTTTGTGCATAAAATAAAGCATTCAGAAGTAAGTTTTACTTGTTACTTTCCTTCTCCATATCCAAAGATAGTCTAAATTCAATTATTTTTTTTTGTCTTTAGGTACTAGAGTTCCAAGCAACTATCACATGAGGTTCCTCTTTCTATATTACATTAGCAGCTTTTGCAATACTTATTTAGTTATTTATATAGCATCTGTTAGTAACACCACATTTTCATAACTGTAACATAAGGTTGCTAGTATAAACAAAATTTATTTCATATAAAGGTATCAATTTTTTTGGGCCGCAACATAAAACAAATTTTGAACTTTTAACTAATGATTGGACAAAAATAGTTCTATAAAAGAATGTTGTATTTACAAAGTATGGATGGTGCACACAGCGGAACCGTCCGTTTATTTAAAAGCATATAAATCACACTAGCAAAATCTCCTGCAGTTCCACTTAAATTCTTTTTCTGTAGTTTTTTAGGTGATCCAAAAGGTTTTTGTATGAATTTAAGCAGGATGGCGTCATTTGCCTCTGTTTGAGAGTAACAGTTTACATAAATAGCAATTAATCAAAAAGTTATTTTGGATGAGGTTGGAGTTGATGTATGTGTCCAAAAGTAAGGGCGTTACCTATTTTACAAAATTTGAGCTGTTAGCCAAATATGTGCACAATATACAGATATGCAGGGAAAGAAGTAGTATAGAATTTGCTTTGTCTCTAGGAAACTCAATGTATACTTTGAATGAATGAGATTATACATAAACACTTGTATAAACATAAAATAGAAAGATGTCGAAAAACTTTAGCCAAATTGCTTTTTTCTGTTTTATGTATCTTGGAAGGAACTTAACTATAGATAGCTTAGTTCCCTGTTTCTTACTCGGCAACAAGTGACAGACAAAATGATACTAGCGGATACTGGACAGTGAACACTTATGAGATGAAATAACTGTAAATGTCACAGGAAAAACGAAAATCCCCAGGCTCGTATTTTTTATCCTTAAGTCAAATGTTCCGAATTGAATAACTTTTTAAACTTTAAAGATGATATATTGGGGTGCCCAAAAAAAATATTTTCAGATGATGTTATTTCACAAATAAACTTAATTTTGTAAATATTTATCTTATCGCATATACAACATAGTTCTTCATATTTGAATGCCGACACTTATCTTCTTCAATTTATGTCATTACCAAGAAGTATGCCTTATACTTTCTCCTTAATGAAAAAACAAGAAAAACTTATCGCCATATTCTGTTAACTAATTTTTATAATTTTAAATTTTCGTTAACCTTTAATAATTAATTAAGCTATAACAGTAAAAGAAAAACGAATAAACATAAAAATTCTTATGTGTACTTAACTAATAATAAAAAATTGTACATTTAAAGTCTGTTGAAAAATTCACTGTATTTGTGACATACAGGGTGTTCATGCTAACAGTCTACATAGCTAACTTTTTTATTTGACGTCGTAGAGTAGTGGTTAAATGGGAAAGTTTCTTGATTTTTCGAAAAGAATTTTATGGTGTTTATAAAGAAACAATTGAACGTCAACTGTCATAGTTATTGACTACAAGTTTGTTATTTTTAAATAGAATGACCCTATTTTTTCCAGCGCATTCGATTGGGCACATTGAATTAAACAAAAAAGTATTAAGATACCAATACCCTATCTTCATTTGTTTTTGAGATATTCCGGGTAGAATGATTTGTGTTCACGCTAACACTCTACAATAGCTAACTTTTTATTTAAAATTTTAGAGTAGTGGTTTAAATGGGGGAGTTTCTTAATTTTTTGAGAAGAATTTTACGGTGTTTACAAAAAAACAATTGAACGTCAACAGTCAGAGATATTGACTACAAGTTTGTTATTTTAAAATAGAACGACCCTTTTTTTCTAGCGCATTCGATTGGGCTACCCGGAATATCTCAAAACAAATGAAAATAGGGTATTGGTATCTTTTTAATTCAATGTTGCCCAATCGATGCGCTAGAAAAAATAGGGTCGTTCCATTTTAAAATAACAAACTTGTAGTCAATAACTCTGACAGTTGACGTTCAATTTGTTTCTTTGTAAACACCGTAAAATTCTTCTCAAAAAATTAAGAAACTCCCCCATTTAAACCACTACTCTAAAATTTTTAAATAAAAAAAGTTAGCTATTGTAGAATGTTAGCGTGAAGACAAATCATTCTACCCGGAATATCTCAAAAACAAATGCAGATAGGGTATTGGTATCTTAATACTTCTTTGTTTAATTCAATGTGCCCAATCGAATGCGCTAGAAAAGATAGGGTCATTCTGTTTAAAATAACAAACTTGTAGTCAATAACTCTGACTGTTGACGTTCAATTGTTTCTTTTGTACAAAACCATAAAATTCTTCTCAAAAAATTAAGAGCCTTCTCCATTTAAACCACTACTCTAAAATTTCAAATAAAAAAGTTAGCTATTGTAGACTGTTAGCGTGAACACCCTGTATATTGTTTTTTAGAAACTCACTATCCAATTTTTAAAAAGTTTAAAAAAGACCTTAATTTTGACATATTTACACAAATAAATAAAAATAAGAGCCTGGAGAGTTTTAGGTGGTAGACCCTTTATACTCTCCACATTCATAGACAGCATCCTGATGTACACCGCAATTGAAACTCGGATAATGCATGCACGGGGTTTTACTTTGAATTTTTGTGGCTTACAGGGCTTTATGTTAGAAATAAAAAAGATTGATATGATATTGCAACATTAGCAGCTTAAAATTCTGAAATACGAAGAATATTTTTCATATCTGACAACGTTGCAAGCCGTTTCTAACACTTGACAGATGGCAATTCCGTGTTTACAAATTTTGGTGAAATACTATAAATTTGCAAGATGCTGAAAATTATTGTTCAAAACGAGAGAACGCTAGTTATCTACGTTATGTGTACATACAGAGTGGGCAAACGTATCTGTAGTAGCGGGACAATCGGTGAGGAGAACACAGCTGTAATAACAGTGGCTGATTTGGTACCCAGTGACTTAAGGTGTGTGTTATAAAAGTTTAGGAATATATCATTTGTCCAAAAAAATATAATATTATTACCTACCTAAAAACATTCACTATCACTTCTATTGTTTGGCTATAGAGCGTATTTCCGCTAGTAGGTATATTTACTAATTTTAAGAAAAATCCGCAACCATGTAACCAGTGCGCTACTGAATTATATCAACCAGCAAACAGCGTTACCATGGCAACAAACCGTACAAGGATCGCCACCAATCAGGTTCGTTCAAGCAGCACTGGAACACACCTTTCGTGTGGTGTTGCCGGTTTAAACGAAGCCGATAGTATCTTTGGAATAATGTTTAACTATATATATTCAGTAGATGGTTTGTTAATTTAGTTGGAAGTAACAATCACGTTTAAATGCMATTTGTGATTGTAAAAAAATGATTTTCAAATTAAAATTATTTCATGTCTATTTCTTAAAGTTAAACCACTCATTAACGATTTTTTTTGTCCGCATTCGTTTCACCGTTACAGATCCATTAGTCACTCAAACTGGAGCTGGCTTGAGTTTGAAAATTTGTTTTGCAAATCACACGTCTATCATACAGTGGTAAAAGTTCAGTGAAGTCTAAATTGCTAGACCTCTACGTCTAATCAGTGTTAAATATTAAGTCGAACATAAACGGTATTTTAAATCATACTAGGAAAACGACACGAAATTTTAGTGTACTCCATATTGGTTATAGAAACCTACTGACGGAGGCGAAACGCCAAAAATTTCAAATAGGATTCAAATTTGTTTATTATAAAATTTGAGCGCCAAACAGATGTTAGAAAACGGCCCTTCGCAACCAAGTTAGGTGCGTGATGTAGAAGCTTATAGGATGCCATAAAAAGCCCATCGTTTTCTAATCTCTCTCTTTAACGAACATTTTATTTTTTTTCTTTAACGTTTATCAAATCTAACCAAAGTAGGTTTTTTGTACTTGAAATTTACCACAGAATACAAATATGTAAAAATATACCTGGTGTTCCATTTAAAAATCTAAAGTTAGGGTCATTTCCAGTGAAATCGGAAGTTACAAAAAGTCGTTCTTTACGTCATTAAACGCCAATTTTCTGATATATGAAATATTCCAAATATTGCTTTACTAGCTAAAAAATTAATGGCAATTTAAGGGTTTCATTTACACCCGGGACATGAAGGTTTGAAAGATTTTAGAATACTGGCTATCTTATATTTAGGTTACAAGGTCAGCACAGGTCAGAATTTAATTATTTACATATAAACTGAAAAGCTGAGTAAATAATATTACGAACTTAGTTTTGTCAGTGATTAAAATTAAAACAAGTAGATTTGGTGTGCCACCCATAACTCAGAAATCTGCTTGAGTAAAAAGTGCTTAATTTAGCTTTGGTAAAATTTATTTTGTCTTGAGGTGATTTCTTGTGTTATAGAAATTACTTCAGTTAAATTCAATTATAGGAATGGTTGAAGTACGTCCAAGGTCAGCGAGCACCAACACAAACTTATGAAAATTTCACTTTTCACTTCTGCATGCGCCGCTTGCGAGCAACTCCATCGCTATACGTCCGTCGTAAAAACGGATCAATAAAGCCCAAAAATAGGCCGGGCTAACACGCCAGTTGCTAGGCAACCCGTTTCACTGGCGTGACACACTGACACCCTGAATTGTAATGTAAAATTTCGTTTCGCTAAGCGGCCCGTATTCAACTTCCATCTTCTTTGTTGCAACACACACAGCATTTTTTAAATTATCACTGTTAGGTGTAGAAAAAGAATCCGTTTATTGATCGTAAGCGTAAGTAGGTAGGTGTGTAAATTTTTATGAGTCACAAGAGTTTTTGGCAGTTACCTACCTGAATAAAACATGGGACAGTCAGCTACATTGCCTGTTGTTTTAGTGTGAAAAATAATTTGCCTTTTCTTGTCTTTGCGGATTAAGGTTAGATTACCTTGACGTAACTGATTTTGTCTTATACCGCGTTCCCAAAGCATTGCATAACAAATTCGCGTGGGATGGGTCGAAATAAACTTCTGTTCCGGTTAAACCAGCAAAATGGACAAAACTGCCTTCCTAAGCAAGGTCACGCAAGAAAAAACAATGAAGGCCTTTATATAATAGTGGTTGTCACTGTCTAGTTCGTTCAAACGTGGCAGTTCGAAATGGAGCTAATAACATAGATACATTATAGAGTTATCCTACATTTCGGAGATAATAGACGAAATATATACTCTAATCAACGAAGTTATTAAAAATTCATATTCATTTGCAAATTTTACTTGACGTTAACCAAACAGAAACGATCGCAAATATTTTGAAATAGCCGTTGTAAGAATTTAATGCAAATTATTCACGATGTTATGCAAATTGTCGAAGTAAACAGCGACGTGTAAGTGTTTATATATCCATATTAGTCAAAACCGCTGTATTTGTTCCGTACACACGTTCAAAAGTTATATTTGGATAAAAGGGGTTATCGCCAGTTTTAATTTTCCATAAGGTTTTTACATGTGCTCTCGTATGGCGGTCATTTATGCCGATAATGAAGGTCCATATAATCGAAGTCTCAATTATGTTGAAATACCTAGGTATACCCATATTCTTTTTACTGCAAAGCATTTTATTACACGAAAAGGTATCGTTAACATAATTGTAGATTTTTTTTAATTCGTTATAGACATAGGTTTCTTTCTAAATATGTCCAACAGTTAGTAGTTTCCATATCAATATTTTACTCCTCGTTGGCAAGATGTTCCCTATTTCGCTATCTGCGGAGCAAGGGGGCAGATTCAGTTTAATATTCGCGGAACGGAACCTTGAAATGTGTTCCTGCTAAACCACTTGCCGGCAAGGTTGCAACTCTGCAAAGCAAATGTTAGAAAGTTTAATAAACAATCATACCTTCACTTTGTATCTTCAACTTGCAAAAGACTTTATTTGTTTCTTGCTCCTAAATGTGGAAAAATACAGCTTTTACCGTTTTATAATTATATGTAGTTGATATTGCTAATTTGTATGTTTAAAATTTAGCATAATACGGTCGTTCAGTAATAGGTTCATTACATCTCAGAGGCCTAATTTTTAAATTACATTATTACAAACATATGTAATAACACCTTTAAAGCGATTTTATGAACCAGATAATACATAATATATATTCAAGCGCTTAGAATAGACCATATCCTGATCACAACTTGGCAACCTAGTTCAATCGTTCCCGCCAAAAGCTTGCACAGTCATTGGTCTAAGTCTCGGACTCCCGGAGGCCTGCATGAATATGCAGGATAATGCACGAGTCGCTGACGTAATCCATGAGTTTAATTTTATAATTGTTCAGTGCGGTGCAGGTGCAGATGTAGTTCACACTATGAGCCATTAGTTTCAGCGGAAATTCCAACCACTATGAGTAATTAAGTCTTGCAATATGTGTAGGTACAAACTTACATAAACTTTCTAAACACTAATTTAGTACATTTAGTATAAACCGCAAAAACTTAAATCAGATGAATGTTTATTACTATGGCTAAAAACTATTAGTTTTGCTGAACTTTTCTGTTTAACAGTGAACAGTTGAAAGAAAATTAATTGTTTTCAATATAATATAATATTCAGGTACCTACTACCTATATTCTTAAGTAAGGATAAATCACATGAAATAAATATATCTAGGAAATACTTATTAGGGAAATGAATGAAAATAATGAGGAAATAATCGTTAAATGAACTAAATGTGCAAAAAGTAGGTACCTATCCACCTTCATAATATATTATATAAAATGATTGATTTTGTACGGACCACTTACCTATTACGAAATCATTTTTAGGCGTTTTAGCAAAATTCCTTAAGCTTGCATAATTTCAAACGAATTTGAACTTACTCTTAAACCAACGAAGTAATTTTGCTTGTGCTTTGTTTATATAGTTCATGCCCTTTTAGATTTTTGTTGTAATTAGAATAGACGTGAATCGCCGCCATGTAGGAGAAAATTTCATGTTATTGGCGGGCGCACAGGCGGCTAGCACAGAGTTATTTCCGGTGCAAAACGAGGTCATCTTGTGTAACTTTGGAAACAAAAATAAACGTGGACACGGCAGGCGGCAGTCTTGCACAGCCAACAAGAAATTTCATCCAAAGTACCGCCAATTTGGCGAAAGAGAAAACCACAGATTGTAGAAGAAAAACGATCTCAAGGCCAACACGTGTGATAAGAAGGCAGCGAGCTTGGCGCGCTCTGCGAAATGCCGGACACTGCTACAGTATTATAGCCCAGGAAAGAGGTACCCTTTGCCGCGGATGAAAACTGTATCTAGACTGTTTTTTCTTAATTTCCTATGGGGCTAAAAACTGGTCCACATTTTATCGGGAACCTCCTTTTTCTCCAAAATTTTTACTTTTTCCGCTATATCGCCGTTGGGGTCTTTTATGTTACTATTTTTGTTTTTTTTCAAAAGAAAAATCAACCCATGTCGAATTATGATTTTTCAACGTGAAGGATAGGTACTTGGCAAAAGGAATTTTTTATTTCTTATTCAGTTGCAATCATGTTCAACTTTTTTAAAACGAATACATACCACACATGTGTTATAAAATGCCTGTTTTTGAGAGGTATGGCGTTTTGAAATTCTACGCTTGTTTAAAATATAAGGGAGGCTTACCTCAAAAATCTCTTATCTGTAATAACATCAACTGCAATTATTGCGCACGAAAAATAAAAATTTGCATGACGTAGATTTGCTAGGACCTGCGGCTGCCTTTGCATAGTTCAAAAGCTGTAATTTTGCAAAATCACCCCTTCATCCTTTAAATKTTTACTGGGAGCAGCTTCATATTTTTTTTATTTTCCTTTGTTCTATGTACCTACATGTATCCCAAATTTGTAGAGAATAATGAACTTATAGGCATATAGGCATTTTAGCTGCCAGGTGCATGGGAAACGACAAATTTTAAAACACCGAGCTTTTCGCTTTTTAGGGGTGTTTTCTATATTGTAATGCCTTATCGAGACGCTTCCATCAAGTACAGCTGCTGGAAAAGACAAAGATCATAATGTTTTTTTGAAGCAGTGCCCAAACAACAATATTTGCTAGATTTACCTTTAAAAATTAGGTTTTTGCCTATACAAGGCAGACCCACGGCCTAGTAAATGACATGCATGTAGGTTTTTCTGTAACCCACATAGCTAACAAAAAATCTAAACAAGTAAGTGCTTTTAAAACGGTTTTTATTTTTTTAGAAATGACAGGGTTCAACAAATAAGACTTTTATTTTAAACTACACATACCCAAACTATATCATGTTAAATTTTCTTCTTCGTGTGAAACAATTACGCTGGATTTTAGAGCCAGGAGATTTTTGTTGTGGGCTACCCTTGCATTATAAAAAGGCGTAAGAAATTTAAAAAAACCATACCCCAAAAACTGGAGCATTTTATTACAGATACACGGTATGCATTGGTTTTAAAAAAAGTTGAACATTATTGCCATTGAACAAGAAATAAAAAAAACATCACTTTTGCCAAGTAGCCTTCACGTTGAAAAAGCATAATTCTTAATGTTTTTTAAATAAAAATACCAGCTTGTAAATAATTGAGGTGGGAACATTTTATGATAAAACTACCTATGTTTGCGACAAACGTCACCCCAACCGGAATATAGCGGAAAATGTACATTTCTGCCCCTATTATTTTGGACAAAAAGGAGGTTTCCCATAAAAAATATTGGTAGCAATACGTGGACCGGTTATTAGCACCCCTGGCCTCATAGCAAAAAAACAGTCTAGTATCAGTGCTAGTATACAGTTTTCCACCATAGCTTACCTTTTTGCTGGGCTATTATTGATAACTTTATTGAGAGAAAACTTATGAAGAAGAATAGATTAAGATTTAAATAGCAATTTTTTTCTAAGCGTAAATGAATAAACACGAAGCCGTAGCTACAAGCGATGACGAGTGAACGGGCCAATAATAGAAAATATGCAAGGATGGAACCTCAAATTATGAAACTATTTAGGATAGTTTTCAAGTACTTTATGCACTTATATGCATATACACCAACCTAAAACTTCTATGCTTCGAACACATCAATTTTTACAAACGTTATGCAGGGTTCAAAAATGTTCAGAATAGATCATGTCCGTTCTATTCCTTCTTCCGCATGCTTTGATAAAATACTTACCTTCATACTACCCGGCGCTATCTTTCTTATATTATCGTATCCTCTTTACTCATAGTCGTTGTCGGAATTAACGAAACGGTCATTGGTTTAAAATTGCCTTGAGTAAACTACTCCCACAGTCTCGTTAACTAAATACGGTATATACATTAACTGTCTTGTTACCAATCATCTTCCATTAAATAAAAATTAAACCAGATTTTACAACTCTGTGGGTTTATTCTGTCGAATTCTCAAATGCAGGTATTGCGCTATTTGACTGTACACATAAATGGGGCGAAGTTGTATATTTGTATGGTCTTCATAAGAGCGCTGGTTTATCTGCAGAGGTTTTTATGGAACTTAATAAAAGTGAAAGCTGGCATTAAAAAATTCTTTATTTATAATAATAATATACCTAGTTCTTCTTTTGTATCTAAAATGCGTTTTTTTTGTCTTTTCAAGACCAACTTTTATTTTTCTTATGAGTGGCATATCTCTGGATAGACCAATTGGTTGCATTTATTCTTCGGAATAGTTTGATGCTCAACACATTTACTTTAAATTTAGTTATTTAGCAAAATTTCAAAATATAAAATATTGAAAAATTGATACAATGACTTGGGAGGTTATGAAAAACAAAACTGTTGTTAAATGTTATGGTGAATGAGGCTTTCACGGCCGGAATCGTATAGAGGTAGGTGATTCCGAGTTGATGTTGTGGTGGGCATCTCCAAAACTGAGTTCACCAAGAGCGTAGTTGTCTCCAAACGTAGAGAAGCATTACTAGAAATCGATAATGGATAATCCGTCTGCGTCAACTTACCAAATAGCACATATTTTAAATAATTCTCAAACAAGTGTATGGTGAATAATAAAGAAGCATTGACTATAGGCGTAGCTAACATAATATTTTAGGCGGGGCGGGGGTGCTTAAGTCCCTTGAGTAGAAATAATAATAATTATTTACGATAGGCAATAAAACATCAAATATATTGAAGCTGACCCTCAGTGAAGGCAACTTTGGCGAAGGCAGTTTTGCCGTATTTCATAAAAATTTAAAGTCAATACATATAAATAAATTGTTATTTTTAAACCTCGAGAAATATTTGATGGGGGCTATTGAGAATTTTTGTGGGGGCTTTTCCCCCCAAGACCCCCCTCTAGAGCTACGCCTATGGATATAGTATAAACAGTGTAAAATACAAATAGTACTGATGAATCTGATAGACGTTAGGCTTGATGCACATCGCTTTGCAACAAAATACTGAACTAATGAAAATAAATTTTTTGTACATCATATGGACTAACGAGAGTAAGTTCACCAATAGTTGTGTTTATAATATAAAAAATGAGCACATTTGTTTCGTCGAAACAAACGCAAACACACACCACTTAAAAATCGAGTAAGATAATTTATTATTTACATTACATTCGAAAATAATTTCAATAAAGAAAGTTACATGAACTTGTTGAAAAGGATGCTTCCAGGTTATTTAGAAAATATCAATTTCGAAAGACGGGCAAGAATATGGTTTCAGCAAGATGGGGTTCCACCACATAGATCAAAAGTAGTCTGTAATTATTTAAATAAGCACTTGTCCAGCCAGGGAATTGGTGATAAACGATTAGTGGCTAGCACCGCAAGATCACCAGATCTGACGCCATGTGACTTCTTTTTCTGGAGAGCCTTGAAAGATAAAATTTAAGCCGAACCAGTTAAGTGATGTTCGTAACAATATTGAAAAACTGACAAATTTATGTGTTCAAGAAATCCGTGGTCATTTCGAACATTTACTATAATAAGCATTAAAAGTAAATGTATTTTTTGTTTACGTTTTTAATTTATAAGCTTACCGTTTCTCAAGTAACTAAGTTTAAAGTAAAAGTAGTCTATATTAAAAAACATGATTTTGCAATATTGTTTGCTACTGCAACACAATCGGTCATCAAAATATATGGAATCGATTACCATATTTCGTCTGCATTTTAGAGAATGATTCATAAACTGCAATTTATCTATCGAATCTGTTGAATATTATCATCCTATGCGGCTGACGTCTTTCTGGATACTGTTCATAATAAACTTCGCTTGCTCTTCTTGAATATCTGTTATTTGTATAGTAAATTTGCAGCATTTAATTTTTCTCAACAACGGTGAAATTCATACTCTAGTAACAATAAACAAGAAATCGAACAGAACACTTATTAAAGCGTTTATAAACAGTTTTTTTCATAGCCATCTAGGTTTTTAATAATGCAAGTTTCATAAGACTTTTTATAACTATAATGTAATTGTAGAACAGGTTTTATAGCGGAGCTCAGTTGTACACAGTATTACTTTGGGCTCTATTAGAGTTTGTAACGTTTGCAGTAGGCACTAAGTGCTTACAGCCACTTTGGTTTATGTCCGCCATATCGCATACATATTAAAATAGGTTTAATCTAGTTAATTACGTAAAGATAAATAAATAAACTACCAAACTACAAAGCTCGTGCTTAAGACTAATAAGTGATCGATTATTCTTCAATATTATGTTTTTCAACATAGTATAAAACGTATGATGCTAACAAAGTGCATAAAAATAAAATAATACAAAAATATTTATTATTATGTACTTGCTTAATGTGATATATTTATTCGAATTTATTACTGTAAAATTAACTTTCAAAATTGCCATGCTAGTGTCTATATATACCTATTTGTAAAAATAGTAAGAATTTATACTCCAAGTAACTCGAACAGCAGCGTTTTTCTACCTCTAATGCTCACTTTGTCAATTTGTTACAATCAGCGGCCTAATAGTAAACGTAACTATTTATTTTCAGCCGTGATGATAGAGTAAATTTAACGTTACACAAGTATGCGTATAAATGAACACATGCTCTTGTGTAATACGTGACCTTTAATCTTTAATAGCGAATAGACATCAGATGATAAACAAAAATTATGATACCCACATTGCCCAAGAACTTATACAGAAAACAGTTTAAAACAACCTTATACTAAACCCGTAATTTTCCATTGTGCACACTGATGGCAAGGAACGTGTAACGTAAGGTTACGTAACTTACGCATTTTTAGGGCATCTCTCCATGTGAATTTGTTTAACCTAGATGTTTCGTAGAGATTGCATACATTTTTGTTTGTCAGTAGGCCACTCGCAGAACATCTGTTGCCAGTACATAGTATGTCTCTTTTAGTCAACTTAACCTAAAAAGTTATAGTTGAGATTTAACACGACTTCCTAGCATGGTAAATTTTAAGGGTCTTCTTATCTTTTCGTTCTATTTGCTCATGCAGAATTTAATATTGAATTATACGCAATACTTTTGTATACGAAATAAACTGGTCTGTGTACAAGTGTTCATCGTTTCAAATACCGCCATTACAAATACATGTATTCCTTTTAAAGTAGGTTACATTTTCCGGTTTAGTTAGGTTGCATGAATGTATTATTGAAAACTACAGTAGAACTGCATAGAAATAGGATATACATACACACGTACATACAATAGAATAGCATTTGATTTGATCTATACTATCTAGATATTATTATATAACAAGTAACAGGTGCATGCTCGATCATTATCGATTGGAGTTTATCTGGTGAAACTATACAACTTTCCTCTGTAGAAAAAAGGCTTTAGTGCTTTATTGCACCTTTATTTTTGTGTTAGTGAATGAATACGAATATTAATGAAGTAAATTGTGAATGTGTGCACAAAAGCAATTCAGCTGTAGCCTTGAAACCAAGCGTTACGCGATACGCGCTTTTATAATCTGACATTTCAGTAGATGCTGGTTACATAACCAAAGTTTGGTTTGTGACATCCTGAAAAAAACTGCTGTTCTATTAGCGACTATATTTTGCTACAAATAATTCATTGTTATTAAGTTTAATAAAAAGTGTGATTCGGTCTTTATAATATACAGGGTTCGCCACCTAAATCTCATATTCATTCATATTTTCTTTAGGGCGGTTTCTCTTCCCTTTGTTGTAAAGTTGATGTTAACTAAAATTAACCCAGTAACCCTGACAATACCTTAAATTGAGGCATGTGATTGGTTTAGATTTTAAAAACAGGGTTGATTTTAGCTTAAAATAGAGAAGAGAACCCGTATACCACCTTAAGTTATATGTCAAATTGTAGGTCTTTTTAAACTCTTTGAAAGAGGCATAGTGAGTATTCAACAATGATATTTGCAGATAATGATATTTTGCAAATAAAGTCAATTTTTGTAAATATCTTTTTACCTTACCGAGTACAATAAATATTGCTTCATAGATGTGCCATCACCATGTATGACTTATTTTTACTCCTTAATAAAAAAAAACAAGAAAAACTCGTCGCTGCCATATTACGGTAGAAAGTATGCCACATACTCATCGCTGCACACAAAACCCCAAAATTTTGAATGACTTTTAAATAAATCAAGTACAAGCGCTTTCTTTTATTTTTCATTAAGAAGGAGTAAAAATATGTCATACATGGTGATATAACAAATTGAAGAAGACAAGAGTTGGCATCCAACTATATAAAATATTTATTATACGGAGTAAGATAAAAAGTATTTATAAAAATTCACTTTATTTGCGAAATATGGTTAGCTGCAAATATTTTTGGACACCCACTATGCCTCTTGAGTTTGACATATAACTTAAGGTTGTACCTAATAAAATAAAGAAAATACAAGCATGGGTAGTTTTGGGTGGCGGATGGGGCAAATAGACTTTAATGATGTGGCATGCTAGTTCTTTTTTATATGCAAATGCACTGGCGTGCATAAACCAAGTATTCATCAATACTGTAATGAAATAAAATTACAATGACGTGATGGCAATATTTACATTCAAAGTAGTTAGAAAGTGTAAGAAACCATGTATAACGAAATCATAATAAATGCAGGTACGGATTTCTAACCACTACTAATTGAACTATTATCCATTTAGATTAGCAAATGGTCCTTGGTTATGCAAAAAGAAAACTTTCTAATAATTTTCTTATTTCGCGTTCGTGTGCCTTACAGTGTTGAGAAAAAACGGCCTGGTAATAATAATAATTGTGAATTGCCTATGATAAAAGTGTACTGTTAACTAATTGTAAGAATGTTTTGTCAACCGTAGAATTTTTTGTCACTTTTAGGTAACAGAAGGCTTTTGTTGTTTATGATTACAACAGAAGCTTAAAAACGCATGCGCCAATTATGCACACCCTATACGCCACGGCTGCTAACCCTCTAATATATTTATAATACTTATTAGTATGGTTCACTTAGGGCCGTCACTCCTCCGTAAAAAATATTAACCACAATATGCAAGCACCTCAATTTCTCGTTTCCATTAGTTTTATTACAAAATGATGTATGTACTTACAGAGAAGATTGGAATTACACGTTTTAAAACTAAATATCCGTCAGAAAGTCGACAGTTGTTTTTCTTTAATACTTAACTCGCAGTTGACAACGTATTTAACAAGGTACTTAATTTTTTAAGTCTTGACTTCGTATAGTCGATAAAATACATTGGGATATTTAATCCTTTTCCTACAATTAAGTATATTAAAAATTAAAAAAGTTTAATTTCACTAGTGAAATGTTTATAGAGACTACATATAGTAGGTATGACAATAATTACTAAACGACGCAACAGTAGCTAATACAGCCCCGTGGATTGATTGCTACCAGTAACACAAAATTGCACTCATTGCCGGCTACTATGTGAACTTAAAAATTATTTATTATAATTTGTTAGTCCGTTAATGGTTGATTAATACAACTATAATGGATACTGATTTCGTTAATGATAATGATAACATATTTTAATGGGCCCAGAACTATTAATGCTTTTAGTTGGTTAGGTGTGAAATCAGAAAGTAAAAAAGAACAAACTGCATCAATAATATATACAATTAGGTACAAGGTGGGCCAAATCTGCGTTTTATATAAAAGTGCTTTGGATTTGTGGGTAATACAATCCATAATTATTTTCAAAGATTTCGACTTTCGATGATACTATACGCACAGTAACTTTTTTTTAATCGAATGCTAATTTTTGTTATATTTTTGCATTCCTTATGAAGCTTTGGTATACTAGGTGTAAAATTCACCAAAATGAGTTTTTTTGACATTTTGCGAACAAACGATGAAAAAGGCAAAATGGAATAACTTTTAAAACAGAGATATTCAGATAGTTTTCACTATTATATAGTATATGAAATACTATTACCTTAAGTGGTAAATGGAAATATCTGACTTGAGAACTGTTTGAGCTGTATAATTTTAAAACTTTCGAACGCAAAAACTTGATTTTCTCTAATGGAATAATATTTTTCCATTGACTAATGATAATTAATTTCATTTCATTTGATGTAGCATTATTGTTAATAATTAGAACAGACCGTTTTTAAATATTAAAACAATATAACACATTTCTGCAATTTCCAATTTCTTGATTCTTTTTGCATTTTTGCTGTATTTTTTTACCTTAAATGAAGTGACATTTTTAGAGACAAATGTCATTGATGAAATTGTAGGATGCTTTGTAGCATCCAGTGACTAAACACTACTATATACTTTGGAAGTCAGCATAATATGCTAATTGTTGATGACGCTGAATTTGGTGGGAGTGGTAACATTAACGTTCATTTAACTACCTACAAATGCTTTGCTGATGTGTTTCATTTTTCTGTATTGCAATACTATATACTTAAAAGTGTATTTTTGTAAGTTATGATCTCCATAGTCATATCGTATACACACTATTCTAATGGAATTTAGGATAAAACGAAGTGAGATTATGAGAATTAATAACACGATTTTAGACACTGGTTTTTGGGAAAATGGGAATAAAAATATATAACAATGTAGGTTTTCATCAAGTAGGTACTACTATGTATATACTATATATTTATTTATATTTTTCCTAGGTTATTTTAGATAATATGTTGCGACTTCCATTGGGGAAGATCATCATATATTAAAGTAGCTAATTAGTAACAACTAGGTAAAGGTACCATAAATCATGATATAATTTCCATCACCTACGTAGCTAAACTGTGCTAATGGTTTAGAACTTATTTTGTACAGATTGGATTAAATCTCCGCACCGTATTGCTATAGATCTAGAATCTAGGGTAGTTGGGTACAGTTTTGTTATCGAGCGAAATTTATAATCTAGAGGTAGGTAATGTTTACGGTTGTTGTTAAAATCAACACAAAATCAAGTCGACGACCTAATTTTAGCTTAAATCAAACTAATAATTATTTTAAAATTGTATCAGTTCCACAAACAGATTTATAACTGCTAAATAATGAATAGTTTAGGGTATTCCTACTTTTATTTTGCAAAAAACGGATATTTATATACTAACAAAAATTGTATTGAACATATTAACTAGTGTTTTCATTAGCTTGCATGCTTCGCAAAATTTAGTTTAAATTTCAGATTTTCTATTATTAAATAATAATAATAATAATAATAATAGTTAAGACGGGGAATGAAAAGCAATAAAAATTAAAATAGGGTTGTAGGAATTACGGTATGTAATGCCGCAGTTTCGAAGGGTTTCTATAAAATAGTATAGAACTTTTGTTCTCGTTATTTATGAAAAAAATATTTTCATTATATCTTCATGTATAGGAGACTGCCTTATTTACCTCCATTATAAAAAATGTCCCCTTTCAGGATAAAATATCATGATAAAATATCATGGTCACCTTTATACGTAAAGGAATATGAATGAAATTGTGAAATGTCAGTTTACAATTTGATAACGGCAAGTTCTGTTACCTTTCGCCAAAAATACGTTATTATAACGCCGTGATGTAAAAGTGTTACGAATAGCGGCAGCTGGTGCTTGCCTGCTGTAGTGAAGGGGCAAGGCGGCAACGGTGACGTAATCGGTAGACATTTTTAATTCCATGGCTGTGTGGCAATTTTCTGCTGCCGCTTGCCGCTTGCAGTCGGTATCGCTTTACTGGACGCGGTGTTGACCTTGAGTTAGACATTCGCTAGCAACTTCTCACGAAAGTAGAATTCGTAGAACCGCTGCTTTTTTCTAGTACGAAATGATCGAAAAGTAACGATTCGGGTGCCAAGCGGAAAATTACCATCATTATTTTGAAGCGTTTTTATTCCATGAAATGCGCGCCTGTGAAGCTAAATGCTACATCTTCCCGATACGTGCAAGTTTTCAGTATTGGATCGTCTGCGAAATACTACCCGATATTAAAACGTTAAGCTCAGCAGGTGATCCAGTTTTTTCTTTTTAATGCGAAACGCAAATGCACGTATTTCACGAAATTGCGAACTGAAGCTGATATTGTGAGTGCAACAGGCATGTATACTAACAGAAAATTTTATTTATTCGTGGAAAAAATAAGGATCTCATTTTCGATATAAGTAATAATTTCCCGCAAATGCTAGGTGACCTAATATTTTTTTTATAAATACAATTTTAATTATTGATATATTAAATAATATACACATTTATAACTCTTCAATAACCTTCCCCCTTACGTAGTTATAAATCGCCACCGCTATAAAAGGACATCAAGCATAAACTGATTCTTTATTTTAGGTGTTTGGTAATCTTTACAGTACTCGTCTCAAAAGCAGTTATAAAAACCGCTGCAATTGAATCAATACTTCCACATCCCAATTGTCAAAATGACATTTACGTTTTTATTTCTTATATGTGCTATACGATTAGTTATCAGGTTTTGAGCAATTTTCTCTCTACACATTTTTTTCTAAGACAAACAGTCCTCGTGATATTAGCAAAAATATATACATTTTTAAAATCGGTTTTTTTCCAATAACTCGAAAATTATTAACTTAACAAAAAATTACAAGAGCGCTTTCTGATCAGAAGTTTGATTTTTTATATAATACCAAAATTTAAAAAAAATCGTACGAGCAGGGTCCAAAATAGGTTTTTTGGAATATTTCGAAAATGTCAAAATTTTGGATAAATTTTCTAAGACACATTTTGTGAGAATTTTATTTCCTATCTGATGGCATTTTCATTTTTTGAATATATTAAATATATTCGGAGATATTTAGGCAAAACCGTTTTCTTTAAGTGACGCTTTTTTTTGCTAATATCTTCTAAACAGTTTGCTGTACCGAAAATTTATAAGAGCTAATAATACTCGCAATTATACTACTAATCACATACTTAAACGAAAAAAATAAAAAAATAAAAATTTGCTAAAAGGGTAGTTACCCCCCAATTTCGCCTCCTTCCCGATACCCTACTTACCCACAAACAATAGGTCGCTTTGGGTAGTTGAGATTTATACGTTTGCCAAATTTCAAGTTCATATATAAAATCTTTCGAAAAGTTATCGTGTCCACAAACAATACCACAGACACACAGACAAGAATTTTTTTTGCTCAAATTTTGTTTTTTTTGCGTTTTCGACCATTTTAAAGCGATTGAGCAAATACAAATTTTTGAAAAATTTTTTCGCGATACAATACTTCCCATCCGTTGGATGTGGAAGTAAAAGTAAACCTAAATTAAGTAAAAGATGTTTTAATGAAAAATTAGGTCAGCACTCAGCAAGCCCTGCATGTTAAAAGCTCCTTATCAATTCATTGTATAATAGCTTCTTAATAGACAGCTTCGCAGTCTCGATTGAAAAAATAAGCTAGAGTTAATTGCAATTTTTACATTAGATATACTAATTTTCTGTTCATTAGTCTTCCTCTTGTTAGATATCTATAAATTTGTTCAGATATTGCTACTTAAGGAGGTATGGAATCTAGAAACTGCAAAAAACTGAATGAGTTATCAATTTTGAATAAAAAAATACTACAGAATAATAATAAATTGCTCATTTACAAAACAGAATAGTAGGCCGTGGCATCCATAATGTACAACAGTCTAATTACAATCAATACTAAAATGATCAATAATTAGAATAAGTTACATATTTTGGAGGCAATATAATTCAGATTACAATGCTCACATATATCTAAATATAATAAGTTAGCAGAAATATTGATTCTACCTTCTAGACATTAGAGAATAAAACTTACATTCATCATAAGGCGAACCAAGTTGGATACTCTTATACATACTGAACAAGCCCAGCACAAATTAAAAGTGAATATCACCACGGAAGAACATAAACTTAAATTTTAAAAGAATTGTTAGTAACAAAAGGTAAGAATTTAAAAAACCGCTGATTTTTTAAAATCTATTATTTTAATTAATGAAGTGTTTCTTTATGCGCAGTATATGGTGGTCCTTCATCAAGACACATTTAAAAATAGTTTCTCTACAAAAAGATTGATTGCGTTTCAGTGTAACGAATAAAATAGCAGAGGTCCGAGGTTTGATCTTTGCGGTGCTTCGGATGTATTTATATGAGCTGTTCGAAATTTGGAATTGCTAGGTAGATATGTGCAACGTACAACATACGTCTTATGAGATATGATTAAATAAGGTGAATGGAATTGTTGCTTAACTCACAGAATCGCAGTTTGTTAAGAAAATTATAATTATCTACCCCGTTAAATGCATTTGTGTAATACCTAGGTATAACAGTGACTTGACCTCTACTTATCCATATATAATTTGCTGTGCTCACAGTAAACCGAGCCAAGTTAGTGTGGAACACTTCGGAACTAAGCCGTGACGGTTGGGTGAAATGGAATGCATTCGTAGATTTTACTGTGGTTAAAGTTAGGTAAAATAGATATAGAGCAATCATTTTTCAAGTTTGTGGAATTACTATTGTTGCAAACAGTCGAATAATCTCTCATTAGAAAAGTGGAAATTTGGTTATCTGAACGTAATGAAATACGTAACATGAACTTAAATATAAAAATCAAATAATGTACGTAATTATCTTTTGCCAATTTGACTAATATGTGCCATTAAGAAGATGAACTTCAAACATAATCAAAAATTTGCTTATTGTTTATAAATTAACTAACTGCTATCGAAATATAAATTGAATTTGTAGTCGTAGCCATGTGCTGAAAAACTAAGGTAAGTAATGTCACAATTTAAAAAGCGCACTATTTTAGCGCTTATGCCTTTCATGTATTTGCCAAGTAATCAGAGAAGGGACGAACCTTTTTCTCAAAATGAACGTTTCATTGGTTAGGGCGTGAGCTCTTTCGGGTAGACAAATAAGGTACCTTTCTAACCCTAGGAATGGAGTACTAATAGTTGTGCGGGGCTCTGTGCTATTCTGCTATTCAGGTTCAAGTGAACTGCAAACTGTAGTATAATGAATATCTGCTATACAATTTACAAGTAAGTATACCCGTTATCTCCTGTGCTGTATAGGTATCTCAAAGGTATCGTGTATTATTCATTATACAATTCATTATTCTTTGATGACACGAAACTTGCTGCGAAACTCTTTCCCTCTTCATCGATTGTAAATTGCCGCCTCAATTTATGATGAACTCGTAAATTTGGAGGACGAAAATTTTCGTTAATTATTTACAACGACCTTGATTCTTAATGCTAAGCATTATATTTTATGGATACACTATTACGCACAACCGGTATTGATGATAGAGAAGTAGGTCTGTTGCAGTAGTTCGTTGTATACAGGTTTTCCCATTCGCATAAGTTGTGGAATGGGTAATTCCCTCACGTTCCCCATTACTGTGCGGGTTGAATTCAAAAGTGCAGTACCGTTACTTACCTCTCAGATATTGAAATAAGTAATATTGATGTTCTAACTTACTGCTACCCAGATTGTTCAAGAACGGTAACATACAATATGAAAAAATATTATTACTGAACTTTTATAAAGCTCTAGTCTGTTTACTTAATGCGAATGTTTTTGGGACAGAAAGAACTATCAAACTTAAACTCAGTATTTTTTGTGCATTAAATGCATACTTGACAGTGGTATGCCGCTTATATCAAACAGATATCCTATTGTAATTTTAATGTCACACACATATTTAACTGTAACTGTGGCGAGCGAGTGATGTTCAGGTTTCAATGCATATTACAAATAACATTGATGACTGAAAACTTTCAGAGATTCATATATATATATATATATTTTGTACAAATAACAACGTGTTAAAAGAAGTTAACGTATCGGTGTTTTCTTTTTTGACAAACTATTTTGAACGTAAATTTCGTAGTTTGTGGTGACTTTTTGCTTAATTTTGTACTAGAAATGCAGGTCGAATTTTACATACACTGCAAATTAAGATTGCATTTTTACAGCGCATTTTCTTTATTGACAAGGGATATTTGAAGCAAGAATAATTCAAAAGAGCACCACAGTCCACCCTTTTATTTAGAAAATCTGTCTACTAATAAAGTTGGTATTGTATCTATACGAACAAAAATAACTTAGTTAACGGCTAACAATTTAACATATCTACATATTAATTACAGCAATGGCACTTTCGAAATTGAAAATAAAAAATACATGTACATACATAAGGATGGATGGATGGACATTCATAAAAAACAGGGCGGAATGCCAATTGCAAACGAAACGCGTTTGACAATCGACACAAGAGACAGTCGAGTCGTGACAGTTCAGTTTGTTGCACCGGCACTACGAGAGTATGACATAGTTCACAATGAAAAAAAAAACATCGCAGGCCTACTGACTACTTTTTTATGAACGTCCATTCTAATGTGTGAATGTCTATATGACTTAAATATAACATTTTAAATTAGCTATCTCGCTTCACAAAAACAGAGTTAACTATCGTTTAGAAATGATCAGATTGGGGAAATACACGCCTCAGTTTTGAGAAAAAGCCCCGTATCAAAACAAGAAATTAATGTTGGACTGGATTCGATGAGAGGTAGCGTTTCGTGAATTCATCTGCTTTAGACTGGCGCACGATGAGTCGTTTAAAAGCTTGCTTTCGACAATGGACGTTTCGAAACCCCTTGTCCACGGAAAAGGGCCATGATGAACAGAATTTATCCCTCAACGGTTTAACATATATAAATTTAACCATCTCTCAAATAACTTACGATAAATGATATTGGCAGATTATTAATATTGTAAACAGTAAATCACATCCCCTTTTGTGCCGTTTTCATTATATTAGTTGATAACTTTTTGAATTGAACACTTGTTATATTAATTAAATCAAAGACTGTTTTTAGAAAGAATTTAGCTTAGACTGAAAAAGATACACATAAGGTATATATATTAACGCTTCTTAATCCAATTTCAATCTAGCTTATTAATTAGAGCAAAGACATTTCTCCTAGATAGAGTTTTTTTTTAGATTTGGGATCCACTATCGGTGGTAGGTAGATACATCTTGAAGTAATTACTGAGGGCTATTGTAGATTTAATGAAAGCTTTATGCTGCAGCCCAGGTCCCCACTTAATCAGTGAGCCTCCTGAATGGCGAAGAGTAAACAAAAAGAAGCAAACAAAATATTCACAGTTTTTATGGTTTCCGCCCTTTTACATTTGAACTGAATTGTACAATGTATGTCATTTATGATACAGATTCAGACTGGGGGAGCATCACATACGAGTATATTCTGATTTTAATCTGTCAGATTTAGAACAATATATGAATTTCTCGAGTTTGTATTGTATATTATATCTGTTAGCAGTAATCTTAAGGCTTTTACAAATGAAAATTCTTAATATCGTAACATAAAAATGGGTAGTTAACAGTGACTATATCAAAATACTTATAATATACATAGGTGGTCGTGTTTTCTAAATACCTAACTTATTAATGGTAAAAATTATTTTATTGCAGTGAAGAAAAACTACCGTGGGAGGGAAGAGTCTGACAGGCTAACTCTGCATTGAACATTATCAAATAGGTACGAGGTTAACACAAAATGTAGCACAATGTATGTATCTGTTGCATTCAGCAATTTAGTTTTAGTTTTTTTTAGCATATTTAAATTTTAATTCATTTATTTATAAGATTCTTCCTAATTAATAACAGATCTTGAAGCAAAAGCATGTTTGCCACAATAATGCACTTAGATCACTATTATTATACACATTGCTTGTACCGTGTAATTTTTCAGATTCCTTTGACTGAATTATTTTGAAATTGAAATATGCATGCATCTCTGAACTTTGCTTTGCTCCTATTTACTAAAAGTTCAATAAAAATAAAGGTTTGTGTCTTTTATTTGCACAATTCTTCACTCCCGTAGGTACGAAATGTGTAGGAAGACTACCTGTTTGCTAATTATTCCTTGATTGCCATACTGCTTAAATATATCCTTTTCATATGACTATATAAATAGTATAGTTTATTATTATTGTACCATAAAGGTTTAGCCGTAATTCAACATACTTTCGGAAAAAATCCATAAAAAATGCCAATATCTATGCTTAGTTTTCTCGCCTTTTTTTGCTCTTTTCTTTTAAAGAATATCAGTGAAGTAGGTACAAAATATTGAGTGATTTAAGTGGCTTCAAGATCGAGATTCTCGAAGCAAAATTTCGATCTCGCCTCGAAAACTCAAGACTTAAAAATGCCAGTCTCGGTCGAGATGAGACCGAAAAATTTCTCGTCTCAGCGGCAACACTAGTTTTGTGTGTTGGAGATTCTGGGATTCTCGGTCCAAACCGTATGCTTTCTTTTTGTATTCAGAAATCTCGGTTCAAGTTCAGCAAGTAAATTTTCTTCCTTTCTAGTGATTGAACAGGTTTTTAGTCCTCAGTATCTTCATCGGTGATGTGATGTTTTTGATTTATGTATGTTTGTGTTAACAATAAGTGTTGAAAGTGTCCATCGCAACCCAACCATTCGAAGTAAAATTCTGATAACTTTTAATTGGGCAAATGTAATGTTTCTAATTACTAAATGTTGTTTTGTAACTCCAGCTTAAACTTTCCGGGGCCCCTTTTAAACACAAAATAATCCATTGTGGTCAGGTGGGACCTACGGACTATCAAATACCAATCGATCACCAAAATATCCAGCAGAAAAATCATGGACGAAGTCGTTACATGACCCATAATTTCGTCCTGTTAGAACATGCAATCGTGTTCATCGGGTTCCTGTAATGCAACAAACTGCTCATGATGATCGTTTGGTACACCTCTGTAGTGATAATACGGTCGTGATGAAAGTATAGGTAATAGGGTTTGTCAACAGACCAGATCTGGTAATTTTGACTTTTTGTGGAGCAATATTCTGTCTGTTTCTGTCAATTGAAGCAGCCAACGCGGAAACTGAAGACGAAATTTTACAGTGAATTACAGTGAACAAATGTCTTCTTTTGGAGCATAAGTCCTCTTTTTCAATAGTGCAGTTCCGGTCCTCTATTTTTTTTTTCAACATTTAAAATAAGTTCTTTTTTCTATGTGATTTATTACAAAACACATGGTTAAAACTAGTGCGAAATATTATATATTTGCGACTTTCTGTCAGTAATCCAGCATAAAGTATGTAAATAAGCTGTTGATAGATGAAAACGCTTGTTAATATCTACGTATTTGTATTTGTAGAATTGTATGGTATTTTCGCTTATTAATTCCTAGTGGACGGATGTTTCTACCGTCAAAGCCACGATAATTAATTACGCAATTTCAATTAAGGTTTAGGCGCTTACTTACAAACTGCGGGTAAATTTTGATAAACAGGTGTCACTTTTTGTACGAAGGTAACAAACCGATTTCTGTAAGTGAAAATTACATTCCTAAAATTAAATATGACTTGTGTTGTTAAAAAGTGCTTCACACGCCAAGGATTTACAGGTCTCGGGCAATGCGGGGCCATCCTTTATGGAATAAACAATTCCATTATATTACTAGGAAACATTGTGACACAACCTGATGCAATTAGCTGACGTTGCAAAATAAATCGGGGTATGCGACAACTGAAATTCGATTTCTTTCCAGAATTATGGATAACATTCGTACCAAGAATACCAGCCGGTATTGCGTGCGTCTTTCTTGAATCTTGCGCTCAATTCGTATGGAAAGTGCTAGAGTCGGTCAAACAAATTCCTTTTTTACAATCTACTTGTTTTATATAATCTGCAAAATTTCCGCTTCTAGCGACAAAAACGGGCACGGAATCACATCAGGACACAGTCAGAGTAAAATTGCTGATTTTTGA